>JACDOX010000559.1:32705-71238 GCA_014549065.1 Cardinalis cardinalis
AGAATGAGGTGAGGACACCCCCGGGCCACACCGCGAGCGCTGGGGCTGTGCCTGCTCCCGGAGAATGAGGTGAGGACACCCCCGGGCCACACCGAGGGGACCCGCGGACGGGGCTCGGCCGTGATGGGCTCGGTGTTCCCGGGCAGGAGGGGAAACACGGCATCGAGGGCGCGGCCACGCTGTTCTACATGGTGCACTGCGGGAAGGCCCTGTACAACAACCTGCTGTGGAGCAACTGGAGCCCAGCGGCGCTCTCCAAGCTGGTCATCATCGGGAACAGCTTCCGAGGGATCGAGGAGAGGTCTGGGCACAGCCTGGACAGGCTCTAGTGCCTCTCATCCTGCTTTCCTCTTCTCTGTCCCCCTGCTTTATTTTTATTGCCTCTAACAGCAACTTCCCTGTTTGGTTCATTTTTGTTGCCATAAAGTTTTCAGTCATGAGCCCTCTCCCCCCTCCTCTGTCCCACCCCCATGCAGAAAACCTGTCTAAATCCACAGGAATGTGGTGTCTAACGTGGGCATCTTGTGTTATTGCAGATTGCTGTCCAGAATCTTGGAGAGAGATTATTCTTACATAGCAAAGGTATGAGGTAACAGTTAAACATTATTGTTTCGTGTTGACAACACACCTTTTAATGAGAAAGGAAATGAACTGCCATTGGAAAGAAGGGGGGGTTATTTTCAAAACCTTTTTCCTAGACACTATAATATAAAAGYTAATTACTGTAGGATTGTTGAACATCTGCAGAACATCCTGCACACAGGGGCTGAGTGTAATGTAACACCACTCTCATCCTCACYGGCTCAGCTTTGCAGGAAGGGGCTGCTGCACTGTCTGTAACTTTKTCCCCAAATGATCTTTAGGTCTTGAAAGGAGTGGAGGAAGTGGCACTCCCCAGTCACCCCCGCTACCTGGACACCTTCAATGACACCTCCGTGCACTGGTTTCCCTTGGATAAACTGCAGGRGCTCTCCCCTGAGGTCTGGGACTTTGTGGAGGAGCCAATGTACCGAGATTGTGAGGACCTGGAGATCATCAGGAAGGGGGAGGAAGCTGCTGCCAAGTCCTGACCATCCCTGTGGTGGCAGGGCTGGGATCCACATCTCTTCCCATGGAAGCTTCTGTGCAGCTAAGATGGAGCTCAAGTAGCAACTGTGGCATCAGGCTCTGTCCAAAGTGGCAGCACCTGAATGCTGAGGCAATGGGACATTTTTGTATTTTACTTAATAAAAAAGTAAAGCTGAGTTTTGATTTACACTCACTGAACTCCAGCAAACTAATTCCACCAAAACCTGCCTTGGGAGCCAATTACACTGCAGTGACTGCTCTGATTCCCTCCCCTTCCAGAACAATTCAAGGCCTTTGTGTGTCCTACACACATTGCAAACCATCAAAAAAAAGGGGAAATTATCAGAGGGGTTTGTAGTGGGAGGTGCTGGAGTTTGGTTCCCAGTGCATGCTTGAAAAAAGCTCCCAGCTCTCATTGCTGCTAAGATCAGCTCTTGATCAGCCCTGAGAACAACCAGGTTGGCTCACTCCAGGAAAAAAAGCTTTAGTGTTCCTTCCCTCACCTCTGTGCTCTTAACCACTGCAGTCCCACAGCAGAGAGTTGGGACAGGTCCTGGCTGTGTGCAGCACAGAGGAGCCCACTGTGTGAGGGATGCTGTGGGGACAGTAACTCACTGCCAGCACAAGCTGTGACATCTGTCACTAGAGACTCAGGGGGCTCAGCTAGGCCAGCCCTCACTGAGCAGAGAATGTGATCCCTCCTAACCTGCTAGTAAACCTCTGTCCCAGGTGGCAGTTACAAATGTCAGCACTGCTTGTTCCCTCTTAGCCTGGCTTCCTGGGTCAGGAAGTCTGGCCTTTCACCCTCTTGTCACTGCCTGAACAACTCTTCCAATAACACCACCCCGGCATCCAGCTCCAGTGGCACTATTTACAAACCTGGAACTTTATTCTAAGGGTTACCCAGAGGCTGTTCCTGGCTGGCGACTCAGTCCCCAGCAGGGACTGGCCATGTCTATGAAGCTCAGCAAGGTGGGCACCCAGATCTCCATTTGCAGAGGCCTCACTTGGCCATGTTGATGAGGCTCTGCAGTGAGGTGGGCACCCAGGGTAGTCTCCCCTTGTACAAAGGCCTCACCTGGCCATGTCAATGAGGCTCTGCAGCAAGATGGGCACCCAGGGTGGTCTTCCCTTGCACTGAAGCCTCACTTGGCCATGTCAATGAGGCCCTGCAGCAAGGTAGGCACCCAGGATGGTCTCCTCTTGCACAGAGGCCTCACTTGGCCATGTCTATGTGTCAATGAGGCTCTGCACCAAGATGGGCACCCAGTGTTGTCTCCTTTTGCACAGAGGCCTCACTTGGCCATGTCGATGAGGCTCTGCAAGGTGGGCACCCAGGATGGTCTCCTCTTGCACAGAGGCCTCACTTGGCCATGTCGATGAGGCTCTGCAAGGTGGGCACCCAGGATGGTCTCCCCTTGCACAGAGGCCTCACTTGGCCATGTCGATGAGGCTCTGCAGCGAGGTGGGCACCCAGGTCTTCTCCCCTTGCACGAACACCACGCCCCTGTCGATGTAGATGACGATCCTGCCGAAGGTGTAGAGCTGCTTGCCCTCGTGCCTCTTCCCGATGACGGGCATGAAGACGATGTTGTGCTCCTCGGCCTTGGTCTGGATGAGGTCCTTGAAGTTCATGGGCACAGAGCCGGCGGCGGCGCCGATGCCGCGCTGGGCCATGTTCTCGGCCTCGCGCCGCTCCTGCATGGCCTCGTACTGGAAGTCCTTGCGCCGCTCCGTGTGCGTCAGGTACGCGATGTTCTCCCGCGCGCCCGGCTGCATGTACCCACCTGGGGAGAGAATGGGGAGAAAACCATCCTGAGCTGCTCACCTCCATCCAGGACACGAATTGGAGTGTGGTGGGCGAGTCTGGGCTCAGAAAGGGAGTTCTTAGTTTGGGAAAGAGGGCAGATTTCAGGTACTGCTCCCTCAGGCACGACCTTCTCTTTTACATCATGTAACTTCCAACTATCACTTTTAGGTAGTAGGGAGAATCATATAGAAGGGAAGTGCTGGTTCCCTTCACCTCACCATAAAGAAAAGGATACCCAATAATGACAGCTTTAGAAGRCAAGCCCTAAAGGATGATGTTCAACTGACAGGGCAAGGCTGGAAGGGGATCAGTTGTTCAATGGCTCAGGAAGCCACCAAAAAATCTGTTTCTGCTTCAGGGCAGTCCAGAACTACTGAGCAGCACCTCAGAGATTGTTCTTTAAGTACAGAGCAAGGCAGAGCCCACTGACTTTCACTGCTCATGGGAGTTCCTGCCACGCTGCCATGCCCCAATCAGCCTCCCAGTGCTGCCAGCCCAGAGCAGCAGAGCCACCCCCACGAGCCACCTACCCACGCTGGAGGACACGGCCCTGTTCATGATGTCAAGGGCTTCATTGAACTTGTCTTTGATGGAGGGATGTGCCAGCACCTGGTCTGAGAACATGGACTTCCAGCCCAGGTACCACTTGGTGATCTCTTCGTAGTTGGGGCTGTTACTGAGCCAAGAGCAGAGCACCTGCACAGCAAGGGACAGGTCAAAGGCAGCAAAGGGACGTCTGTGCAGGAGAGGACCCTCTGCCACAGAATCCCAGAGTCATTTAACATGGAAAAGACTCCAAGAGTATCAAGTCCAATGTGTGACCAATCACTCCCTTATTAACCAGCTCAGAGCACTGAGTYCCACACCCAAGAATTCCTTGGACACCTCCAGAGATGGGAACTCCATCACCTCCAACCTGAATCTCTCCTGGCATAATTTACCACTTGGTTTATTACTGTCAGTAAAAGGAGGAACTGTTCAAATGGCTACTGAGCTGTGAGTGGGAACCAGCCCAGCTCAGCACAAGGGCAGCAATTCCTGGACAGGAATCACTAAAACACTCCCCAGTTAATCAAACCTCTTTCCTCAGCCCTCAGGGTCTCACCTGCAGCCATTTTGGGAAGAAGTGTTTCTCCAGCAGCCCAACAAGGCTGGAGACAGAAATCATCCCCTCCCAGTCGATCACCCAGTAAAAAGCATCCATGTGCTGCTGGTGAGGGTTGATGATCAGCTCATTCAGACACATTCCTGGGAAAGGAGATGACAGTCAGAAAAAAGCCTCACTCAGTTTTATCCGTGCCCTGACCTCTTTCACCACCAACACACAGAACTTGAGGAACATCTTTTTGTTATCCAAAAGGACAGTGGGGATCTTTGGCTGATCCTGACAGAAAATGGTACATTTCCACTTCCAGTGATTACAATTTGCAGCCAGAACTGAGAAACTAAAAACACTTGACTATTTTTTAACCTTTGAGCCTCTTTGCATTACAAAACTCTTGGTGAAACATTAGAAGAGACCAAAGAATTCAAGAGTAACAGAGAGACATCTTACAGCCTGATCCTACCTGACAACTCTCAGATATTCCTATCAGCTGGAGATGGATGATTTACAAAAAAATAAGACAGAAAACCTAGAGAATAAGAGTAATTTCTTGTATTCTTCTAATATTTCTGCCTCTGCACAGGACTGGTAGCAGAAAATCAGAGGCAAGCTTGGTCTRACCTCACTAACAACAATCTCTGATGTAACACTGGTACCCACACATTAGCAAGGCGGAAGGTGCCACTGCCAGCACTGTCTATTTTCTCACCGAGTTTAGGCACGATGTTCTTGACCATGAAAGCCTCCCAGGAGCCAGGAGTGAACACATCCTTCCAGGGCTGAAGGATGAGCTTGGCAGAGGAGTCGCTGGGGTGCCACTTCTGCAGGGCGTTGGCCAGCTTGTTGCGGATGGGCGAGTACAGCGGCTCCAGGCGCGCCTGCATCAGCGGCAGCCAGGGGTGGATCCACGAGTGGATCGGCACCGTGTCCGTCAGAGGGTTCCAGCTCTCCACCTTGGGGCACAACAGCAAAGATTAACTCAATCCAGCCACCAGCAGCAAGTTTTTTGAAGCACAAAGAGCTCTGATGCAACCCCTGACTCCTCAATCCATCAGCAGAGGCCACACACTGGTGTTTGGGAGCTCCAGCTGGAATTCAAACACYGGTTCAGAGTGTGGCTTTGCTCTCCCCTGCCCTCTTCTCTCACCTCTTTCTGCAGCTTAGGGAAGATGAGCTGATCCAGAATGTTATCCAGTATCCACACAGGGACAACGTTCACCCAGCTGTCCAAGAAATCCACCATGGATCCGCAGTTCCTCGGCTGCCACCGYGCCACGATGTTCCTGACATATGGCATCCAGATCTCCCACATCAGTCTGCCAAGAAAYCCCAAATAAATCAGAGTGGAGCTCAAAACTACAGCCTGGGCCTAAAAAAGCCAAATGGGAGCTATTAGTTAAAGCTGCTTCTTTTCTATAGCTGCAAACTGGATTTTAACAGGCCCAGCAAGGGAATCCTCAGGAAAAGCTCCCTTGTGTCTGCTCTTTTCCATCCCTGAGGAAGCAGCAGAGAAGGATGCTGCACAAGGTACAAATCATTTGTTCTTTACCTGTGGAAAGCATCTGTTGACAGGTCCTGCCCACTGTGGGATAACAGCTGATCATTTTCCAGAAGGCTCTTCCACTTGGCTATGATCTCTGTGCCATATGTACAGTCCTGGGAATGACAGGGCACAAATGGTCTGTATCCTTTCCCATTAACTCCAGCTGGGATCTGCACAGAGCAGGCTGAGGGTGTGCTCAGCACAGCCAGCCTTTTCACCTCCTCTTAGGACAAGCCAGGAGCTTGCAGTCTTAATTCCAGAATCCCACAATCACTGAAGTTGGAAAAGAACTCCCAGACCACTGAGTCCAACCTGTGCCCCTCCCCACCTTGTCACCAGCCCAGAGCAGTGAGTGCCACATCTGTCATTTCTTAAACGACTTTTAGTAAAGTCCTTCCAGAGAAAAATCCCACCTGACACTATTAACACATCTCCAGGGAGAGGACAGTCTGAACTTTTGCACATGTACAGAGAGATCCAGACTCTATTCCAGCCTAAATGGCACTGAGGACACACTGTGCATCTCTGATACTTGACAGACAAACCTCTCCTGCTTTTGCTAAAAAACAACAGCTAGAGATTTGTTTTTCACCAAATTTTTCGTCCCAACACTCATAAAAGAGATTGGTTTTAGCCTTACAAACTCCTAAATTTTATCCAGCAAATGTCAGAGTGGGGACAATGCAGTTCCATTTTGTCTCTTTTCTTTTTCTCCAGACTGATCAGGGATTTAGAATCCCAGAATCCCAGACTGGTTTGAAAGGACCTTAAAGCTCATCTCATACCACTCCCTGCCATRGGCAGGGACACCTCCCACTAGACCACACTGGGGACAAGGTAACAAAGATTACTGGAGCCATCAAGTGAGAACTGCAGATAACTCAAACCAACACACACCTTGAGAGGATCCCAGTTCTTGAAGTATTCCTTCATGAGAGGATAAACTATGGCCACTGCCAGGTCCACCCTGTCTGACATCCTGTACTCCTCGTAGTACTTGTCCTGCAGGGTCTCAAAGATCTTYGCACACTCATCCAGGGTCAGGGGGTTCTCACAGCCAGGCTGCATCCGCCTCTCACACTCCTCCACCATGTCCAGCACCTTGCTGAGGTTGCTGATGGCCTTCTCCTCGTGGGACAGCACCTCAGCCATCTTCTGGATCTCGTGGCTGAGGTTGACCACCATGTCCCTCTCGTACTGCAGCTGCCGGTCGCTCTGGATGATCTCCTGCTCCGTGATGTCGATGAGCAGCTGCAGGTTGTGCTCCAGCTCGGGCAGGGCAAAGCCCTGGGGCTTGGAGTCCTTGCCCAGGGGCTGCTGGGGGCTGTCATCAGGGATGTTGTGCTTGTGGCTGATCTGGCTGTAGCTGTAATAAACCTTCTGCTCCCGGCCCGTCATGTCGATCACCTGCCAGCACACAGAACAGAAATTCTCCAACAAAAAACTCTCAGCTTCAAAAAAAGGAGAAAATCCCTGACTCCAAATTGAAATCTGGAGATTTTCAAGGACCTTAATTACTCCAGGAGGCTGCTAACATACACTGTATGAGAACAAGGGGATTGCCTCCACAATGGCCTTCTCCAGACACAAGGAGTTACAGTAAGTAAGAGACAATCTGGAATCAGAGCCAGAAGAATCCTCTCACCTCATCCCAGTTTCACTGAATGATTCTACATACAGTGATCTTGCCATTGGTTACTGCACTTACAACTTTCATAATTTAATAAAGATACTTTAATATCAGGTTCATAATTTTATTGAGTGCACACCAGACAAATCCCTTACGGTCCCTTTGAGGTAGAAGATGGTTCAAACAATCCCAAAAAGGACAACTGTGCTTTCAGAAGTGGGTGAGYGTTGATTACGACAAATGTGAAACAATTAAACTTAAATTGCAAYTAACCCTCTACACACACTGACATTTAATCTAATTTGTCACCACATCCAGGTGACACAGAGCTGTTACATGGCTCAGGGATGAGCTCCATGAGGCTGCAAAGGCAGCTCCTAGGACTGGCTTTACTGRGGTTACCGGTGCCTAAAATGTGCTGGTGACACCAAAGGGGCCAAACTGTTCCTCAGGGTCACCTCTTGGCTTATCAACCTCACCTTGACCTGGGACAGCTCCTTCTGAGGGGCTGCCAGCTGCTTGCTGATCCTGCCCTTGGCTTTCAGCTCTTCCACTGTCTTGTAGCTGTACTTGGGCTTTTTCTTGCCTCCGTTCGGGTCCTTCCGCCACTGGCTGAGCTCCTTCTGAAACTCCTGGACAAAAACAGCAGAGCTGTGGTGGCTGCTCTTTGTCACACCCCAAATCTGCCTCTTTTTACAGGAAAATAACCATCAGATCAATAAGGATTTGCACAGGAAATAAATGGGAAGCGGAAAAACTCATGCCAAACCATCTTGGATGCTGTGGGCCAGTCACCCACCCTATGGATTAAATGAACAGGATGTTCCTGGTCTTTTTTTATTTAAACAAAAGACAAAGACTATTTACGTGGGGGACTCCTCAAAGGAGGGATTTTAGCAAAGCCACTGAAATAGAGTGAGCCAGAAACAACAAAGAACATTATAGTGACAAGGAAGATCTGCCYAAACAAAATCAATGTGCTCCGTTTGGCTTCATCTAAAATGAGCCCAAACAGTTTTCTCTGACACAGAAATTAAGAAAACTGAATTTTGTACATGCAGCACAGCAGGGAAATAGCAAGAATCCCAGAAATACCTCCTCAGTTTCCTCTTCTGAGTCCACCACAGGGAAGTCCTGCAAGGACTGYGTGGTCCTCTCGGAGCCATAAGCGCCCACAGCACCTTTGCCTTTCCTCTGCTTGGCCTCGATGGGGTTGATGATTCCTGGCAGGATGGGAAMGGGGTCAGCAGGAGCAGTTTGTGTGCTGGGAGAGAGCTGAACAGCCAKGCTTTCCCTATGAGTCACCAGATCAGCACCAACACCCTCCCTGGCACTGCCTGCAGCACTGTAGTGCTTCCAACATCACCAGTTCCCTGTAAAATCACTTCATCCCAGCACACACCAAACTGCCAAAGCACAGCCCTACTCCCAGCCACATTTCACTGCCTTTTTATTCTGCCATGTAAAACAGCATCTCCTTTCCTGTGGGATGACCACCTTTGGAGTTTATTGCCTTTTTCTCTTGCAAATGACCACAGGTCAGTTTGAACACCCCTGACTCTCACCACAGTGCCCAGATCACTGACAGGAAAACAAGAAGGAAGTTTAAGCCACCTGGGGCTGGCAGTTCTTTAAGGAATCCAACCTCTCCCCCAAACCCCCAGTTAATAACAATAAACCACCAAACACACTGACAATACCTTGAGCATTCTTCCCCAGACCCCTTCCAGGGACATATCCCATCTTCTGGAGAAGCTTCTGCCCAATTCCTTTAGTGTGTCTCTCCCAGCTGCCAAAATCCACGAAGGACTTGGAGCCCCCTACGAAGCCTTTCTGGCTGGGCTTGAAATTTCCACCCTGTCAAAAACAAACAGAAGCTTCAAATAACCAAAGTGTGCAAAACTCCCCTCAGAAGGCTCTTCCCACACCGCCCAGCTCACTGGAACCTCGCTCGTGCATCCATGAATCACCTGTAGAGATCCCTGAAATTCCTCAGATGGGAAAGCAAAATCCTGAAAAAACTCTGGCTGACAACCTGACAGTTTTCAGGGTCCACCATCAGATGTAGCTGAAGCTGWTTCCTGATTCTTTCAGGTTTTAACTGGAAATAAGGGTTTAAGTTCTAATCTATAATGTGCCTGGATTTGTTCAATCTGAAAGTAGAAAAATAAAGTCTCTGAAAGTCAGGAAATCACAGGAATTCTCTTCTTTAAACCTCCATTGACCAAAGGGAATATTGAGWAAAAATGAAAGGACTGATTCCCAAGGACACACAGTTATTATATCCATGTACAGTTGTACCCATGATTTATTATCCTGATTATACCAATGTATTTGTATCAATGATACAAAATCCAGAGCAAACACTTCCCTTACTGACACATTTGGGTCTCTGGTTTAATTATTCCTGCCTGCTTTAGTGCTCTATTACAGCTTCACTGCCCTCAACCACAGCCTGAATTTCACAAACATAAACCAAAGAACAGTAAATTTCCTGGAGAACTCACTGTCTTTAACTTCTTGGGCACAAACTCTTTGGGAATCTCCTCCTGCTTCACAGGCTTCTCATCATCATCCGAGTCCTCATCCGAGAGCTCCTCGGCCGCCGCCTTCCTCAGCCCGGCGCTCACAAAGCTCACGGGGGCTGAGTAATCCCTGGAGCTGCAAAACGAGAGGGAATCCTGCTCATTCCTGCAGGASCCTGGGGGCTGCTGTGCCTTACACCCCCCTTAAAAACGCGACATTAAAGGCTGGCTTAACCCTGCTTTTGCCAGGCAATCCCCATCCTCCCCCCAGCGCTGCAGGGAGTGAGCACAAGGAAAATCTCCGCAGGTGAGGGGGTGCCGAGGGCAGCCCGGGCTGCTCRGGTGGGTGCTCACAGTCGGGAGAGGCCCAGGGAACGGGAGGAAGCTCCAGGGAACGGGGGGAAAGCTCCAGGGAACGGAGAGGATCCAAGGAACGGGGCAGCGCCGGGGGTCCCTGGGCGGGCCGGGGGTCCCAGCCCGGCCGTACCGCTTCCCGCCGAAGCTGGGCCGCTCCTCGTCCGAGTCGCGCTCTGCCCACACGCCGTAGGTCGCCTCCTCCTTGGTCTGGCGGTGTCGCTGCCGGTGCGGGTTGAATTCGTTCTGCAGGTCCCAGTCGGACACCTCGAAGCTCTCCATCTCCACGCCATCGTCTCCGTCCGTGCCGTACAGGTGCGACATCGACATGGTGGCACCGCCGCGATGCCCCGGCCCGCTCAGGGACCCCAAGCCCCCTCAGGAATTCCTGACCCGGGACCCCCGGCCCCCTCAGGAATTCCGGACCCGGGACCCCCGGCCCCCTCAGGAATTTCTGACCCGGGACCCCCGGGCCCGCTCACGGACCCCAGCACCGGCCCCGGCCGCGCCGCCACACCGGATGCGCCCCATTCACTTCCGGTCCGCTCCCAGCAGCGCGCGAGCCCCGCCCTCAAACCATAGAGTCGTCCGGAACGGAGCGGCCGCGCCGGTAGCGCCCCCCTGTGGCCCGGCGTGGTACAGCGGGCAAAGCCCGCGCGAATAATAATTAAAGTCTTAAATATCAAATCAACACTTTAATGGTGTCCGACACCGTGGGGGGGTGGGGAGGGCATATATTAACTCTGCAATAGCCCCTGCAGGGTCGGGACGGGGTTGGGGGGAGGGCACACGCACCACAAAGGCTCTGCAGGGCCAGGGGGCTGTTCCTGACCCTGGGAGTTGGGAACAGCAGGACCGGGGCGGCTCTTCCCGATCCCAGGAGTACGGAACAGCGGGGATGGGAGGGCTGTTCCCCACACCGGGAACGGGGAACAGGATCACGAGACACAAACGCGATGTACGGAGTCCTCCAGCCACGGCACAGGGGATCTCCTGCCGTCCCTCCCCACAGAGCATTCCCCACAGAGCGCTGGGACCGGGCCGGGGACGTTCCCGCCGTGGAGCACGTTTGGCCTTTGCAAATAAATGCAAATACATTCCTGGAGCGCAGTCATTTGGCAACAGTAGGAGCAAGCAATATGCTTGGAGAACAGATTTCCACAGGCCCACTCGTCCTTCTTGGGCAATAACAGGCCACTGGCAGCGTTCTGGAAGAGACAAAACACAGAACCTCAGGGGCAGGATCCCCTCAGGGGCAGGATCCCCTCAGGAGCAGGATCTCCTCAGGGGCAGGATCCCCTCAGGGGCAGGATCCCCTCAGGGAAGAATATCCTTGGGAAGAGGATATCCTCAGGGGCAGGATCCCCTTGGGAACAGGATCCCCTCAGGGAAGGATCACCTCAGGAACAGGATCCCCTTGGGAGCAGGATCTCTTCAGGTAAGAGGATTCCTTCAGGGGCAGGATCTCCTCAGGAGCAGGATCTCCTCAGGAGAAGGATCCCCTGAGGGACAGGATCCCTTCAAAGGCAGGATCCCCTCAAGAACAGGATCTCCTCAGGAATAGGATCCCCTCAGGTGAAYGATCCTCTCAGGAGCAGGATCCCCTCAAGAACAGGATTTCCTCAGGAATAGGATCCCCTCAAGAACAGGATCCCCTTGGGAATAGGATCCCCTCAAGAACAGGATCTCCTCAAGAACAGGATCCCCTCAAGAACAGGATCTCCTCAGGAATAGGATCCCCTCAAGAACAGGATCTCCTCAAGAACAGGATCTCCTCAGGAATAGGATCCCCTCAGGTGAACAATCCCCTCAGGAGCAGGATCCCCTCAAGAACAGGATCCCTTCAGGGGCAGGTTCCCTTCAGGACAGGATCCCCTCAAGAACAGGATCTCCTCAGGAACAGGATCCCCTCAAGAACAGGATCTCCTCAGGAACAGGATCCCCTCAAGAACAGGATCCCCTCAAGAACAGGATCCCCTCAGAACAGGATCCCCTTGGGAACAGGATCCCCTCAGACTACCACAGCAAAGCCCGACTGAGGGTTTAAAGCCCCTGTGACAGAAAAAATGGCCAGAAAGGAACCACTCTCAGCCCAGGACAAGGGAACACACAATTCCTGATCTTCCCTCAATGCTTCTGATCTTTTTCTAGCCCAAGCATCTGCTTGTACACAGAAAGTTGCTTTTAAAGGATCAGTTTTAGTTCCAAGAATGGTATTTTATGCTTTAGCATGGAGGAAGAACATCCAACACATCAACAGTTGTCTCTGGAGCAGCAGCCCAAGGCAGCAGCTTTGTTTTCCATCATGTTTTCCTTTGTTTTCTATCCCCTTCCTCAGGTCCATGGCACGTCTTTGGAGGCAGCTGGGGAGCAGCTCAGCTCATCCACACATTCCATGTGTCCCTGCTGCCTGCGGGGACGGGCTGCAATAACCCTCCCAGGCGGCTGAGTTCCATTTTGCAGCTTTAATCCTGTTCCCAGAGCTCAGGAAAAGAATCCCTTACAAATGGTCCCACACAGCAGCATTGTGTGGGAAGATCTGAGGCAACTGTGAGGGATCTCTGTGAGGGAACCCCAGCAGATCCACAGAAATCACACAGACCAAGTGCTGGTCCTGCAGCAACACAGGCAGATTTGCCCAAATCCCAAAATTAAGTAAACAGGGTCTTACCTGGAAATCATTAATTTTCTTAGTGAGAAGATGACGTGTTCTGAGTCACCTGGAAGAGCCCCAGAAGAGAAGGGTCAGCTCTGAGCCAGCATTCCCCAGGGAAGGCAGCAGCAACCAGGTACCCTGGTGTGTCCCAAACCCCCAAACCCTCAGGGTGCTCTTACCTGCAGGTGACCTTTGAGATTGGCCGGTGTTTTATAATCCCCCTTTAAAACCTGTGGGAAAGAGAACCTGGAGTGACCCCCTGGGGCAGTGGAATCACCTCTGGGTCACTGCTGTCAGCCATTCCCAGCCTTCCCAGGGAAGAGGCTGCACCTTGAGTGCTCTGTCCTGCTCTGGGCCCCCCTTTCCAAAACAGACATGGAGGGGCTGGAGCGTGTCCAGAGAAKGGAACAGAGCTGGGGAAGGGGCTGGAGAAGCTGAGGGAGCTGGGAAGGGGCTCAGCCTGGGGAAAAGGAAGTTCAGGGGGGACCTTGTGGCTCTGCACAGCTCCTGACAGGAGGGGACAGCCGGGGGTGTCAGGCTCTGCTGCCAGGGAGCAGGGACAGGAGAGAGGGAACTGCAWCAAACTGTGCCAGGGAAAGCTCATGTTGGAYACCAGGAGGAATTTCCTCATGGAAAGGGTGCTCAGGGACTGGAAGGGGCTGCCCAGGGAGGTTTGGAGTCCCCRTCCCTGGGAGTGTCCAAGGCATGTGGCACTCAGTRCTCTGGTGGGGARGATCGGGCACAGGCTGGACTCAGTGGTTCTGGGAGGCCTTTCCCAAGCTGAATAACTCTGGAATTCCGTGATTCCGTTTTCCCTGTGYGAATCTGTTCCCCCTGCTCCATCCTGCCCCGGCTCAGGAGCTTCCCTTGCTCGGGAGGGCTCGGTGAGCCCCTGGCCTGTCCCCTGCATGGCAGTGCCACTCACCCTGTGCGTGTTGTTGACAACCAGGGGGTCGGGGTGGCCGTAGTTGGGGGGGTTGGCGTAGGGGTCGTAGCCCAGCCTGGCGAGCATGGGGGCGATGTGGGCCATGTCCTGCAGCACGTCCCCCGGGATGTGCCCGATCCATTTGGATAACGCCTCCATGTTCACCGGCTTGATCACCTGGTCTGTTGACCTCTCTATCCTGGGGAAAATAAAGGAAAAAAACAAAACACACAATGGTTGGACTTCATGCATGTGGTGGGCTCACACACAGCTCGCTGCCACCTCCACAGAGAACCACAGGATGGTATCTTAAATCCATSTTAAATCCCATCCTGTCCCACTCCCTGCCATGGGCAGSGACACCTTCCACTATCCCAGTTGCTCCAAATCCTGTCCCACCTGGCCTTGGGCACTTCCTTGGATGGGGTAGCCACAGTTTCTGTCCCTCACAGCCCTGCTCTTGGAGAGCAGACCCTGGCAGGGGGTTCCACAGCCCCAGAGGCTGGATCCTTCTGCTTACAATCATGGAATCATTAAGGCTGGAAAAACCYTCTAAGACGAGTGAGTCCAGCCATTCCCCCAACACTGCTAAGGCCACCACTGCCCCATATCCCTAGCTGCCACATCCACACAGCTTTTAAATTCCTTCARGGATGATGACTCTACCACCATTTTCTTCCAATGCTTAATTACCCTTTCAGGGAAGGAATTTTCCTTTTTATCCAACCTAAACTTCCTCTGGCACAACTTGAGGCTGCTTCCTCTTTTCTTACAGGAGGGATCTATCCTTCACTGGGACAGTGTTTCACCAGGACACCTCTGCTTCTCACAGGAAAACAATATAAGATGTGTGGGCTGTAGCACAGATACACCTGGTGACCCCTATGAATATTCAAAACCTGATCTAAGCAATCTGGACCAATTTACTCTGAGCAAACAGGGAAGTAGAGCTGGCTGCACTCCCAGGGCATCCTGGAAAACTGGAGCAGCTGCACATCCCCCCGTGGCTCCTGTGCCCTCACCAMCAGGGCACCATCAACTGATACAGAGACTTGGATAATTCCCTTACACGGCTGATTAAATTTTGTTAAGCCTGACTTAAGCCTCCATTTAGAAAAGAAACAGCATTAAAAGAGGAAGAGAAAGTGGGAGAAGGCAAACACCCCCAACACATGGAGAGGGCAGCAGGGAGTGCTGGGTGTGCCTCCACTGAGCAGGTATTGCTTTTATTCTGCAATACCAACCCCAGAACTGGCAAGAACTGCAGCTCATCACCATTAGCAGCACAACTAATCACACCAAGGAGGCATCTGAGGACGGGTGGAGAAAGAGACATTAAAGAGCTCACGTTTCAGAGCAAGCAGTTCTTTGCAAATTAGAGACTGAAATAATTTCTGCAGTGTCAAGAGAGATTAAACAGTCACCTGCTCCTGAAATCCTTGCTTGACAAGCTGTTCTGTGGAGTACAACAGATTGGGAGCATTAAAGCCATCTCTTACTCAGGAACACAAACCCCACTGCAGTACAATGAGCTGCTCCTCCTCCGCTAAAACCACACACAAACACCAGCAATGCAGCTCTGTCCCATTTTAGCCTGCTTTGTGCAACGAAAAGCTGAGGAAAGAGCCAAGACTCACTTGGAAAGGGACACYCCACCAGGTTTCCCTATGAGCTCCTCGTGGTGCAGCACCGTGTCGCTCCAGGAGATGTCCAGGAACCTCATGATGTTGTGCATGGACTGCTCGGGGTGCAGCACCAGCTGCTCGTAGTAGACGGGCAGGCAGCGGGCGCGGCCGATCTCCAGGCACTGGGAATACATCACCTCGATGGCCTTGTTCCACTTGGTCAGGCAGTCCCGGTAGCTGTTCAGGTCGAAGCCGGCGATGGTCACCTTGCGCGTGATCATGGAGTGCACCGAGGCGCGCCCGTCCCGCACCATCAGCAGGAACTTGGAGTTGGGGAACAGCCGGGACAGGTACACGGAGGACTTGAGCGTGAAGGGGTCCTTGTTGCACAGGTACCTGGCGGGCTCGCCGTGCTTGGCGATCACTTCCAGGATGAAGGCCTGCATGGCCGCGTCCAGCACCTGGTCCGTCACCCCCGCCTCGTCCAGCCGCATCTTCTCGCGGCCGGACTTGGACCAGGCCTGGCGCATGGCCAGCACGCGGGGGATGATGCGGGTCTCCTCGCCGCAGCGCACCTCGGGGTGCGCGTCCAGCATGGCCCTCATCAGCGTGGTGCCGCTGCGGGGGACGCCGCCGATGAAGATCAGCGGCATGTCCTTGCTGTAGCGGTACTCCACGTGGTTGGCGTCCACCATCACCAGCTCCTCGTTCTCCGGCCTCATCAGCCTGTGCCTCCTCTCGCTCAGGACCTGCTGGCACTCCAGGACCTGCTGCCCGAGGTGCAGGGTCACCATCAGGGCTGCCACCAAGCCCAGCAGCAGCAGCACCCTGCGCGTGGTGACCCGCATCCTGCTCTCCTGGGCACAGGCTGGGGGCTTCAGCTCTCTGCTAGCGAGTGTCCAACCCCACGGGCATCTGCAAGAGAACAGCACTGTCAGAGCAGCAATGGGATGCTGACACCATCCCAGATTTCATCACCTCCTTCACTTATCAGCACCTCTTTCATTTATCAGCACCTCCCAGGCTTGGTGCCCTACACCCAGCCTGTAATTAAAGTCTGCCTCAGTGCACACCCAGAGAGAGAATTTCTGCATTGTGCTCCCAGAAACACAGGTTTACAGCTGGAGCAAAGCTCCAGGAACGTTTTGAGAGGAGGGGCACTGTGTATTCAGAGACTTCTTAAAACAAAATCTTTACAGAGAGCCTGCTCCATCCCAGATGAAGCCCAGACCCAAGCTGAGGTTATTCCTCCCAAACCCAAGTCAGCACTCCAGCACTGCTCACCTCCCAGCCACCTGCAYCCTCCCTACACTTTGTTTAGTTTAACCCTACGGTCACAGGGGAGGGGGAAGCTGAAATAAGAGAAAAACAAAAGCCTGTCATGCCAGCTTTAAGGGTCTGAGTCAGGAGAAACCGTTAGAATGAAACACTGAGAGGTTCAACCACCTGAGAGTGAACAGCCACACACAGCGTTCACCACCCTGCCCTGCCTCGGGAACTGACCTGACGGAGAAATCCGTGAAACTTCATCTGGCACCGAGACTTTTCGGGGTTTTCCACGGCTCGGCAGGACATCCAGCAGGAAGGCTGCAGCCTCTGCAAGTGCCCAGCTCCGCCGCGTGCCCGGAGGGACTCCCGGGAATGCTGGCACCGCTTCCCGCCCCCTCCCCCCGTCCGCCCCAGTTGCGAGTGGAAGTTTTGCAATCCTCCCCTGGGCTCACCCCAGGATTTCCAGTTCTTTGTGATTATGTGGCTGGGGCAGAAGCTGAATGGAGTGGAAGGAACGGGCCGTCCATGGATTCTGTTTTGCTGACAGGCCAAAGAGCTGCTCCAGAAAATCGTTTCCCCCCCGCAACGAAGGAATACATTGTGCAGCAGCCCATGTGGAGCGGGGAGCAGGCCGGAGAGAGCCTGGAGCTGGGCAGCTTTCCTGCTCCTCCTGCCAGGCACTCAGGGACGCGCTCTGCTCCCCCTTCCAGTCCTGACATCCCACTCCACCATCCTGGACTCCACCCACTGGCTTGTATCCACTCCTGCCCAGGCAGTGSCTCTCTGCCAGCSCAGGGATGCTCTCCCACAGCCCAGCAGCACAGCAACGTCACCACCAAAAGTATTTTTGTGGCTCTTTACTCYCTGGTCCACCCTGACCAGCTGCCTGGTAACATACCTGAAGCTAAACAGCCTCAACTGCATCCCCAGGTATGAGATAAAGTGGGTGGATTTGTTGGGATGTAGATCAGAGGGACATCCAACAGCTCTGGCATTTTTGCAGCACCAAGCAGAGTCAGGGCCATTAACAAGACAAGTGCTGCTCCTTCCTGCTCTCTTCATCTGTTTCTGTCATGTAAATATATTCAAATATTCACCCCAAAATAATTGCAAATGCCACAAGACCCATTTCAATGGATGGCAGAGRAGCAGGCAGGATTTAGGGCCAACTGGAATAATTAGGGCAATGCAGAGCAAGACAGGCTAATTAGCAGCAAAGGCTGCTCCGTGAAAAGAGGCTGGAGCACAGAAGTGCTCTGTTCTCCAGGAGAACCAGCTGACAGGGAGCAGTTCCCACCGAGATGCTCCAGCAGCTCCGCCCGAGCTGTGGAGGGAACAAAGGGACGCTCATACTGTGTTCGATGGGGCTGCCAGCTGTGCCAGGGGAGGTTCAGGGGGAATTTCCTCATGGAAAGAGAGGTCAGGCCTTGGGAAGGGCTGCCCAGGGAGGTGGTGGAGTCCCCATCCCTGGAGGTGTCCATGGAACGCCTGGATGTGGCACTCCGTGCTCTGAGCTGGTGACAAGGTGGGGACCGGGCACAGGCTGGACTCCAGCTGGATGGTCTGGGAGGGCTTTTCCAACCTGAATGATCCTGGGATTCTGGAAGTCCCTGGGGGACTGAGTCCTCACTGCTCCTACCCAACGCCACCAACATGGGAAGCTCTCACTCCGTGTGGGGAGTGGGAAAGGCAGGGGCTCACAGGAGCAGGGCCTCTGTCCACTGCTGAGCTCYGGGCTCTGGCTCTGCCCTGGCACAGCAGCCCCTGGGCCCAGGAGGGCTGGAACGGGACAGACCTGTCCATTGGGATCACCCTGGGATCACCCCCCAGCACTGCAGCCCCTGGGCCCAGGAGGGCTGGAACGGGACAGACCTGTCCATTGGGATCACCCTGAGATCACCCCAGTGGGCTGGGAGGGCTGAGCAACACCCAGAGCGTGGCTGGGTCACACTCACACTACTCACACTCGCTCACACTCATGCACACTCTCGCACATCCACTCACACTCGTTCACACTCAGGCACACCCCCTCACACTTGCTCCCTCTCTTGCACACTACTCACACTTGCTCACACTCGCACCACTCACACTCGCACACTACTCACACTTACGCACACTACTCACACTCTTGCACACTACTCACACTTGCTCACACTCTTGCACACTACTCACACTTACGCACACTACTCACACTCTTGCACACCTACTCACACTCGCTTGCACTCTTGCACAGTCATGCACACTCTCACACACCCGTGCACACTCATGCTCACTCACTCACAAAGACTGTGAATGATTGGCATTGRTAACTGGGAAGGCCGGAGCCTGTTCAGGCTGGGCTCTGGCTGCTTCCTGGTCAGTGTTGGTTTTCTGGAAAAGCAATTAAAAGGTTGTATTTGTTTCTGTGATTTTTTGGATACAGAGTGTGATAGTTGTTGTCTATCTACCTAGTGCCTGGGGGAGTTCTTTGCTGTCTAAGGCAGTGCAGTGGTGCCCCACACACAAACTCCACTGAGAGTCTGTGTTCACTGCTGGTCATGACACAGGTGTGCCTGCATTCTTGGGTCAGTGACTTGTGCTGGGCTTCAGTTTTCTGCTTTTCCTCTGCTTTTGTTCCCTTGTTCTTACAGTAAGCTCTTCAGTAMACAGTGCCCAGATGTGATAAAGGGCTGCTGTTCGAATAAAACCAGCAGTTTATAGAATTTTAATTTCCAGCTGCATAATTAAAACATTTAAGGCAGAAACRCTGCTCGGAGCTCTTGCTGTGATCTGGGACAGAATTTTGTTTTTGTTGTTGTCATAGACTTAATCATAGGATTTGTCCCCTGTCTGTTTAGGCCATCTTAGCCAAATTGCCTGTTTAAATAAGTTTTGCAACAGAACATCAATGAATGCTTAAGTCCTGAGGTTTCTTTTTGAAGCTCTTTTTGAAGCTAATAAAGTGCAGTGTTACAGGCTATATACTCCCAAGAGAAAAACTTCATTTGAGACAAGGTGAWACTTCAAGGCAAATACGGATGTGTAGATGGCACAATGAGACAGAGCTGGTTCTCAGCTCTTTTGTGCAATTCTCCACTGAGAATTTCCTAAAATTTATGGGCCTCATTAGTCTGTGAGGGAAGATGGATGGGTCATTTCCTCCCCAGCAGACATTGTGCTGGAATCAGGGTGTAATTAGGTTCCAGAGGCAACACCCTTTCAAATGCCCAAGCTGGCTCTAACATCTTCCCACTTGAGCAGGATTAGGGAGCTCTCAGAGGCTACTCTGGCAGGGAAGGGTGACATGGGAGCAGAAAGCAAAGCACCAGCAGCAGTCCAGGGCTGAATCCCTGAGTACAGCTTGGCCACAGCAGGACAGGGATGTCACACAGGGGCAGGGGCTATGTCCCTGGCCAGCATCAGGGGGCTAAGGCTGGTTCCAAAGAAGAAGCTGTGGAGGAAGGCATGTTGTGGCAGTTTTGTGTTCCCCTTGGGATGCCTTTTGCAGCTGCAGTGTGCCTGGAGCTCTGGGCTTTGTGGTTTTCAAAACCCTAACCCTAGGTAACCCTAACCCTAACCCTAGGCCTAACCCTAACCCTAACCCTAACCCTAGGCAGAGCACTAAAATCAGCCTTGTAAGGCTGGCACCCAGAGTGTGGGGGAGGATGGGGACCAGTGGGGACGTGACAGCAGAGTGACAAGAGGTCCCACAGGCAGCAAGTCTTCCGTATTCCCGTGCTGATGGGACTTGAGCATGAAGAAGGCTGACACTGTGTGGTGCCAGCTTGTGAAAGCAACACAGGATCAATGGGACACCAGTGGTGGTGTGGACAGATGTGCAACATCATGAGACAGATGTGCAGCAGCCCCCCAGCCTCCCAGGGGAATCACACATCCAGCAGCCTGCTCTTACCTTTTCCCCGTATGGTCATTGTGCTTCTAGTTGAGCTTCATGCTGAACCCGTGGCCACCAAAACACCTGATGGGGAAGAGAAGCCACAGTGTTGATTTGTTTATTTAGCACACACATCCACTCCCCTCCTCAGCACCTTCTGCTCCTCCCCACAGCCTCCTCTGAGCCCCAGGGAAAGGTGTTCCTGCTGGAGCTGGTGGCCCCAGCTCATGGCAGCGCTGGCAGCTGGACTTGGCACACCTGCCCTGAGACACCAGCACTGTTCACAGGGCAGGTGTGCCAAGCCAGGACACACAGAGGGAAGCAGCAGGGCAGCTGCTCTTTTAGGGAATGCAGCCTGCTGGAAAGGAGAGAGGCCTCAGGGGGACCCTAGCAGCCTGGGTGTTTAAAGCCCAGGGGATGACAATCCAGCTGGGCACAACTCCAGCACACACTGGCCGCCACAATAGCTTTGAKCAGAGGAAGCAGTTCCAGACTTGCCTGCTGCAAATGCTGAAATCAGGCAAATGTCAGACTATGACCAGAGCCCCCAAATCAGTGACAGTGAAAGGAGACAGAGCCCAGAGGACCTGCAGGCCTGGCAGGACCTCCTGGCTCCAGCCCCAAGAACAAAGCTCTCTCCAGCCTCACCACCTGCCAAGGCAGTAGCRCTAGCCCTGCACAACATGGAAATCCCTCCGGGTTGGGAACCAAACCTCTGGACACTGGGTTTCCCACAAGGACTGCTCCATGCCAGGGAGCACAGCAGCCTTGGCTGGAGCCATCCTGCAAGCAYAGAGCATCCTGGGGACAGTCTGGGACGCGGAGCTGCAGCAGAGCATCCCGATGGGCCAGGAGCTGGCGGATCACCAGATGTCACTCTGCTCCCAGGATCACAGCAAGGACATGGGACCATCTTGRGGTCACTGCTGCTGGGACATTCCCAGTCAGCTCCCCCTGGCTGYGCAGCAGGTCCTGGCCTTGCAGGATGTTCCTGAGAACATTTCCAGTAGTGACACTAATGGATATTCCAGTCTCCTCTCGTGCCATTGAGTGTCACCGGCCCCTCCGCCTCAGCACTAAAGAGAAACCAGAGGGAAACTCCACCCAGCAGGAACTCTACAAGGGCTTATCCGCAGTGCAGGCGCTTCCCTGTGAGGYTTCCTGCTCAGCCTGCTCTCCATGGATTACAGGATTCCAGCTCCAGACYGGGCTGCAGCTCCACGGAGCAGCAGCTGCATCCCTGAATGTGCTTCTGCAGTGCCCCGAGTGCTGAGGTGCAGGGACAGAGGTGGTCCAACAGCCCACCCGACTCACCCTGCTCCAGAAACGGCTCCAGATCCTGCCCAGGCACAGACACACGGACAGACACACAGACGCACTTGTTTGTGACTTCCTTCCTGATGCTGTGCAGGGCGTCACCACCAGCTGGGCTCCAACAGCAGCTCTGACCGAAACCCAACCAAAACCCCTGAGTCAAACCCCTGAGTCAAACCCCCGACCTTGGCACCTGCGCCGGGAACGGGTAAAAACCACCCCCGGAGCAGCCTCAGAGCCAGCACAGCACCCTCAGCAGTGGGGAAACACCATTTGTTAAAGTGTTACAAACAACCACAGAAACAGTTTCTATGAGAAGYCCCATATGATCTAAAGCTGCATTTTTCTTTAAACCGTTCCCAGAAATGAGTGTCGTTAAGCGCAGCCTCCCCAAAAGATGTAGGTGTGGCCTGGAAAATTTGAGCTCAATTTGTTGGTGCTTAATAAAAGGATGAGGATCTGCAGACGCCCCTGTGGAGGAACAGCAGCAAAAACTGTGGTCAGCAAGAAATGTCCCAACATATCCAGCTCACATCTTTACAAATCAGCAATATTTAATTACTGAATTGATAGTCTCCAGTTCATTTACAAAAATAAACACAGCTTGCCTGAGGGCCACTGCTTCATCCCAACCTGAGCTCAGTCCAACACTAGCACTGCTGATGGCAGCTCTGCTCCTCCTGGATGCTCCTGCTGGCAATTTCCAAACACTTCCCAAGTATCTCTCTTAGCAGGACTGGAATGCAGCGAGCATGGAGCATGGGGCATGGAGCAYGGGGCCAGCCCCAATCTCCACCAGGAGCACACAGAGGCACCACAGGGGTGGCTGTGGTCACTGAGTGCAGYGTCAGCCCTGTTGCACAACCCACAGCTCGTGCTCCTCCACCCCAGCACTGCCCAGACCGGATCGATCCCATGGGACAGTGGGAACAGAGTCCAACCCACCCACCCCAGTGGTGGGACAGAGGCTCTGCACCCACCTCTGCTGCAGGTGTGCCATGGCCCTAAGCCTTGCAGGGAAGATATGAAAATTAAGCTGCAGCAGCACTCAAGAAAAACCCCACAACAAAAAGAAGCGGCTGTCAGCYACCACGTGGCAAGAACAGCACCACTGAGAGCAGCACGGGTTTGGTGACTAAAACTGAAGCTGCACTGCAGGTCATGAACCYAGGGCACCCCCTGGAACAGAGGCCAATTCCAGTGAAAACACAACCAATCCCAACAAAAACACCTGGGTCTGGAGCACTTTGGAGTTCTGTGTCCCTTGGAAAATCCCCAAACAGCACTGACAGCCCTGTGGTTTACACTTGCACTGCCGCCATCATCCCAGGGAAAAATAACAGTTAAAAGAGTTCAGGGATGAGTGTTCAAGCAGCCACCTCAGCACCCAAACCACACAGAGGCTGCTCCAGCTGCATCTTAGCACCCAACAGGCTCAGGGAGCAAAGGGGAATTTATTCTCACTGCTGAGTACCAAGAAAAATAAACCAGCAGAACCTGCTGCCCTGAGGATTAAGGCAGCRTGTGCCAGTTTCAAACACTTTCTGGCTCAGAAAAGCCTGCAAGGTGAGAGCCCTGAGYCACACCAATCATTCCAGCTGAGCATCCCAAAGAGCCCAGCCAGGGATAGGGGCACTGTGTGCCAGCCAGCTCCAACAGGCTCTAAATCACATCAGCAGAGGATCCACAGRCATTTCACAGCACAAACAGACTGTTGGTTTATTGCCTCAAGGCTGTTATGATTAGCAAAACATTTTATTATCCTGCTCAGTGGTACAGTGTTCCTCAAACAATAAAAATCCCACCAATTTACAGTAACTCCCCTCCGCCCATCCCTCATTGCAAGCACGGCGACAGCATTTTATCATCAGGAGATGGAAGCCTCAGCATTCACCCTGCCAGCCTTGCAGGGACATGGCCTTCAGCTCAGAGTGGCAGATTAATTATGGGATGCCCATAATTATGGAATGCCCAAGGGGGAAGCTGCTGGCAGGACTCAGGGTTGGAGGCACCTGCCCACTCCCCAGCACCTGGCACCGTGTGCCCGCACCGCAGCAAGGCTCAGGCACGTCAGACACGCTTGTGCTGAAATGGGACACGAGCTCTGCACTTCACAGGGAGCTCCTGACTTTTAATTAACCCACAGAGCTTCACCCTTCCGTAATTACTCTGCAGTTGCTGCCTCAGGGGGACAAAGGCAAAGCCAGCACAGGTCCACTGACAGTCACACTCCCATGTTGGCTCCCCTTGTGCCCTGACCAGTGACTCCACTGTCCTGCTGGAGGAAGGAGCTCTGGGAAATCACTGAGCTYTYCCCCAGCTCCTCKTGCCCAGGGAAGCTGTGGCTGCCCCATCCCTGAARTGTTCAAGGCCAGSCTGGATGGAGCTCTGAGCAACCCGGWSTAGTGGAAGGTGTCCCTGCCTGCAGAAGGGGGTGGAACTAGAAGATCTTTAAGATCCCTTCCAACCCAAACCATTCCATGATTCTATGATTCCTCTCCATGCCTTTGATCAGGTCCCTCCAACTCTCAGCCCTCGTCCAGGGTTATGTCCTGGTGATCCCCACGGGAGAGGGGCACTGGGCGAGGGGAGCCGAGGGTTGCAGCCCCCCCTGTTCACTCACCACGCTGATACAAACACAGCTCTTCCCTCACAAAACTGCACAAATATTCCCTTGCAGGAATGTGGGTGGTCAGAGCCTGCCATACAACAGGGAGGAAGAGAAGTCAGAGGAACTGCTAGAAAAAACACCAAGTATCTTCAAAAAATATTTTCCCAATCCACACGCCAAACCCTAAGTCTCAACAAGCTCCATTCTTGCACGCACAAAGATCAGGATCTGCAAATAAAAAATTGTTTCTGCAAGACAAACCCCAAAACCTCAAATTTGCTTAAGAAACAAAATCAAAGTGTTTTATTTCCCCATGCAGCAGAAGCAGCAGCAGCCCTGGAAGCACTGCCGGAGGGCAGGGCAGGGCAGCAAGGATGGARGTGACACAGCTCACCCTGCATGCAGGGATGGGAGAGGGGACACTGCTCCCCATCTTCCCCAGCTCCTCTGCTCGTTCTTGTCCTGTTTCCTGCAGCTCCCTAAGGAGCACAGACCCAAGCACAGACCAGCCCCAGGATCTCCAGCAGTGCCCAGCCATGCTCAGCACAATGGATGCCATAAAGGCAAACATTTGGCGTCTCCACAAAGCCAGAAACTTTGGGAAACACCAGCACCCACTTCAGCAATGTGTGTTTGTGGCCTCCCACTCCCAGCCCCAGCAAGGATGGGCAGTGACCTCTCCCAGGCCCTGGCACGGGTGAAGCCCTTGTGAAACCACCGGTGGAAGAAACGGAACCGGGTCCTTCCGAGCCTGCGCCGCTGCAGCCTCATCAGCCAGAGCACCCAGAACAGCACATCCGAGCCCCTTCCTGTCTGCAGCAGCCCAGCTGGAGCCCTGCTCCTCCTCTGCTGCCACTTGCATCTGCAAGCACTGTGCCACCGCAGCCTGTGCCCATGCCCTGAGTGCCACCCGGCCACGCTGGCTCACAGCCAGCTGTGAGCACAGCTGCCTGATGGGGGTGGCTGTTATTCCACCCCCCTTGCAGCTCAGCCACTGCTGGCAACAGCTGCTCACACCACAGGATCCCTCCCAGCACTGAGCAGGAACAGGAGTGCTGGAAAAGCTTCCCCTGCCCACGCACAGCAGCCTGAGGCTCCAGAGCCAACATGCCCGTGGCCATTCCTCCGTGGAGAAGCACCTGCATGCTTCAGCCCCTTCAGAGCCCTCAGTCTCACTCTGGGGTCACTGCCTGGGAATGCACAGTGGGAAGCRGCTGCTTGCTTCACTTCCGAACGCTGTGTGTTGAGCAACCCCCGCTGCTGCTCTTGTTTGATGTCCCTGGGAGGGGACAAGGGGCTCCTGTGGCAGGGCCACCCTCCTGCCTGCACCCACCYGTGAGGCACCACAGCACGGACTGGGGACCAAAATGGGGGCAAAAAGGCATCGTTCACCTTGAGAGAATTCCTGCAGGAATTCTGGAGGCAGACGGGGCTTGGAAAACAGAGTGAASCAAAGCAGGCAGCCAACACCAGGGCAAGCTTCTCCCGGGTTCTGTGTGCCCGCTGCCTGCAGAATCTGGAGGGAAATGTGCTCAGCCAAGGCAAGAGGCTGAGGCTCCTCAAGGCATCACAAATTCATCACAAGGCACATCTGCACGGTGCCAAATAAAACCACCTGCTGGGGGTTTGTTTTCTCTCTCCAAAAATCTTCGTGACAGTCCCCGCATTTTAACAGCGCTCCTGCCATCCCACACATCCCCAAAGGCTCAGCGTACCCGGAATGCAAACTGCCTTTGGAAAAATCTCCTTAAAATAGCGACAGAAATTACTAATACCATTTGTAAAACCTACAGGCAGAGGATGGCCGAGGCATGAGCCTGACCATGCTGCTGAGCCCACCAGCGTCCTGCAGAGACCCCAGGCCTCAGCCTGCCACATTGCCCCACAGTGAAGCCCCCCCAATGCCAGCTGCTGTGGGCGATGCTGGGGAGGACTCACACAGCGCCCAACTCAGCTGCTGTCCCCAAATTCCAGGCTGCCTCCCTCGTGTGACTGCACACAGACCCTGGGCTCCCCTCGGGCTCTGCAGCACAGCTGCTCCTGTGGTGCCACATGCAGCAGCCTCGGGGCACCAGCTGCCATCAGCCTGTGATGGCAAACCCCGCTTGCAGGCGCCTGTGTTGGCACTTGACAGCTCCCCACGAGCAGCCTGCAGCATCCCCACAAAGCACACAGCAAATCTGGAAACCTGTTGGCACCAATCGTTGGGATGTCCCCACTCACCGTTGCTCGGTGCCTGAGCAGGAGGGAGCAGCATGGCTGTGCCAAGGGGGAGCTCTCCTCCCAAACCGAGTCCAAGCAGCCAGCGGGGCCTGGCACAGGGAGGCGTCGGAAGGGSTTTCAAGCTGTGAGATGACTTTTGGACAGACCCCGAGCATGCAAACAAACACAGAGAGGGACAGAGCAAAGGCCTCTGTGATGCAAACCATCCCCTGCCTGCCCAGGAGGGCAGCCCAGCTCATGCTGCCGGCCCCAGTGCCAGCAACTCCAGCCACGAGTCCCAGGGAACTTGAGCTGGACAAAGCATGGATGTCACATCCCTGCCACAYAGGGCACAGTAACAGATGGGCACTGCCAGGAGAGTGCCAGTGCTTTGTGTGGGCTGCAAGGTGCCAGCACAGCTGCTCAGGAGCCCATCTGCACCCCTGCCAAGGGACCCACATCTCTCAGCCACCCAAGGCTGATGCTACCCAAGAGCCACAGGTACAGCCTCTCACTGGGCACCCACCCTGCCCAGGCCACCACACTCATCCTGGTATAGGAGGGCAGTTCCAACCKGGACAGACAGACAGCCCCAGCCCAGGGTGCCTCTGTGTATGGCAGTGCCCAGGTTATGGGGCACAGCTTGATGCTGGGCTGCCAGAGGGGTGCCATGGGAAGGGGAAGAGGGGACCGTGAGCCAAAGAGCAGAATGGGAGGACAAAGGTACGAGGAGAACCCTGCACTGAGCACCCTGTCCCACCTGCCATGCATCCTGCACTGTGTTCTGTGCACTGAGCACCCTGTGGGCACCTCAGCACACCCTGCACTGCACTGAGCACCCTGCACCCAGCACCACGCTCTGAACTGAGCACTGGGCATCCTGTGCTGGGCACCCCGCACCGAGCATCCTGTGCTGGGCACCCCGCACCGAGCATCCTGTACTGGGCATGCAGCACTGCTCTGAGCACTCTGCACCGAACACCGAGCACCGCTGCGTGTCCTCAGCACCGCACACCGAGCACCGCTGCGTGTCCTCAGCACCGCACATCCAGTACCGAGCACCGCTCTGTGTCCCCAGCACCGCACACCCCGCACCGCTCCGATCACGCATCACCGCCCGGTGCCCCCAGCCCCGCGCACCGCGCCCGCCCCGCACTGCGCACCGAGCATCCCCCGCCGCTCCGCGCCCCGTTCGCCTCGCCCGCGCCACCCACCGAGCCCCGAGCCGCTACCAGGCAGCGCCCGCCGGTACCGGGCACCGCCCGCCCGCTGTCACCTGCCAGCCGGCGCGGCTGTGGGGACACACGGCGGGGGCACACGCGGTTCCCGGGCCGGGCCGGGCCGGGTCGCTTCCCCCGCTGCCCCCGGTGCTGCCCCCGCCCCCCCCCCTCCCTCCGCACTCACCGGGGCCGCCGCCGGCCCGGAGCGGCGCGAGACGCGGCGACGTCACGCGCACGCGGGGCCGGGATCTCCGCCCGCCGCTCCGCGCGTGCGCCGCGCGCGCCGGGCACCGGGCGGCACCGAGCCCCGACCCCTGTCCCTGCCCGTCCCCCTGCCGGTACCGGCCGTGGCTCYGCAGCCGTCCCCGCCACTTGCCGGGAGCGCTCCGCGCCGCGCTGCCCGCGGCCTCACCGTTATCCCCGGTCCCCGCCCCTGTCCCGGGGCTGCCTGTGTGCAGCGCCCTGCCGTCGCTGCTATCGCTGTAGTTGATCGCCGCCGTCGCTAATTAGCGGCGTGGGAGCGCAGGGAAATGCCACCCGAGGTGCCCCGCCKGGAGGCAACGGGATGGGAAGGGGAAATGAGGCCGCAAAAAGTGCCCGGTGGGGAGGGACAGCATCCGAGGGAGGGAAAAAAAAACTCCTTGAAAGTGAATCGGTCTTTGATTGACTGCGATATCGGCTGGTAATTAGTGCCCTGGTGGATCCCACCGGCAGGGAGCCAGGACCCCTCGCTGCCCCCCGATTCTGCAGGTGTGGACAGAGCCAGGAGCCTGTCCTGATTCCATGGACAGAGCCCAGAGCCYGTCCTGATTCCGTGAACAGAGCCCGGAGCCCGCCCTGATTCCGTGAACAGAGCCCAGAGCCCACCCTGATTCCACGGGCAGAGCTCAGAGTCCGCCCTGATCCCATGGACAAAGCCCAGAGTCCGCCCTGATTCCATGGACAGAGCCCAGAGTCCACCCTGATTTCATGGACAGAGCCAGGAGCCTGTCCGGATTCCATGGACAAAGCCCAGAGCCCGTCCTGATTCCACAGACAGAGCCAGGAGCCTGCCCTGATTCCATGGACAGAGCTCAGAGCCCGTCCTGATTCCGTGAACAGAGCCCAGAGCCTGCCCTGATTCCATGGACAGAGCCCAGAGCCCACCCTGATTTCATGGACAGAGCCCAGAGCCCGTCCTGATTCCGTGGAGAGAGCCAGGAGCCTGCCCTGATTCCATGGACAGAGCCGGGAGCCCGCCCTGATTCCATGGACAGAGCCAGGAGCCTGCCCTGATTCCATGGACAGAGCCGGGAGCTCGCCCTGATTCCATGGACAGAGCCAGGAGCCCGCCCTGATTCCATGGACAGAGCTCAGAGCCCGCCCTGATCCCGCGGCTCCCGGGGCACCCCGAGTTTCCCAGCTGAGAGGGTCCCCTCAGGGGCTGCTGGGGTCGGGCTGCAGAGCCTTTGCCACCCCTTTCCCCCACACTGAGGGTCTCCCGTGTCCCAGCCCCAGCGCGGGGAGTTCCTGCACGACRCCAATTCCCTGGCAAAACCCCCTTCCCCCGTGTCCCACCCCGCTCCAGCACAAGGCTGGCACATCCCAAGCAAGCAGTTCATGCACCACCGACCCCCGAGCGGTTCTAATCTTCTGGTTTTTTTTTAATTTGCCTCACAAGGTAGAGTACATCCAGGGAATGTGCAATGTACAAGGAAAGTGCTGGGCAGGCGAGCGCGAGGGGAGGCGGGGGTGCCCCACGGGGCCCGGGACTCGTAGCTAGCAGGCAGCACGCTCAGTCGGAGGGCGCGTCGGGGGTGACAAAGGTGCCCTTCTGGTCCCACTGCATGTCCCGGATGCGGCGGATGGACTGGATCTGGGGCTGGAAGGCAGACCACTCATTCCAGTGTCGGAAGTCTCCGGTCTCAAAGAGGTACTGGTAGCCTCTGTAGCCAGGGTACTGGTACCCGACCCAGCTGTGGGAAAAGCAAACACAGGGCACCTGAGCGGGGTTGGCCGCTCCAGATAGCAGCCACACAGCTGATGGGTGCTCAGGGGGCTGGCGTGGCCTCCCTGTGCTGGCCACCAACCTCTGGGGGACGGGCCACGCCACCAGAATCAGCCACGCCATCCAAAAGRGCCGCACCACCCAAAACAGCCACGCCAACCGAAACCACCATGCCACCAGAAACAACCACGCCACCAAAAGCAGCCGTGCCACCAAGACCAGCCATGCAGTGCTTTCTGGCTGCCTGAGAGCCCACAGCAGCTGGTTAGGGAGGACAGGGAGCCTGGCACGAGGCAGCTGCCGCTGCAGCCCAGCTTACGTTCCACTGGGCACCTGCACGCTGCCCACACGGTCGCAGAAGCCATAAGCCCAGAGGCTGGGCACATCGTCCTCCTGGATTTCCATCTTGTTGCCCTTGAAGTCAGCAGACTCGTAGAGGGAGATTTTGTGGTCCTCAGCCTCCTGGGGAAGACAGAGGGAGGGTGCTGGGCAGTGTGGCCGAAGCCCTGGAGCTTTGCTGCAGCAAGGCATCGAGCACACAGCCCTGGGCAGACCCCACCAGGCTCTCTGCTCCCAAGCACTCACCATTTTGATGGGACGCATGGACATGAAGCAGTCGCTCCGGTAGCTGCTGGACCAGGTGTCCCAGCGAGGGTACTCGCCCTTCTCCAGGATGAACATCTCCCCACGCATGTTGGCCTGCTCGTAGGCCACCCAGCTGAGGAGAGAGGTGGGCAAAGAGCGGATCAGGTGCCACCCAGCGGYTCCCCTCTTGCTCAGCCAGCTTGCAGGACAGTGGAGGGGTCTCCAAAAAGGCTGTGGCCCCACCATCCTGCTCCCCCCTCTCTCCCAGCCCAGGCACTGTGGCCTGTGCAGAGGCAGCGCTGATCCATGGGCTCCCAGCTGGAAGCTCACTGGTGTGTGAGTGTCCAAACCTGCAGCAGGCACCAGCACTCACAGTGCTCCTCTTCCTCAGCTGGGGAGCAGCAGGACCCCTGCACAGCTGGTGGCCCCACAGAGCCAGCTCAGGACTCTGTTGTCCCTCCTGCCTGGGCTGTGTAATCCTGGCACCCCGCACGCCTCACTGCTCCAGCGCCAGCCAGCGCTGGCACCYGTCCCACTGCTGGCAGTGGGGCTCACCCAGCTGCAATGGCACCTCCTCAGCAGAGCCACGAGGTGCTGGGTGCTGGGAATGTCATGAGTGTGACGCTCCAGAAGCCCCTGGCACCACAACAGTCCTGCATTTGCTGCTTCCCCTTTCCCTGCAGAACAGCTCTTCCTGCAGATGCYGGCAGGGGTTTTCCTGCTGGCAGGAGATGTGTTCAGGTGCCCCAGGCTGCACAGCCTCAAGCTGGCTGCTAAAGCTCAGCTTGGTTGTTTTGCTTTTGTCTTCCCCTGAGCACATTTTTGGGTGCAGAGTTCCATTGGTGACTCTCAAGAAGCTCCTAAGGACCCCAATGACACTCAAGTTCTCTGTTCTCCCAATTTTACCCTTCCTATGTCTAGTGCAGCTTCCCAGGCATCATATCTGATCTCCTTCCTGGCTGCTCCATCCCCCATTTGTTTCAAGAAGAGTTGGATATTCTGGATCCCTAATAAAAAAGTCATTGGTGCTGCATGGTGTCATTCCAGGTCACTCTCCTGGTCCCTCAGGGATGCTGTCAGAACAAGCCATGTCCTGTGCATCCTCCCCACAGCTCTACCAGCCCCCCTGCATTCCTGGGCACGCTGTTTCCAGCCAGGCACGGCACGGTGGGATGCTCTTTCAACACGGAGATCATCTGTCTGCTCAGTTATCTGCTTTGGGGATCGTTTTTGTCCCTGCCTGTGTCAACTGTTCCCACGGCTTTGCGACCTGCCCAGCCCCCTTGTTGCTGCTCAGCTGCCTGGGTGCAGGCGGGTGCTTGTCCCTGCCCGTCCCTGCCTGCTCCAGCCTGGCCCAAGGATCCCACCTCATTTCACCTTGACTTCTCTAAAATCTGCAGGCCCATTGTATTCCATGCACGGCTCCAGGTGGCTGAAATGATGGGCACGTTTCCTCAGCCCTTGGCTTTGCCWCTGGTGCCCTTTGCTTTGCATGTGGCCCTGCCATCCTTGCCACCCATCCTGGCCCTCCTGTCCTCCTCGAAGGAGATCCGGGATGCCCGCCCTGCTCCTGTGCTCTGCCCAGGCAGCAGGGAGATGTCCCTGAACATCACATTGTTCCCAGGGCTGTGTCCCCACCCACCAGGAACATCCCCAGGGTCGCAGCCCCCTCCGCGGCTGGGGTCACTTACGGTCCGGAGGTGACAATGACGCTGCGCACCCGGTCGAAGCCACGGTCAGCCAGGTTCAGGCACTCGGCGGTGAACTCCATCTGCCTGCCCTGGAAGTTCTCCTGGTCGAAGACAACAATCTGGGGGTGCAAGGAAAGGCTTGGATGAGGACAGGCACGCTCAGGGAGGGCAGGCTGGGGCTGGGTGACCGGTGCCTGAGCCCACTGGTCCATGCGTCCCCCTTGGCTCTCCAAGCCTTCCTGCAGCTTCTCGGATGTGGTGCCCATCCATGCTGAGCTGGGCTCTGTGCGTGGGCATGCCCCAACAGCTGTTSCTGCTCCAAGATGGCCTCATCCTGCGCCTGGTTTTGCTGCTGCTGGTGCCCACAGTGGTGGGAAGGAGCTGCTTTTCCAGGTGCTCTGTCTGCACCTTGGCCTTCTCAGCCTGGCACGGTGTCACTGGAGCCCTTGCAACCCTCACCCCCCATGCCAGCCTTGCTGCAGTGCCTCAGTGGCATTTCAGTGCTGGCCTTGTCACCCCTAGTGTCCCCTCTACCTGCATGCAGGGGTGACCAGAGGGAGCAGGTGACAGCAGCCAGCCCTGACACCACAACCCAGGGGAGAGCACTTCCCAAGCCTGTGGTCTCCAACATGCTGTCCTGGCCAAGGCACCTTCAGACTGCTCCTCCTGCAGCAGCTGCCCAAATCCCCTGCCTGCTGTCAGAGGGATAGAGCAGGGACGGCATCGCCCACACTTCCACAGTCCTTCCCCCTGGAACAATCTCCTCCTGCCCTTGTCCCTCAGCCCGGAGCGTGTCCCTGCACACGTGGGGAGCCCCAGGGCTTACCCTGAAGGCTTCTGGGGAGGGCTCCTCGCCCTTGCTGTTTGCGACAGGAGCAGGGTCGAGGGATGGGGTTGGAGCAGGAGCTGCCTTCTCCTTGTCATCCGCAGCCTGGCCGGGAGCAGCGGGTTTTGTGGTCTCAGACATCGCGGTGGTGGGCTCAAGTCTGTGACAGGGCACCAGCAGCAGGTCAGAGGGAGGAATGGATGTGGGCACCCACAACCCACCCCGGGAAGGGTAACATCTGGATGGGGTGGGTGGGCAGGGCCAGGAGAGGAGCTGCTGGAAGGTTCTGCAGCAGGCACAGACARGGATCCTGCCTTCACCAGGGGGATCACAGGAGGTCCTGGTGTCCACACTCTCCTCCTGTGGTCAGGAGAGCCCTGAGCATGGTCCTGGAGTGCCCAGGGGTGGGGCCTGATGCTGTGCCAGGCACTGGGGCCATCCTGCACGGGGTGCACCTGGGAGCCCGGGGGGCACTGGGGCAGCATGTGAGGGGTGGGAAGGGGACAGCCCTGGTCTGCTGAGGCCCTGCGGCTGGCACCCTGCTGTGGCCCCGCAGGTGAGTGTCAGCAGCAGCTCCCCGGGGAGTGGAGGGCGGTGGGATGCTCAGCACAGAGGTGCTCCCACACCTGACCACCACAGCGGTGGCCACGGCTTAGACCCTGAGTTTCCCTCTCCCCACCTCGGGTCCGCTGCAGCCCGGTGTCCAGGGACTTTGTCCTCTTACCTGGGCAGCTGCTGCTTCTTGTTGGAGTGAGCGGGCTTGTGTTTCGGGGCGCTGCGAGGCCCCCACTTTATAGCCTGGCAAGGGCAGACCCCCGGGCGGGCTCACAAAGGAACTGCCAGCTCATCAGTGTCTGCGCGGCCGCCCAGTCATCACATCCTGCAAAGCGCCGGGCGAGCTGGAAGCCTCTCCCCGGCCCCGTGCCCAGCCGCTGAACCCAGCACTTTCCTTTGTGCCCCCGGCACAACAGAAGACCTGACCGTGCCACTTTGCAGCGCGCCCGGCACCCGCTGCCCCGCGTGCGGCCGCCCCGGCAGGGCATATATAGGCCTGGCACGGCCCGGCCGGCGCCGGCACCGGCACAGGAGCACCGGCCCTGCCCAGCGCCCCGGCCCCGGGCCCGCGGGGACACCCCGCTCCCGGCCCCGCCGTGCCCGGGCTGCGGCCGCGCTGTGCCCGCTCCTCCCCTCCAAACACTGAACCTCTTTGAGCATCACCCCGTGCCCGCAGCGCTGCTCTGGAGACGCCAGAAAGCGAGATCTGAGTGTCCTGACATGCTTCAGGAGTCAGGTTTTTTCCAAAGGATGTGTAATGGAAGCTGACACTTTCTGAACCACCTGAGTGCCTGAAACAGTGTTTGTTCTCCCTTGGGAACATCCCTGCTTGCTGGCAAGGTTCTTCCTTTGCTTTTTAGCCCATTTTCCYCGTGCTGTGGTCACCTTGTACCTCCCCTGGTTCTGCCACCACCACACTCATGGTTTTGGGGCATCAGCTCTGTTTGACTGGTGCAGGAGGGCTGTGGGATGGCTGGTTGGGGATGCACTGGCACCAGTGCCTGCAGCAGCTCTGGTGCCACATCTCCCCACTCCCTGGTGCCTCGAGGGCACCTTCCCCTGAGTCCCTCTGAGCCTCTGATCAGCTTTTCTGCACCTCCACACCCCTGGCCAGCGCCCCCAGCTTCCCGCAGCATCCAGCACCAGCAGGGCCTCACCCGGGGGTGTGCGGGCACGGGGCTCAGAGCCCCGTGTGCTGCCCTCCTCTTTTGCTCCTCTCGTGTCACCCAGCAGTGGTGGGATCCAGCTGCACCCTCTGGGCCATTGCACAAAATCCCCAACAAAAAGAATGTATTGATCCCTTCTTTTCCCGAGGTTTTTCAGGAGGTATGCTGTGCCCGTGACATGGCTGGGTGTGGGKTCTGCTGCCCCATCACCCTGGGCACTGGCCCAGTCTGGCTCTCACCTTGATACTGAGCAGTGGTTTATGATTCATGATTTCGATTTGTGCTCGTTTCCATGGTTTTTATCCAGATTTCTAATTTAATCTGCCCTCTCTTCCTCGCAGAGCCAGCATGGGTGCTCTCCCTGTGCTGCCTCCCCTGTGCCTCCTGGGCATTAATAACCAGGTCTCACCCAGCCCCTGCTCCTGACTCTGCTTCCCCTCCCACTSCCCAGCACCTTTGAACCTGCCCATTGAAAAACGAGCTCAGGGGGGCTGAGCCCTGCTCCTGAAGGCTGCTGTGCTCCTTACTGAGCACTCAGCAGCTCAGCATCCCCATGGGCTTCCCCGAGCCAGGGCTGACAGCAGGGATCGATCCTTGGCCATTCCTGAGCCCCCCAGACACACAATCTCTGCCCTGCCATGGACCCTGTGCCCTCACTGCACAGATGAGCCCGTGGAGCCTGTGGACACAATTCCAGCACAGCAAAGATCTGCCCTGGCAGCAGACAGCCAGAGCTGGCACAGTGTGGCCGTGGAGGGCATGGGCATGAGGGTTTTTTCTGTCCTGGTGAGTCCCACTGCCCATGAATCTCCTGCTGCTGCATCCCTGCCAGCACTGAGTGCCACCGTGGGGGCACAGGCCCCAGCGACCATGTCCCACTGCCAGGACATGGCGTGGACAGTGAGTGAGTGGTGGCCACTGTGCTGGTGGCCAGAGCAAGCTGAGTTTAGCTCAGGCCACAGCGAGAGGCCAGGGACAAATTGTGCCAGCGCCAAGAGGGCTTTTGCTGGGGTTGCAGGTGGCAGGACAGCCCGTGCAGCCCTGCTGTGCCCTGGGGCAGCCCATTGTGCTGAGCCTCCCCAGCTGCCCTGCTCTGCCTCCCCCAGGGTGCCCAGCGCTCACAGGGCTGCTGCAGCTGCATGAGGGGGACTCTGGCTCAGCCTCCTGGCAGTTTTCTAGCAAATTCTGTCCCAAAACACAGCACTCCCTGTGGACAGGGTTTTCCCATTGGGCTTGAGAGCCTTCATTGCCTCTCTGCTCTGAGGGGCAGGCTGGGTGGGTGCCTCTGCCGAGCCTCTGTGGAGCCCTGGCAGCGCCCCASGATGATTTGTGAGGTGTGCGGGTCACTGAGAGCAAAGCCAGAAGGTGTTTAGGTCCCCAAAATGTGGTGGCAGCAGAGTCTTTCCAGCACCCAGAAGCAGGAGGCTGCTGCAGCTCTTCCCAAGCCATGACCTGCACCTCCAGTCCCTCCCGTGCCTTTTATACCCCCACCACCACTTCCCAAGCCCCTGGTCCCCCCTTCTTATGGTGCCCATGGCTGCTGTGTGCCCAACCTGCAATGAGCCACCCGGGATTTAGGGTAGGGCTGCTCTGCCCTTGCAGGGAGAGCGAGTGGAGACGCGTCCTTCCTCCCATTCCCAGAAAGGGGTGAGGAAAGCTCCGCACRCCCCCAGAGCAGGCGGCGCTGCCCGCGGGCAGGGGGAGCGCTGCCAGAGCTGGGACACGGCCCCAGCCCAGCCCCACGCCAGGGAGGGCGCATGGCAGGATGCTGGCAGGGCCTGGGGGCGATGGCCCAGCCCTGGGGCTGTGGGCTGGGGGTCAGAGCCCGTGCCTGGTGGGCCAGCTCCGTGTCCCGGCTCATCAGCGTCTCTGACACGGCGCCTTTGTTCCGGCCGGTCCCTCCTCCCCGCCATGTGCTGAGTTAGGGGTTTCAGTAATGCTCCCCTGGGCTCTGTCTCTATCTGGAGGCTATAAAAACCCAGCTGGAGGCTGCTGGACGTGTCACCTCCCTGGGCACCAGTGCCTCACCCCAGGTAAGCGCTGGAGCCTGGGGCTGCCCCGTGCCCATGGCAGGGCCTGGGAGTGAACAGCTGTGGGAACAGGTGGAGGAGCATCCAAGATCCGGGGTTAGAGCTCTCCTCGGCACCGGGAGCTGTGGCGGGGGCTKGGGGATCAGGGGCTGTCCCTGGCTGTGGCAGTGGCAGGTGTTGATGCTCGCTGTGGGCACACAGCTGACTCTGCAGCGCTCCCAGCTCCGCACTGCCCTGCCAGCACCGGGGCTTTGGCTCAGGGAGCTGCCAGTGGGAGGAGGAGTTTCCCTGGGCACGGGCAGGGATGTCTGCCAGGGCCAGGTGCCCACTGGGCCAGGTGCCCGCTGCTCCACATGGCCCTGGTGGCAGCTCCAGCTGGGCAGGGAGAGTCACAGAGCTCTTCATCTGCTCCAGCGTGGAGCAACCCCCTTGTTGTCCCCCACACTGCTGTGAAAGGGGGACAACAAGGGCTCCTGAGGTCGTTTCCATCTGGGCACAGAGGCAGCTTGAACTGTGCCCTTCCCCTGTGCTCTGGCAGAGGCACCATGAGCCACCGCTGCAAGAAATCCTCCGGCCTCTGGAAGGTACAGGAGCCTGGGCGGGACCAGCACCATGCCCTGTGAATCCCCGGGAATGGGGCTGTAAGATCTGCACCCCCAGAGCCCCCTGACTCTCTCCATTCCCCCYCAGATGGTGGTGTGGGATGAGCCTTTCTTCCAGGGCAAGAAGCACGAGTTCACCACCGACTGCTACAGCACCCCAGAGCACGGCTTCAGCACCGTCCGCTCCTGCAAGATCGAGAGCGGGGCGTGAGTGGGGGTCCCGGGGCACTGCCACCCCACGGTGCCGCGGGACCCCACGGGTAGCAGGGGGGKTGGAGCATGGAGGCCTCCACAGTGCCTTTTGCTCCCCGAGCTGCCTCCTGCGGGCACCGCTGGGCGCCGGCTGTGAGTGGGGCGGTGGGCACGCCGGGGGTCTCACCCCTCGCGCCCCGGCAGGTGGGCAGGCTTCGAGCACTGCGGCTTCCAGGGGCAGCAGTTCGTGCTGGAGCGCGGCGAGTACCCGTGCTGGGAGGCGTGGAGCGGCAGCAACGCCTACCACGTGGAGAGGATGTGCTCCTTCCGCCCCATCGCYTGCGCCGTGAGTGCCCCCGCCCCGGCTCCCCCCGCGGGGCGACCCCCAGAGCCCACCCCTGGCCACGGCGGCAGTGCCAAAGCCGTGCCCGTCTCGGCCGCAGGACCACGGACGGAGCAGGTTGATGCTCTTTGAGGAGGAGAACTTCCAGGGCAAGCGGGCAGAGATGAGCGACGACTGCCCCTCGCTGCCCGCCCTGGGCTGGGGCAGCAGCACCGTGGGCTCCTTCCTCGTCCGCTCCGGAGCGTGAGTACCTGGGGCTCGCAGCGGGGCCGAGGATGCTCCGGCACTGGGGCTGAGGGTGCTGTGGCAGTGGGGCTGAGGGTGCTGTGGCAGGGGGGCTGAGGATGCTGTGGCACTGGGGCTGAGGATGCTCTGGCACTGGGGCTGAGGATGATGTGGCAGCGGGGCTGAGGATGCTCCGGCACTAGGGCTGAGGATGATGAGGCAGCGGGGCTGAGGATGATGTGGCAGTGGGGCTGAGGGTGCTGTGGCAGSGGGGCTGAGGGTGCTGTGGCAGGGGGGCTGAGGATGCTCCAGCACTGGGGCTGAGGATGATGTGGCAGTGGGGCTGAGGGTGCTGTGGCAGGGGGGCTGAGGATGCTCCAGCACTGGGGCTGAGGGTGCTGTGGCAGCGGAGCTGAGGATGCTGTGGCAGTGGGGCTGAGGATGCTCTGCAGTGGGGCTGAGGATGCTCCGGCACTGGGGCTGAGGGTGCTGTGGCAGCGGGGTCGAGGATGCTCCGGCAGCTGCGGGGGCTCCGCGGTGGCTCCAGCCCGGGGTCACCGCCGCTCTCTGCTCTGTCGCAGGTGGGTCTGCTCGCAGTAC
>JACDOX010000559.1:75237-86258 GCA_014549065.1 Cardinalis cardinalis
GGCTGGGCAGTGCCTGAGGATGGTGCCCTGTTTCTCTCCCTTTGCTGCGTTGGTTGTTTCTTTTGCAGCTGCTAATGACTGACCTGAGGTCTGTTCACACAGTCCCCTCGCTGCCCCACAGAGCCTCRTGGAACAGGGGACATTGCACAGCGCTCCTGTAGCTGGTGGCCACAGGTAGGACTCTGKGGAGGGGACACAGGCAGTGCCAGCCCCACGCTCTTCCACCCCTCGTGAGCAGGGAGGTGCTGGGAAATTGGGATCATCCTTCCTCCTCAAGGCCCCATCTTCTGGAGGGTTCTCCCCAGGCCCCAGCGAGGTGCAGGGGTGCACACCATCCCCAGGGCCACCTGCATGAGAGGACGTGTCCCCTACATGTGCCCAGCAGTGGGGAGGGGGTGGCTGCCACAGCCCAGGGTCTCACAGCATCTCTGCTCCTCAGTGCCACCACCCCAGGGGCACGGCCCAGCTCCTGCCTGGCCAGACTGACCATGTCCAGAGGGGAGCCAGGCTCAGGAGCTGCCATCGCCACCAGGACACGATGCCAGAGCCGGGCTGGCCCCAGCAGAGCACCCTGGTACCCTCTGCCATGGCGTGGAGCCACCAGCCCGGCCACTGCGGGGGACACAGCCCAGGAGACAGCGCTGGTGACACCCAGGACACGGGGCTGAGCGTGCACACGGTTCTCCTGCAAGGTGCTGGGGTGTCCTTGCCTCCCACTGCTCCCCCCAGGCCTGTCCCCTCCCCTGAGCTCAGAGTAGGAGGAGGGAGAGGGAAAAGGGAGTGGGAGCAGAGCTGTGCCAGCTCCTCATGGTGACACAATGGGCAGAGCCCGCAGGGGCTCTGTTTGTCCCCACTGGTCCTGCCCTTCCCTRTGGCTCTTGGTGAAGTCCTGGTGCTTTCTGAAACACCTGGGGTGTGGAGCATGCTGGGGCCTGGGGAGCAGCACGGGCAGTGAATCCTGCTGCCATGGCCTCTGCAGTGGCCCTGTGAGGGGTGGGACCGTGTGGTCACCAAGCAGCCACTCGGGCCCGTGTCCCCACTCAGGCACAAGGACGGGGGGGCAGCGGGCTGGGGGCACACACAGCCCATGGCAGGTGTTACAGCCTTGAAGTCCAAACTGGAAAAGTGTCACTTGGGGACCAGAGGAGCTCATGCTGTGGGAGGAGGTGGTCCAGAGGGACTCAGGGCAGAGGATTTCCTGGGTGCCCCATCCCAGCCCTGTTTCCTGGGGCACAGTGCAGCCCTTGGAGCAGTGCTCAGCCCCATGGAGAGGCAGCTTCTGATGGGGAGGGGGTAAGCTGTGGGTCACCTTTCCTCTGCTCCATGGTGGTTTTCACTGCTGGACCTCCTCCCTGCACGTGCAGTGGKAGCTGGGGCAGTCCTGGAGCAGCTGCCGTGGTCTCTGCTGCAGCCTTACCCCAGACACCACCAGTGATTCTTTCGCCCTCTCCTCTTCTGCTTCTTGAGCTCCTTTGGAGTCCTTTAGGCTCTGCTGGGGCTGTGTCCTCCATGCATCCTGCCTCTCACCTTTCCCAGCACCAGGGCTTGGAAGCCCAAGCTGTGAGGGGCCTCTGGTACCTCCCTGGCAGGGATCAGAGGGGCAGCAGCGTGCTGAGCATTTCCTTCAGGGACAGGTTCTGCTACACCAGCTAAACCCTCCACTAACACCTTCCCAAACGCCAAAGCCCAAAACCGCCTCCTGCTCCTGTGAGCCAGAGCCCTGCTGCTGCCAGGCCTGGCTCTGCATGCTGCCAGTATTAACCTACTAACCTGCTGGGACCCCTGTGCCCTCCCTGGGGCTGCCACAGCCCCTGGCACACGGACTAACCCACTAACCAGCCCAGCGCATGCCCTACTAACCCACAGCAGCCCYGCCTCGTGCCCACTAACCACGGCAGCAGCGCTGCCTTTAAAGGGGAACAGAAAAGCTGGGAAAAGGGCTTGGAGGTGCCAGGTGTCAGTGCCAGGCTGCACAGGCAGGGACGGGCAGGGGCAGCCCTGGAGGGAGGAGTGGCTGCCCAGCACTGGGCAGGAGTGGTGCGGGGCAGCTCCTGCATGTGCAGGCAGCTCCAGTCCTGGGCAGGAGAGGGGAGCAGCATCCCGTGGCCTGGGCCGGAGAGGGGGCTGCTGGTCCCTGGGTAGAGAGGGCACAGCAGCCCCTGTCCCAGGCAGGAGAGGGGAGCAGCAGCCGCTGTCCCAGGCAGGAGAAGGGACAGCAGCCTCTGCCCTGGCCAGCCCTCGGCAGCACGAGGAGAGGAGAGGGTTCCTCCCCACACGCCCTGCCCTGCTCTGCCTGTGGAGCCTGTTGCTGACTAGGAACCTAAAATGGTTTTATCAGCAGAAGCTTTTCAGTTCCTTTTTAAGCCAGTAGATCTCTGTTACTAACACATTCCTGAACTGAATTAAACAAACTAACCATTGCTGCTTTTCTCTTCATTTCTCTTCCAGCGTGTGTGTCCTCTAAGGCAGACCAGCRCCCTGCTTCTGTTACTAACCTGTTCTTCTGCTCCCTCTGTACTAATCCTCCCTGACTGTTTCTCTCTTGCTACTAACAACTCTCTTTGCACTTTGCCTCTCGGGTGCTGTTTGCCATGACAAGTGACAGTGGCTCCTCCTGGACTTACTCACCTGCAGCACTCGATTTTCCGTGCTGCTGAGCATCCCTGGCTCCCGTTTGGTACCATGGGAAAGAAGATAGATGCTCAGCCTGGGGCACTTTGAATATTTCCCTCTTGGCCTGTTTTCCAACAAATTTCACGTGGCACAATGAGGAGAAGAGGCTGAGTGGCAACAGGACAGTCCAAAGCCATTAATGGCTGTAGAGGCCCAGCAAACCGAGTTTGCAAAGAGATCCAGCCACAGAGCAAAGCTGTTGCCATGAGCCTGAGCTCAGGGCTCTCCTGAGGCCCCAGGTCACCTGTCATGGGCAATGTTCTTGTGCTGCTCCCAGCATTGGTGCTCCTGGGCTCCTCTCTTCCCCCTCTGTGTCTCTCCACAGTTTCTCTGGTGCCTGGTGCATGTGGAAGCCGCTGCTGGCAGCGTGGCCCTGACTAACTCAGCTCCGTGTCACCGTCCCACTGCAGGCTCCCCTGGCCCCAGCCGAGGACAGGGGTGGGCAGTGGGTGTCACAGGTGATGGGGGCACAGCCTGGCCTTTGCTTTCTGTCCAGATGAACGTCCCCAGCCTCTGCAGGGCCCTGCCAGGGTGAAGGATSCAGGCCCTGGCCCGCTGCTGTGGCTTTGGCACATGGCAAGGCGCTGACAGCGTTCAGGGTGCCGTGACCAGGGGGACAGAGCCAAGCTGTCCCTGTGTGCCAGCAGAGGATGGTGGCCCTGTGCTGCTGGCTCATGGGGACATCCCAGACCGTGGCTGTTGTGGGGACATGGCACCCCTCAGCCAACGCTCGCAGCAGCTCTCTCAGGGGGGCAGATGCAGACAGGGCCCAGCTCTGGCCGCTCTCTCTTGGCTCTGCCTGGTGCTCTCTGCTCCYGTGGCTTCCCCAGACCTGCTGTCCCTGGCTGATGTCACTGCCACCGACGGCARAGCCAGAGGGGTCTCCTGGGTGGCCCCATGACACTGCCACCTCCCCTGCTTGGCACCAAGCCCGGCTTTAGCTGGGGGGTCTCTCTCAGGCTGTTGGGGTCCCCTGCCCACCCAGCTCTGCCTGTCCAGCCTCCACCTTATCCCGCTCATCCCCCAATGCCGCCAGGATGGGTTTTAGGGCTGATGCTCCTGTGTTTGATGGAAGGGGGAGACAGGGGCAGAGCGGGGAGCACAGGGGCAGGAATGGGACAGGAATGGGACAGGAGGACAAGCCAGGTCAGGCCCAGGGTGGGCAGATCAGGGCTCCTGCACAGGACAGGAGCACCACCAGCACTGGGCCGGAGTTGTCAGAGCCCAGCTCTGTGAGGGGCTCTCCTCCCCACCCCACAGACCCCCCCATTCTGCTCCGGAGCAGCCCCCTGCGCCCAGGGGGACCTCCCCAGGCTGGTCACCCAGGGGAGCCGTGGGAGCAYGAGTCACCTCGATGGCAGAGGACGCAGCTGGCAGATGTCACCCTGCACAGTGGGGACAGGCCACCGGTGCCCGAGGGTGGCTGCTCCCTCCACAGAGCGGGGCAGGAGGGCAGAGAGGCTCCACCAAACAACCAGGTCACCCCTTTGCCCTGCTCCTGCACCTCGGGGCTCCCCGTCCCTGCTCCCCAGGCCCCGTGGCTGGCAGGAGTTGATCTGTCTGTCTGTCCATCCCTCTCTGCTGTGTGGAGAGTGCCAGGATGTGCAGCCCCCCTTCCAGCTGTGGTGGTGGACGTGTGGCCAGGGCAGCCCAGCAGTGACACGGGCAGAGGGGCAGCCCTGGGGGCACTGTCCTGTCCTGGCTGCTCCTGTCCAAGCTGCTCGGGGCTGCCCCTGCTCTGCGGGCACAGCCACGCTGGCCACGAGTCCCACAAGTCCCCACAGGCCCGAGGATGTCCCCGCAGGCCCGAGGATGTCCCCACAGGCCCGAGGATGTCCCCACAGGCCCGAGGATGTCCCCACAGGCCCGAGGATGTCCCCACAGGCCCGAGGATGTCCCCACTGCCTGTAAAGTCTACTGTGAACATGGCAAGTGTGCAACCACCTCGCTGTCTTTGTTTTGTCTTTGTGCCCTGTGGGACCCTGTGAGGCTGGGCTGGGGGTGCCCAGCTCTCATGGGGGTGTGGGGGGCCAGGACAGGCCGTTCTCACCGCGGCCACCTCGGGGAACGGGAACACCGGGGGGGTGGCGGGTCCGGAGAGGCCCTGGGTGGGCGGAGGGGAGAAGGAGGGCGGGCATCCCGGGCACCCCCGGGCAGCCCGGCTGGCGGCTCTGGGGCACGGTGCCATCACCCATCGCGGGGAGCAGGGCGGGCACGGAGCCCCCGAGCCGGGGCAGCCCCGGGGCCGGCGGGGGAAGCGCTGCGGGGGCTGCGGGGGCACTCGGCGGCACCGGGCCRGGCTCGGAGGGGGCGGCAGGTGGAGCTCGTGCTCCAGCAAAGCCCGGTGGCCCCGCTGCCTCCCTGGAAGCGCCCAAGGCCAGGGTGGATGGGGCGTGGAGCGGCCAACCCGCGATAGTGGAAAGGTGCCGCTGCCCGCGGGYGGGAAATGAGAGGATTCGATTTCCCTCTCGCCTTCCATCGCAAACCGTCCCGCGGGTCTGCGATTCCCGCCTGGCACACAGAGGGCAGGACGCGGCTCCCGCCTGCCTTTCTGCCGAGGGGGAGGCCGGACACCCCCGGCTCTGGGGAGGGGTCCCGGCTCCGTCCCCTCCYGGCGGAGCGGGGGGGCAGAGGCCGAGCTGCCGAGCTCATTATCCAGCATTTCGTGGTGTCACCGCCAGTGCCCCGGCCCGTGCTGACGGGGAACGCGTCCGAGCCGGACAAATGACGCTCACTCACATCCAACCGCGGCTCTGCGGAACCCGCGGCGCTTTGGGGAGCGGCTGCGAGCGCGGGGCTCTGCCACAGMGGGGCCCTGCGGGAAGGGCTCTGCCGGAGGGGCCGGGAATGCCCCAATCGCCTTTCCCAAGTGCCCCAATCGCCTTTCCCAAGTGCCCCAATCACCTTTCCCAAGTGCCCCAGTCACCTTTCCCAAGTACCCCAATCACCTTTCCCAAGTGCCCCAATCCCCTTTCCCAAGCGCCCCAATCCCCTTTCCCAAATGCCCCAATCCCCTTTCCCAAATGCCCCAGTCACCTTTCCCAAGTGCCTCAATCCCCTTTCCCAAGTGCCTCAATCCCCTTTCCCAAATGCCCCAGTCACCTTTCCCAAATGCCCCAATCCCCTTTCCCAGATGCCCCAATCACCTTTCCCAAATGCCCCAATCCCCTTTCCCAGATGCCCCAATCACCTTTCCCAAGTGCCCCAATCCCCTTTCCCAAGTGCCCCAATCCCCTTTCCCAAATGCCCCAATCCCCTTTCCCGAGTGCCCCAGTCACCTTTCCCAAGTGCCCCAGTCACCTTCCCCAAGTGCCCCAATCACCTTTCCCAAGTGCCCCAGCGCTGCTCCCCGGCCGTGCAGCTGCCGAGGGAGCCAGGGAGGCGGGCAGGGATTCAGCCCAAGCAGCAGCTCCACGTCCACAGCTCTGCCCAAGGCCCCGCAGCACCCGGGATCAGCGTCTCTGTTCCCACTTCTGCAAATAGGGCATTGAAAACCCCACAGACCTCCCATTCTCCCCCCCTTCCCTTTCAGCCAGCRGGCAGATGCAGCACTTCTCACTCAGTCACACCCTTATCCAGGATTTTAGATCAGGGACACCGCTGGGCTTTGAGCCGCCTGAAGTGGGAGAAGTCGCTAACTGCGGGCATCCCCCCTGCCTGCAGCTCCCTGTGGGGCTGCTGAGCAGTGCCCCGGGCTCTCAGCATCCCTGCTCACCCTGGGCAAGGAGAATCCTCCTTTAACTCATCCCTGGCCACCGTCTGCAGCCCCCTTTCCCCCAGCTAGCTCTGTCCATTCCATCTCTTGCAGCGAGCAGAGCCAAGAGCCACGTGTGGAGTACTGAGTGRGGCTGGAGCTGAAGGCAGGACGTCCTGGCACATCTTGAAGCGATTAAAGTATCACTTACAGAGCTCTGAGCCGCCTCYGGTCCTTCCCTCTCTCTTCCACCCTGCAGAACAAGGCAGGGGCTTGGTTGGGCACCAGGATCAAGCTTTCAGCTGGCAGAAAGCAGGTTTAGGTTGAGTATCAGGGAAAAAATCCTTCCYTGTGGGGGTGGTGAAGCCCTGGCTGTGGCTGCCCCATCCCTGGCWGCGCCCAAGGCCAGGCTGGACAGGGCTTGGAGCAGCCTGGGACAGTGGGAGGTGTCCCTGCCCATGGATGGGCTTYAAGGTCCTTTCCAACCCAAACCATTCTGGGATTCCATGTCATGCCAAGAGGTCCCAGATCCTGGTTTCTCTGGGATCAACCATGTTTGGGCTCTTCCCTCCACCGGGAGCAGCTCCAGGCCCGGGCAGCCACACTCTCATTAATATGTGGGATTGGGAGGCGATCCATAATTAGATGCTAACTGAGTTTTCTCTAAGTTGGGTGAGGGAAGGTCACCAAGGTAGGACTGGAGTCAGCTTATTGTTATTATCAATCAATAACCTATTTATTTTCCAACATTCCTATTAACCTCTGCGAGCCACTCGCTGTTTCCCTATGAAAGGGCTGTGCTGCTGCTTTGCTGACTGGACAACTCTGATTGAAAATGGAGCAGTGACCCGACCCCAAAAGCAGAATCCAATTAAAATCATTTTCATTTGTAGATTAATATCTTTTAACATGTTCTACATCCCTTGCTTCAGCATTTCACACAGGAGCTGCCGCCTCGTTACACCAGTGTCCGTATCAGCGGYGCCATAAGAAAATAATTACAATTAATTAGTCATGGAGACAATTAGGACTGTCCTTTTCCAGGGCTGAGGGACAGTGCCCGGCCGTGGTGTGGCACTGCCGTGGTGGCAGTGATTTGTGGCTGGTGGGACAGGGCTGCTGTGCTTGGGGCAGGGAGGGGACAAGGAAATCTCAGCGTCTGGCTCCCTGTGGCCCTGTCCAAGCACAGGGAAGGAGGGTGGGTCAGGGCCCCTGGGGGTCCATCCTGTGCTGATGGAAGAGGTCCCCAATCAAGGGGGATCATCACATTGTGCTGGGTCCCATCCTCGTCCCCTCCCTGGTGCTGGGCATCGCTGAGCGCAGGAATTGCCGGATGCAGCTCGGTCTCAAGGTAAAGTCTATTATTAATAACGTGACTTTGATAATAAAAAGATTAAAATTAGGTTTATGGTTTGCCGACTGCCCTTTCCACGCTGTAATCATCCCTCATCCATATTCATGAGCCTCTCATTAGTAACCACTGCTTACAAGGCGGCTAAACAGCCCAACCCTTCAGCAGCCGCCATCTCCTTAACTGCTTAACTTGCTCGCTGATTACCAACATCAAATTAACTCTGCAGAACGGATCTAATAAGCTTCCCGGTGGCTTCAAACCTCCTTGAAAATTGCTCTGATGTCTCCATGGGGCCCTATTAAAAAAAATCCTTCCCCTGTGAGTTTAGCACGGAGCGCATCGGGGGCGCTGCCGGCGCCCAGCCCTGCCCGGTGCCCCGGGGCAGCTTCCCCGGAGCTCCCGTCGTGCCCACGGAGCAGCCCCGCTCCGTGTGCTGCCTTTGCACCGGGAACAGCTCTTTGAAATGATGAGCTGTTTGCCCTGATCCTTCATTAAACACTCCAAGACTTAATTTCGCTGTTTGGTAGCTCGGGGGTTGTGTAACAAAAGAATAAATAAGAACGACCTTTCCATTTAATTACTTTTTTTTTTTTTTTTTTTTTAGAGGTGGGAAATGCCTCGGCTCTCTGGCAGAGGGTGTGTGGAGCTCTGGCGATGTTTAGGAGTGATGGGACCAACCTGGTGATGCTGGCTCTGCTCTGGGCCAGGTTTGGGGACAGCCCACAGTGCTGGGGACAGTGCAGAGGACGAGCCATGGGCTGGGGGTGACGCTTGGCACAGAGCACGGGGGTGGCTCCCTGGCAATGAACTCTGAGCGTTGCAGCAGCCGCGGCCATGTGGAGGAACGCCGGGGAGCGAGGGAGCCTTCATCCCTCATTGCCATGGCAACCGCGCACAGGGATGGAGAGCTGAGGGGCCTGGGGGATGCATCCCTCCTGGCACACAGACCTCTGGCTGCTGAGACACCCCCAAAACCCCTTCTGGCTGCACCCTCGGGGATGTCAAGGGCCTCCAGCAGCAGATCCAGCCCGCCTGGGGCTCAGAACCCCCCGGATGCAGGCAGGTGGGATGGGAGGTCCACCCTTGGGAGAGCAGGCAGGGCTGGCTGCATCCCCTTCTCCTGGGAGCGGTGTGCCAGGCTGAGCCCCCAGCCCCTTCCATGCCCCCTCACCCCCCTGCCCTGCCCAGCACTGATGAACAGAGCTGGGTGGCTGCAAATTCCCACATCCAGCCCGTATTTCCTGCCTGCTGGAGAGAGCATCCTGCGGCAGGCACAGACAGGGAGATTTAGAGGCAGAGGTGGAGAATTTGTGTGCAGGCTCCCTGCYTGGTGCCCCCAGGGGCTGGAAGCTGGAGGAGGCAGCTGCTGGCACTGTGTCCCCGGCCCCTGAGTGAAGGACAGGGATCCTCCAGGGGGTCCTGAGCCCTGGAACCCACCTTGGGGTGCTCACCAGAGCCAGCAGTGTCCCCCGCATGGTTCCAGGGGTCAGGCTGTGTGCTCATCTCCTGCCCAGGGTGGGCAGGGCATCCTGTGGCCCTGCTGCACAGGATCCCAGCCCTGCACCATCTGTGTCCCACATTATCCCAGCCCCACACCATCCGTGTCCCACATTATCCCAGCCCCACACTATCCCTGTCCCACATTATTCCAGCCCTACACCATCCCAGCCCTGCACCATCCCTGTCCCAAGCTGCAGGGCACACAGGCTGGGGCAGGGGCACAAGTCCAGTTAAGCAGGTGAGGAAGGAGATGCTCATCCTCCTGSCCAGCCAGAGGGGACCTTCCCAGCTGGCCCCAGCCCAGCTCAGAGCTGGGGCACCTTGGGAAGGCAGAATTCCACACCCTGGTCCCTCACTTTCACTGCACATCCCTCACCCACTACCCCCTCCCTGCATATTCTCCCCAGATTCAGGCTGATATTAATAATGGCTTATTTCAAGCTTTCAGCCCACTTTCTCTGAAGAAAATATTTATCCTGAGCTCCATTTTCCATTTCTTTTCAATTACCCAGGGTGGATCACCATCCCACAACTCTCCTCTTTAGCCATGAACACAAATCCTATTGCCTTTTCTCTTTCTGTGTATTTGCCCTTTGATTTAAGCTGCATTTTCTCCTGTTTTCATCAGTTCTGGCCCTCTCCTGCTGTATATCTCCCTGTTTATCTACTTTCCAAAGGCCTCCCCCTATTTCTCTGGCCTGGATCAATACAGCTGCAGAACCAACTGGCAGCTCCTTGCTGCTGCTGCCTGTAGTTTTTCTTAGGGGACTTGTCCAGTATTTCTTGTTAAGCTTCTGTCTCAGCTCGTTCCATTTCTCATTAGGTTTTAGCACTGGCATTGTAGTATTTCTTGCATTTCCATGCTGCCCAGTGGATCTCTTGGAATTCTTAATGCTGAGGCTTAAAGCCTCCTCTTTAGTGGGCTCCTGGGTTCCTCCCCGGCAGGCTGGAAGTGCTGAGCAGTGAGACACTCGGATTTTCAGGTGGAGAAAAGAATCCCTCTGGCTCCAAGCCACTTGGATTTTCTTTTCAGGTGGAGAAAAGAATCCCTCTGGCTCCAAGCCGGGGCCAGGAGCTTTTCTTACCGAAGAGGTGATGGGGATTTATTTACATTTTACAATGTTTTTACCAGGGGATGCGTTTCCTGGGGCTGTTGTGGGTGGCAGTGCCAGAGGGTGGGGGAAGGATGGGATGGCTGGAAGGGCAGAGTGTGGCAGCTCCCTCGGGCTCCCTCTGTGCCCCCAAAACCCAAACCCCCTCATCCCTGCCCACCAGCACACATCCTGCCTATCCCAAAGGGGTTTTTTTTCTGCCATCCCTCCCAGAATTTTCCTTCCAAGAGAAAAGCTGCTGTTAAAACCCAGCCCAGCTTTGCAGCTGTCAGGAGCCAGCAGATGTATTGCTCTCATGGCTGCATCCCTGAGTATTAAACACGACGTGCAGCCGCCACCACGCAATATTTCCTGGGATGCCACAGCTCTGCAGGAGCCAGGCACTGTCCTTTAAAATCAAACCGATTTTTCCTGTCTCCTCCACAGAATAGTTTTATTTATCCACACTCCGCCAGCTGTTGCTGCAGGTTAACCAAAGGCTGTAAAAACACTTTTTTAACATCCTTTAACTTTGCGTGGTTTGTTATTGAAATTGCTCACCTTGGATTGAGGGGTTTTTCCTTATCAGGTTGGGGTGAAACAGGGAAATCTGGCCCTGCCCTGCCCTGCAGAGTGCTCTGACCCTGGAGCTTGGAGCCTTCCTGGGGCTGTGGAGCTGCTCCACATTGGCTGGGAGGGATGGGGATTG
>JACDOX010000559.1:93270-119149 GCA_014549065.1 Cardinalis cardinalis
CTGCTGCCCGGGGCATCCTCGCTGGTTGAATCCGCAGTTATTTCCCTTCTTTCCCTCTGCCGGCTTCCCTGACAATCRTTAATGTGCGAATTGACTGATTTTCATGGTAATATGCTAAACAAGCGCCTCTTTCAGTCAGATCGGGGTCGCATCCCCGAGCAGCCCCCGGGGCTCAGGGCGGGTGCCAGACCCCTAAAAGTGCTGCTGGGGTGGGGGTGGGCAGGGTGGGGGGCGTGGGTCCTGCCCCAGCTCTGGCACAGAGTCCCTGTGGTTTTCCAGGCRTTCCAGGAGCTTCTAGAAGAGCCAGAGAGCGGCACGGGCAGGTAGTGATAGGAAAAGAGGGGATGGTTTCAAACTAAAAGAGGAGAGATTTAAATTTGGTGTTGGGAAGAAGTTCAGAGGGCAGTGAGGGCGCAGGGTGCCCAGAGAAGCTGTGGCTGCCCCATCGTGGGGCTGCCCAAAGCCAGGCTGGACAGGGCTTGGAGTAAATTAATCCAGTGCAAGGTGAAGAATTTCTTCTTCTTCTTAGTGGAGAATTTCTTCCTCTCGCCCACGTCAGCTCCCAGCTGCACAGAATCCCCAGGGATCACACCAGTGACAGCAAATTGGGTCCATCCCTGCTCACACGTCCCACGCTGGGGCTCACCCAAAGGAAGAATCAAACTGGCTTATTTTAGAGATGAAGAAAGGAAGGAGAGGAGGGAGAGAACCCAATTTTCCTCCCAATTTGGTGCCACGCTGACGCCTGGAGATGGTGTCTAATTTGACAAGGCCGTTGGTCCTGCAGTGATGGTGTTTGACTAATGACAGGATGAACTCTCTGTCGGTGCTGCCTGCACTGGAATAGCCCTGGGCAATCACCCAGCCACATGTTCCAAATGTGGCAAAGGAAATTGTCTAATAAAGCGATAAAGCGAGGGGCTCACTAAATGATTTGTCTTTTAACTATTGTAATGGATTTTTTTTTTCTTAACATTGTTTTATGTTGGAATGCAAAAAATTATTACAAGTAATTAGAGTCATTTTGATTCAAATCTTTGCTTGGGCTTGACATATTTTGCATACTTCCACCCCATATAACAAGTCAGCTCATAAAAATGCAGGCAGCTCGGAGCGTGGCGGCTCAGGCGAGAGCCAGGGCTGTCTAAAGCACCATCAGATGCCTTTGCCTCAGTGAGGGGAGGGAGAGGGGGGGATGCAGCACCACGTAAATTTATTTTGTCTCATTAGGGAGCAAGGAGGAAGCGAGTTCTGCGTGGCCACGGAGCTGCAGCATCACCGCTCCCCTGGCACTGGCASGGCTCCCGTCACAGCTCCCTGGGCACCCACACCCCCAGGAGCCAGCCTGGGAGGGGAAGGTTGGGAGTTCCCTCCTGATCCTTCAGCATCCTGAGTGTGCACAGGCACAGGGGGGCTCTGAGCAGGGATTTGCCCGCCCTGCCTAAAGCAGGAGTGTTTGAGCACAAAACCTTTGGAGCACCTTGGGTGCGCTTCACAGGCATCCTCTCCCCCMTTTTTCTTCCCATGGGCTGATCAGCATTTTAATAACACAGAAATGGATGGAATCACACRTGGCACAGATGCCCATCAGCCTGGCACACACAGCACCAAGGGCACCACTGCCCGTGGCATTGGCCAGCCAGGAGTGTTCTGCCAGGGAAGAGGGAGRGCTGGGCAGCCAGAGTGAATTTCTGAAGGCAGCATCAGCCTCCTCAGGAGGAGTTTAGCACAGAGCAGGTAGCAGGAACAGGTAGGTTCTGCCCCAGCAGCCAGGTCTGTGCTGTTCCCTGTGCTCCACTTCCCACCTGGCTCTGGCACAGCTCTGGGCCCTGCCCTGCTGCTTAACACAGCCTGGACTAGCCTGGGTCCCCAGGACTGTGCCAGAGAGGAGATGCTGCCATCCWGCTGGGTCCAAACMYTGCCAGGAYTGTSCCAGAGAGGAGATGGTGCCATCCWGMTGGGTCCAAACCCTGCCWGGAMTGTGCCAGAGAGGAGATGGTGCCATCCWGCTGGGTCCAAACCCTGCCTGGATTGTCCCAGAGAGGAGATGGTGCCATCCAGCTGGGTCCAAACCCTGTCTGGATTGTCCCAGAGAGGAGATGSTGCCATCCTGCTGGGTCCAAACCCCACCAGGACTGTGCCAGAGACGAGATGGTGCCATCCAGCTGGGTCCAAACCCCACCAGGACTGTGCCAGAGAGGAGATGGTGCCATCCAGCTGGGTCCAAACCCCCCCAGGACTGTGCCAGAGAGGATCCTGAGCCCTGCCTGTCCCCATGGAGGGAGCAGGGCACGCTGACAGTGCCGTGGATCTGCTCCCCTCAATCAGATGGGATCTCTTCCCCGCCGCTTTGTGTATCTCACCCTGTACACAGCATCTCAATACCAGATCTTATTCTTTCTATTTGTCTTGTTTGAAAGCCCCTGTGTAAGAGAGACAATTTTTTAACTGTAAGATGGATTGCCTGGAGCTRTGCGACAGCAGGGACAGGAGGCAGGGGATGATGGATAACGTACAAATGATTAGAGGACAGGCCGCACAAATTCACATGGAGCAAAAAAACCTTCCTGGCAATGTCACGGCTCCCTCCCCTCTGGTCAGCGCTGGCACCAGCCCCTGGCAGTGCCCACCGCTCCTTTTTAGCAGAGCTGAGGGGGTCTGGCACAAAGCCCTCCCCTCCTCAGAGCTGGACCGGGTGTGACGCTGGTGCTGCAGGATCCCTCCAGCCTCACAGTGCGGCACAGACAGCTCTGCCAGGGCTTCATCCCCACCTCAGCCCATTCCCAGGGCAGCCTCGGGCTGAGAGGATGATGGGGGACAGAGGGAGGGGCAGGGGCAGCTGCCCAACCACACCTCGGCCATGGCATTTGCCAAAGCCAAACGTCCTTTCCCAAGAGGATGCTCCAACCTGGCCCTGCGGCTGCCAGGACCTGGCTGGTGCAGGATCCCCCTGCTGTGGTGTGTGCCAGGCAGCCCAGGGCTGTGGTGGCACAGGCTGTGGGGCAGCCCTGAGCCCTCAGCAGAGCGCCCGGGGCCGTGCAGGGCCATGCAGGGTGCTGGCACGGAGCTGGCACGGAGCTGGCACGGAGCTGGCACGGAGCTGGCACCGCCACTGCCCGGGGACACGGAGGCAGCCCCCGCTCCCCGCCTGGCACGGGCTGCTGGGCTTGGAGCTCCCTCCTCCATCTCGTGAATCCTGATTTCCAGGCAGAGGCAGCAGCCCAGGGCCCTCCTAGCAGTGCCCAGGCTGCCGTGCCTGCGCTGGAGGCAGCAGAGGAGCCCGCGCTGGGTCACTCAATCCGCGCGGGGAGGGAAGCGGGAGCGGCCAGCGCGGTGTGGCTGTGTCCTGGGTGCCAGCAGGGTGCCACACACAGCCCCTCACACRCCGGGGGGACCAGCAGGGCCCCGAGCCCCGGTGCTGGCAGCCAGCAGGACCCGCCGTGCCCGGCGCCGCCCGGCAGTGACACACRCGAGGTGCCACATGTCACCAGCGCCAGCACAAGGCTGGAGCTCCCCCTCCATCTGCTCACCCAATACAGATGCTAGCACCTCTGTTACACCCCCGTTCAGCTATTTTTCAGCTTAAAGGGCTAATAATGCCTTAATAAAACTCTTTAATTGCAGAAAATGTCCTTTATTAAGCACAATCACCATATGGTCGTAAGGTACTTATGGCCACATCCGTTACCTGGGAAAGTGAAGCTTCTCTGGTGGCACCAGCATTAGCAGGGTGTGCTTAGYTTATCCCACAGCACCCATCTTCCTGCTCTGGAGATCAGAGGAGTGGAAACGGGTGTGGTGAGAGATGAGAATTGACTCCATGTTCTCAGAAGGCTGATTTATTATTTTATGGTATTATATTAAAAGAAAATGATGTACTAAAATTATACTAAAGAAAGAAATAGGAGACATCAGAAGGCTAAAACAAGCATGACAATAAAAACCCGTGACTGACCAGAGACCCGACACAGCTGGACTGGGATTGGTCATCAATTAAAACCAATTCACGYGGAACCAATCAAAGATGCACCTGTTGGTGTCAGGGATCCGTTAAGGCTGTCAGGGACCCATTCAGGGTGTCAAGGGTCAGTTCAGGGTGTCAGGGATCCATGCAGGATCAGTTCTGGGTGTCAGGATCTGTGCAGGGTGTCAGGGATCCATGCAGGACCAAYCCAGGCTGTCAGGGATCAGTTCTGGGTGTCAGGGATCAGTTCTGGGTGTCAGGATTTGTGCAGGGTGTCAGGGATCCATGCAGGATCAGTTCTGGGTATCAGGGATCCATTCAGGGTGTCAGAGATCCATGCAGGACCAGTCTAGGGTGTCAGAAATCCATTCAGGGTGCCAGGGGACCAATCCAGGCTGTCAGGGATCAGTTCTTGGTGTCAGGGATCCATTCAGGGTGTCAAGGATCTGTGCAGGGCGCCAGGGGACCAATCCAGGCTGTCAGGGATCCATTCTGGGTGTCAGGGATCCATKCWGGGTGTCAGGATCCGTGCAGGACCAGCCCAGGSTGTCAGGGATCCATGCAGGGTGTCAGGGATCYATGCAGGGTATCAGGATCCGTGCAGGCTGTCAGGGATCAGTTCTGGGTGTCAGGGATCAGTTCTGGGTGTCAGGGATCCATTCAGGGTGTCAGGGATCCATTCAGGGTGTCAGGGATCCATGCAGGGTGTCAGGATCCATTCTGGGTGTCAGGGATCCATGCAGGGTGTCAGGATCCGTGCAGGAGCAGCCCAGGCTGTCAGGGATCAGCGCTGCCTGCACAGGACCACGCTCTGCCTCGTTTACTCCTCCAGCACCCAGGAATTGATCACTTTGTGCAGGAGCAGCCCTGCACAGACACAAAGAAATGCCCCTTCCCAGGCCAGGCAGACACAGGCCCCTGGGAGAGGGTTGCTGAAGACCAAGGGGGCTGCAGGGACACCTCTGCACCCCTCGTCCTCGCTGGAGGCTCGGTGTGGAGCTGGAGGAGAAGGATTTGCGCTCATTTTTCAGCTGCCGCAATTTTACGTGTAATTAAGTTTATTAATTGTGTATATTAGTGATGAAATGGAGACACACGAGTGTGGGGGCCCACCCCAGCAGGCATCCATCTCCCAGGCACCTCCCAGGCCTTCTCCCAGAGGAACTGGAGCTCTCTCACACCATCTGCTGAGGGGTCCAGTGGGTCCCTGGGTCACCCCACCGCCCTCCCCTGCCCTGGAGCAGGGTGGGTGCTGCTGCTCCCAAAACTTGTGGAAATGGGCCCCAGAAATGCTGCTGGGGCCGTGTGGGGTGGGGCTGGAGGCTGCTGGGAGCAGAATGAACAGAAGAACCCGTCCAACCTGGCCTTGGACACTTGCAGGGATCCAGGGTACCCTGTGACACTCTGGGGACAAGAACAGAGATGGGGCAAATGAGGATGGGTGGGGAGATGGACAGGCTGAGGCCCCCAAAGGAAAAACCACTCTGATCCTTATTCCCTATAAATACAAAATCTGCTAATTGCAGCGTTTACCCTCTGCCTGCTTTGGGTCTCAGCTCATCCCCATCGTCCCCTCCTGCTCTGTGCTGCTGTCCCTCGGGGCTGGCAGGGCTCAGGGGACCCTTGGGCCACCAGCCGGGGCACGGCAGGGGCTGGCTCAGCACAGGAGGCTCCTCTGGCAGGTTTCTCCCTTGGGCTGCTCGCAGGGGTTCAGGCCCATTAAGGATTTGCTGATTCTCATGGCCCTGGGTGCAGCCAGAGGCTGAAATCTCCTCATTTCCCCGCAGCACAAGCCTGAGCACTGATGAGCCTCTCGTTCAGATGCTGCCTGGGCCTTTTGTCCTGATTGGATTTAGGTTTTGCCACCAGGAAGAAATCCAGGGCAGTGTTGGACGCTCTGGGTTCGCTCCTAATTTGCACTAAGGGGCCCTGGAGCTGCTGCCCTGCTCCCAAAGCACCACAGGCTCCCTTGGAACGTGGCTCAGCAGTGGAGGGACACACACACTCCCCTGCAGGTGTCTGCTGATGTGGTGGCAATGGCCATTTGTAGGGAAAAAATCCTGCCCTGCCCTGAATCTCAGGTGTTTGCAATCCCCCCGTCCATCCCAGGCCGGGGCACTGGGAATTGGTGCCTTGCCCAGCTCACCTGCCCTTGTTTGCAGCCCCACAGCACAGCCCCACAGCTCCCTGGGGTGGGGTTAGTCCCAACCAGGGACCCCAGTCACTCTTTCCATGATGTACTTTTTTTTGGGAACATCTGGTAAACATTTTCCAAATGAAAAGAGCTCTTCTTTGCTGAAAAATGGCTTCTTTCCTCGTCTCAAAATTGCTGAGATACTTAAAAAATGGTTCTTCTTTTAGCTTCCCGGAGGTGTTCTGTCCTTAACCTGCTCTCCTGCAGGAACCTGTCTGTAGGGTCAGAACCTGCCAGTGGGGTCCCTGCCAAGAAACACTTCCCTGGACAGCGCTTGCTGGATCAGCCCCGCCTGCAGACACCCCGAAAAGCAGGGCAGGATTTTGTTCTGGGGGTCGCCCCCTTTGTCGGGATCTCCAGCTGCTCAGAGTGACCCCGAGAAGAGTTCCCAAGTCTCTTTTCCCAGCCTGGTGCTTGAAGGAGTCAGGGCTCTTCATTTCTCATTCTCAAGGTTGTTCATTGTATCTTATCTATAAAAATTTTTCTCCTGCCCAGCTGAGGTCCGTCCAGCAGGACAGTTCCAGGCACTCTGCCTGCCCCTAGGGCAGTGTTATGTCTTTATACTAAAAACTACATATACAATGTTTGCAATTACTTCCCAATACCTATCACCTGTGTTAGACAGTGAGCTTCTACTCTAAACCAATCTAAAAGTACCAACATCACAGCAGAAGATGGAGGCCAAGAAGAAGAAGGAGAAAGGCTGGACAYGCCCAGATCCCTCCATCTTGCTCCCCTGAATCCCCATTCTAAAAACCCTAAAATCTACTTTTCCTACCTGTGATAACTTCACTATTATTCTACCTAAACTGTTGTGGCTTGCTGATCTTCATATAAGGTTGATAACTTGCTCCATGGGTCATAATCAAACCCACAGGTGTTCTGGGCTCTGTGCCAGAGTCTCTGAGCCCCCTGGCAGGGTCCTGGCCATCCTGGACAGCCRGAGGGATGTCCTGGGTCCTGACCCTCCTTGTCCCTGTCGGGGGACACGATTGTGGTTTGACTCCCAGCCCCAGGAGCTGAGGGTGTCCCCACTCCAGCAGGAGCCTGGAGCTGCTCCCCGCTGCAAGGCCAGTGCTTGGGAGGCCCTCARGCCCTGTGGCTTGCAGGGATGGGGTGAGACCTTCACCCCACAGGTCCCACAACCTCCTCCCCACGCCCAGGCTGATGGGATTCTAAAGCTTTCTATGGAGGGGASAGTCTGCATTATTTACCCCCCCTCCCTTCAAATCTCCATCCCTCGGATCTGATCGGGCCCTCTGGGGAGCAGGACGCCGTTTGATCTCATTTTGTGTTCCATTTCTGATGTTACACCTTGTCATGGCGTATTAAGTGCCATCAAGCGCCGTGACGCGGTGACACCAGAACCTGACGCTCCATGATCGACACAAACGCGCCTGTCCCCAGAGCCCTGCTGCCGCTGTCAGCCCCACGCCCCGTGCCAGGCACAGACCCCCTGCCCTGGCAGCTCCAGAGCCTCCCCCAGCGCGGGGAGAGCTGAATTCCATTAAACCCCATCTCCCGGAGCCTGACACCCGCAGAGAGGAGGCCCCAGTTAGCAGCAGGATCTATATCCAAAGGTGGTTTGAGCACCTTGGGGCTGTGCAGGAGGGCAGGACCTGCCTGGAGGGGCTGCAAATTCCAGAAAAAAACATTAAAAGCAGGCTCACATCCAGCTAGAGGACGCCCTGCCCTGCAGAGGGATGGGGACACCAGGGGATGTTTGGGCACAAGAGCCAGAGGATGGACGAGGGGAAGAGCAGCAGCAGGTGATGCCCTCCAGCCCAGCACAGCCTGATGCAGAAATGAGGCCCCAGTTAGCAGCAGGACCCGTACCCAGAGGTGCTTTGAGCACCTTGAGGCTGTGCAGGAGGGCAGGACCTGTCTRTTTGCAGGARTAGCCTGGAGGGGCYGCAAATTCCAKAAAAAACMYTAAAAGYRGGCTCACATCCAKCTAGAGGACGCCCTGCCCTGCAGAGGGATGGGGACGCCAGGGSATGTTCGGGCACAGCAGCCGGGGGTGGGCGAGGGGAGGAAGAGCAGCAGGTGATGCTCAGGGTGCGCTGGGCTGGAGGGCGGCRCCCGCCGCCCCCTCCCRCTGCTGCCCGGGGCATCCTCGCTGGTTGAATCCGCAGTTATTTCCCTTCTTTCCCTCTGCCGGCTTCCCTGACAATCGTTAATGTGCGAATTGACTGATTTTCATGGTAATATGCTAAACAAGTGCCTCTTTCTCTCGGCAGCGATCCGGCGGCTCCGCCAGAGCCCGGTGATAGACTCGGTGCACAATACCCTGATGCAGGGAATGTGGCATGCCAGAGTAATTCCCAGTGAAATCCCGGGGGATTTATGTCAAGGACAAAATAGTGTATCCCATGGGTAAATATAGTTAGCACAGCTGCAAAACAGAATTTATTTCTTGTTTGCGATATCATTTGTAAAGTATGGCATAGGGGAAGCTTTAAAAATGAAATTATAGCAGGCAATAAAAAAAGCTCATAGCACTGTATTCAAATTATGCAACAGTAATATGCCGAGTTCATAAATAAACATCTCTTATTAACCCTTCTCATAACAAAATGGTGTTTTTTCCCTTGGAAAAAAACCCAGTCAGAGTGAGAAAACATCCTCAAACACGGGTGAGGCAGGGCTGCAGATGGTGGGACCTGTGGGATCCGGGCCATGATCCCTCATCCCAGCGGAGCCCAGCTCCTGAGACAGCAGGAATTTGGGGGGTGGGCACGGCAGTGACACCCCCAGGCCTCAGCCCTGCTCCCCCAGYCCCTCCTGGGTTATTAAGCCAAGCTGAGAGCAGTTAATCAATTTTGTTTGCATATGCAGGGAGGGCGCTGCCATTTCATTAGCTCAAGTAAGGACTCAGCACACTTTCTGCAGCTTCAATAATTCTCTTTAAAGTTATTGAGAAATGGATGCTTAATTATATTTGCATATGAAAAATAGGGTCTAATTAGTTTGATTGATTATTATTTTAACCTTAATGACATTTTGAGTATCTGTCCCAACTAATAGCAAATGTATCGCTAATAAATCACGAATTTTTATAGCGTGTTCTATCGAGCTTCCTTTTGAAATACATTTTATTAATCCACCAGAATGTATTGAAAGTGAAACAAGTCAAACAACTGCTCATTTATTAAACTGTTTAAATGTCAGATTTATACAAGTGTAATAGTACAGGAAATACGTCCCCATGAAAGACATCTGTGGGCCAGGGACACTCCAAATCTTCGTTATTTTAGGGAAATATATTAAGGAGATAAAAATTCAATTATGTCATTTATTGCACTAAATAAATTTATATCGACTGGCATAAATGTTTTGCATGAGCAGATGTTCTCCCCTGCAAACTCTCGGATTTGCTGTGGCCAAGCCCGTGCTGATGCTTCCCGACAGAACGGCAATTCCAGAGTGGTGGCATCTTCCAGCAGGATCCCAAACTTTGGGGGACTTTAGGGTCAGCTCAGCCATGGGAACACTGGGAAAAATCCCAGCTGGAGCAGAGGTGTCCAATGTGGGGCTGTGGGCCAGAGGAGGAGCCCCCCACCCACCCTGGGATAAGAACCTGGATTCTTTCTGCACTATCCGTGATTGGAATTCTTGGGGGGGGTGGTGGTGGTGGTGTCCCTGCCATCAATGCCTTAATTAGAAATTAGGATAGTCACTTTGGCATAAATTAAATCAGACTAAAGATGATTAACAAAGTAATGCAAGAAATCATTAAATTAAACCACTGCGCCAAGTCCACTGCTGATCTATCACAAATTTGGGCTGCTAATGAGGTCTTAATTAGTGAGCTGGGCTGGAATAATTCATGTCATTCAATTTGGAGGAGATACTTTATTTTTTTTCCAAGACTCGATGCACATTTATCAACAAATGGGGCCAACAAAACAAACAAACAAACAAACAAACAAACAAACAAACAAACACACACATGCCTGTGCCAGCTCAGCCCAGCCCCGGCAGGGAATTGCAGCAGAGGAGTTGGTTCCTCCTTTTCCAGGTGCTCCTCACCCTGTACCCGCCACCCTGCCCATCCTTTTAGGGACGGACCCAGAATGTTGTGCCCCAGCTCTGGGCAGCGGTGGGAGGGTGCAGCCCTGCCCCGGGGCAGGGACAAGCCCCGGTCCCCAGAGTGCGGCACCTGGCCGGAGGAGCGACGGCTGTGCCTCCGCGGGGCTGCGAGGGGCACTGTCTGCAGGGTAATGAGCCCGCAGCAGCGCAGCCCCGGSAGGGCCAGGTGGGAATTACTCCAGAAATCCTCGGGCTCAGCCCGCCTGGGAAGGTGGGGACCCTGCCARGCTCCGCAGGGTCCCTCCATTGGCGGAGGTTTGTGGAATTGTGGAACCACGGGCTGGATTTGGTTAGAAGGGAGTGTAAAGCTCGTTATTCCACCCCCAATCATGGGYGGGGAYACTTTCCACTATCCCAGGTTGCTCCAAGCCCTGTCCAGCCTGGYCTTGGGCACTTCAGAGATCCAGGGGCAGCCRCAGCTTCTCTGTGCCAGGGCTCAGCACCCTCACAGAGCAATCCCAGGGCTGCTCAGTGTGGTGCTGTGCCARGAGCAGGGAGGGCTGTTGGGTGTACCAGGGTCCCCAAAAGCCAGAGCAGCTCCTCAGCTGCACCACACGGGGATGTGCTGGAGGCTGGGCTGTCTGCYGGAAAATAAACCTTCCAAATTGGCTGTGGCAGCTTTGGGAAGTGCCTCAGTGCYGGAAATAAGGATAGGGCAGCCAGACCGGGAACCCCCAGCACCTCCCCTCCCATCCAGGGGCTTGTGACCCATCTGCCCTGGATGCCCAGAGCTCCAGAAATGGGGGGATTTTCCACCCGGAGTCTCTCCAGAACTGGGTGCTGCTGGGCCCCCTGCCCCAGCACAGCGCAGGAGAAGGACAGAAACGAGCACTGAACCTGTCAGCCCTGCAACACAGAGCAGCGGGAGCAAGGAATGATCAGAAAGAGCCAGGGAGGGTGACCTGGAAACCTCGTCTGCATGCACAGAGGGCTGCTGCCGTGACTACTGCGTGGGATGTGTTTGGGGAATTAAGCAAAGCACATCACTTTTTTTGCATAATTGAATTCTCTGCATATTTTTTTCTTTCTGTGCATAATCTTCCTTTCATGTTGTTCATGTACTTCCTAGATAATTCAGAGGTTACTTTCCTTGAAAAGAAAATACTGAAAGAACCTATGGCACTATATCCTTAAGTATTCCACTTGTTGTAAACTCCCCGAGGAATCTTACAGACACTAAACATCAGTGGAAAAATATTCAATACATTTTCAGAACAGCTCTTTGTACTTGAAATACTCTGGTTGATATTAAAATATTCTCATCTCCCTATAATTTATAAGAATTCATAAAAGCAAGAGGATTCTATTTCTCCCAAGTTCTGTTTTGTTGGGGCACTGGTGGTGAGCAGGGGTCAGTGTGTGCCCAGCATCGGCACCACCCTGAGCCTGGTGCCACCTCCTGCGCCTCGCAGCCCGGCAGGAGCAGGCAGGGATCACGCTCTGCTTCCCAGCGCACGGACAAAAGGAGATGTGGAGGAGGAGAGGAGCGGAAAATTGCCCAGTGACATTTCACCGGCAGCTCCGGCTCCGCTCGGCCCCGGGAGCGCCGGGGGAGCAGGGCCGGGCAGGGGAGCGGCGGGGCCGGGCAGGGGAGCGGCGGGGCCGGTGCGTCCGGCCGGGACTCTGCGCTGGGGTGTGCGCCACAGCCACGGTGACAGTGTGTGTGCCACAGTCACGGTGACAATGTGTGTGCCACAGCCACGGTGACAGTGTGTGCGCCACAGCCATGGTGACAGTGTGTGTGCCACAGCCACGGTGACACTGTGTTTGTCACAGTCATAGTGACAATGTGTGTGCCACAGCCACGGTGACAGTGTGTGTGCCACAGTCATAGTGACAGTGTGTGTGCCACAGCCACGGTGACAGTGTGTGCGCCACAGTCATGGTGACATTGTGTTTGCCACAGTCATAGTGACAATGTGTGCGCCACAGCCACGGTGACAGTGTGTGTGCCACAGCCACGGTGACAGTGTGTGTGCCACAGCCACAGTGACAATGTGTGCGCCGCATCCACGGTGACAGTGTGTGTGCCACAGCCACGGTGACAATGTGTGTGCCACAGTCATAGTGAAAATGTCTGAGTGTCACAGCCGTGGTGACACTCTGTGCTACAGCCACGATGACACTGTGTTTGTCACAGCCATAGTAACTGTGTGTGTGTGTCACAGCCCTGGTGACACTGAGTGTGCCACAGTCATGGTGACACTGTATGTGTGTGTGTGTGTGTGTGTGTGTGTGACAGCCGTGGTGACAGTGAGTGTGCCACAGTCATGGTGACACTGTGTGTGCATGTGTGTCACAGCTGTGGTGACACTGTGCTACAGCCATGGTGACACTGTGTGTGCGTGTCTGTGTGTCTGTGTGTCTGTGTGTGTGCGTGTCACTGCCATGGTGACAGTGAGTGTGCTACAGTCATGGTGACACTGTGTGTGTGTCACAACCATGGTGACAGTGGGCGTGTGTCACAGCCATGGTGACAATGTGTGTGTCTGTGTGTGTGTGACTGCCATTGTGACAATGTGCGTGTGTGTGTCACTGCCATGGTGACACTGTGTGTGTGTGTGTCACAGCCATGGTGACAATGTGTGTGTGTGTGTGTGTGTGAGTCTGATAGTGTCAATATGTGTGTGTGTGTCACTGCCATGGTGACACTGTGTGTGTGTGTGTCACAGCCATGGTGACARTGRGTGTGCTACAGTCATAGYRACAATGTCTGTGYRTGTCACAGCCACGGTGACAGTGTGTGAGCGTTTGTGTGCCATAGGCACAGTGACACTGAGTGTGCTACAGTCATGGTGACAATGTGTGTGTGTGTGTGTCACTGCCATGGCGACACTGTGTGTGCCACAGCCATGGTGATGCCGTGAAGAATGTCACCACCATGGTGACAGTGCTAGCGTGTGTCACCACCATGGTGACCGTGTGTGTGTGTGTGTGTGTGTGTGTGTGTGTGTGTGTCTGCCATGGTGACACTGCATGTGCCACAGCCATGGTGACACCGTGAATGTCACCACCATGGTGACAGTGCTAGCGTGTGTCACCACCACGGTGACCGTGTGTGTGTGTGTGTGTGACAGCCACGCACACACAGTGTGACACACGTGGCTGCCTGGGGTCACCTGCAGCTGTATCCACCCCCTGGGAAGGGCTGCCAGGGGCAGGAGAGGCGCACAGGAACCCCCAGAGCCAAATAAGGCTCCCAGCAAGGCCACGGGCGAGCTTCCATTTTGGTGCTAAAAGGGGAATTTTCCACTCCTTATATGGGCCACAGGAGAGGTTGGAGGAAGGCAGAAGGAGCCAAGCCAGGGTGATCACCTCATCCTGCCTGGGCAGGATTCACGGCTCCAAACCCAGCACTTTGCCCCCGAAGGCAGCGCCCTGGTGGCCGCCCCTGCCTCTGTTCCCTTTGCAGGGACACCATCGCCCTGAAGGGCATTGGGAAGGAGCTTCCCAAATTCCTAGCACTTCAGTGGTTAAAATGTTATCACTTTTATTCGTGTAATAGAGATGAAGTTCCTGGGCCTTCCAGGAGCATCAATCTAGAGATTTATTAACCAATTTAAAATACTATTGTCTTTCACTTCAATGTGAGATTGAGGTGTGTTGTCGGAGGAATATAAAGCCACAATCAGCGAGCCGCAGTGCTGGGAGCCGCCAGTACCTGGAACTCAATAGATATTCATGAACATTCTCGTATTTAGTGAAGGAAATAACTTAATACCGACAGTGTCGATGGAATAATAGCCATTTCCTGGCTGACTTGCAGCCCTCAGAAAATGAGATTGCGCCTGCCTTCATTTTTCTTGTCTTTCCCGGGTTTCTCGCCGGGGCCCGCTCGGCTCAGGGATGCTCCGCGCATTCCAAATCAGCCGCAGGGCCGGCCCTGCCACCGCCCCGCGGCACAGGAACACCCCTCCCCGCCAGCGCCGCGCCCGCGGGGACATTATAAATATTCCAATTATTATTCCAGGCGAAASGAGGGCGAGCGGCTGCTGCTCCGGCATCCCACGCCGAGCCCCGCGTTTCCCCCCTTCCCCGCCCCGCCGCACACGCGCAGCCTCGCACGCCGCATAAATATTCATGGCAAAATCAATTTGCACCTAAAGATCTCTCCTGAAATTGCATCCCCCCCACCCTCCGCCGCGGCGTGGCCCGGCAGCGCAGCTGGGATGTGGCTGGRAACGCCACCTTCAGCCCAAATATATAGAAGGGGGTAAATCTCCTGTAATTGTTACATGATTTCTCTTATTCCTCCGTCATAAACAGCRCTAAATTGGGTTTTATCATCTTAAAGGCTGCTGGCAGATGCTGTCGGGCAGGTTCCAGAAAAATGAGGCCCCCCCCTCTCGCCAGGGTGTCGGCAGTGCACTTGCTCGGAATCAGAATTCCAGAATCCTGGGGTCGTTCAGGTTGGGAAGGCTCTCCAAGACCATCGAGTTCAGCCTGTGCCCAATCCCCACTTTATCTCCCACAGCACTGAGTGCCACATTCTGTCATTCCTGGACGCCTCCAGAGGCGGTGACTGCACCATTGGAAGGGCAGCCACTTCCAATGCCTGACAACCCTTTCTATGGAGAAATTCCTGGAAATTCCTTCCCATGGAGAAATTCCTGGAAATTCCTTTCCATGGAAAGGCAGCTGGGGACGGCAGCGACACACAGCCACAGCAACCAGCTCAATCCCCATGCAAAGGGACTCAGGTTTTTGGACTCAAGGGGCCAAGGTGGCCAAACTTAGACATACTGAGAGAGTTTTTTAAAAAATCCACTTTATAAAACGACCAAATGTATTTCCTTAACTCCAGTCAAACCACAGTGGGCAGAAATCTCGAGCAAGGAAAGGCATCTTCCCACTTCAATGCTCTCATTTGTTTTACTTGTCTCCCACCAGCTCAAAATAGAGCCCGGGGGTGTCCTTGGGCTGTGGTGTCTGGGGAATTTCCCTGCTACCCTCAGCACCACCCAAAAAGCAACTCCCAGCCTCTTGTACCCCTCAGAGCCTCCAAAACCTGTGGCTGCCTGGGGTCTTCCTCTTTGGGGAAGTTTCTTTGAGGAAACTCCAGCTCCTGGAATCCCATGAAAACAAGGATCTGTCCCACAAGTTCAGGAGCCTCCTGTCCCATCTTTCTCCAGGATTTGGAGTGTGGAGATGACCTGCACAGGGGACAGGTGCCTGTGGAGCCACTGGGACGTGCCTGGGGCTGGGGAYGTGTCTCTCCTGCTGGGGACAGACTGCGCAGTGAGAACACTGATCTTCCAGTCTCAGGAAAAGCTACAGCTCCCACCAATCATTTTTATACCCGCTAAACAAAACCTGACAATCAGGATTTATTGCTTATAATATTAAGTGAAGTTTAATTTAGACCATCTATAAAAGTCCCATTCCAGAGTGTTTCCCAAAGATCCTCGACACTTTAAAATAAAGAGGACAAATACTGAAGTGCTCTCGGAATGTTATGGGACAATTTCCTTTTATGTTGCCATTCAGCAATGTTTTCTCTCTGGCTGGAACCCAACGTTTCAATGAATTTTTCAGACTCTATCAGCCTCTTTCCCTCCCGAGCTGCCAAATGATGCTCAGTCGAACGAGCTCGTGTTGGCAGGACAATATCCAGCGCTCAGCATTCCCTGGAAGCCCCTGCTCATTCCAGCTCATTCAGCTGAGCACGTGTGACAYGCAACACGTGTAAGGAGCCCTCTGAGCTGCTCCTGATCCCCCCTCTCTGCCTGCCAGAGGGGATGGGGGCACTGGGGTGACCRCCATGCCCAGCTCCCTGCAGGGACTGCAGCAGGGCCAGTGCTGGATTCCATTCTTTCGTTCTGGATGTTTCCTTGCAGGTTGAGGTGGCAGGGTTACAGAGAACCAGGGTGTATTCCTGGCTGTTGGTGGCTGGTGAGGCAGTGCCCATCTGTCCTRRGGTGAYGTTATGATGCTTGCATCCCCAGTTGTTGTTCTGTTCATGCTGGATATTATGTTCTGTACCTTCAAGAATGGCTCTGAAGAGCAAAGTTTTGTTTTGGTTTTGYTATCAGCCACTCCCCCACGGCTGGCAGGACACAGAGATGGGGCCGTACATAGTGCAGTTTTTGCTTTCTGCTTTGCTCTTTCTTCTGCTTTGCTCCTGCTTTTGCTTCTGCTCGTTATTTAGTTTAGCTAAGCAGTCTGAATTTTTCCCTGGACTGTTTTTTTTCTTTCTCTTTTTTGGAACCGCTCGAACCTGCTCCAGACTGGGACCTGGGAAACACCAAGAGTTTGCACCTTGTGGCTGCAGCAGCTAYCCCAGTGCCAGAGGGACCAATAACAGAGTGACCACCCTCAAGAGAGACTYTCTGAATTTGTAATCTTTTTCAGAGTGGTGTCATCTGGTATTGTTCACTTTGTGTGCTGGGGGTGCTGTGCCTGTTAAATAAACAGGTTCTTTCCACTTCTCTCCAAGGAATCCTTCCCGACCCGGTTGGGAGGAGGGGCCGTGTGGGTTTGCTTTATAGAGGGGCCCCTTTTGGAGGTTTTCTCCCARATTTTCCCTAAACCAGGACACCACCCCAGCTCTGCCTGGCTCGGGGTGCCAGGAGCTCTCTGGGCTGCTCCCAGTCAGCTCCTTGGATGAACAGAGAGCAGAGTTTGATCTGCTGGAGGCAGAGCTGGAAGCAGCACAGCGGTGACGAAGAGCATTGCTATGGAAACTCCATCAGTTACAGTCCTCTGGCTCAATCCTGGAGCCAGCCAGGCTGGGAGGAGAGGGAGGGAAAAAACAGAGCTGGGAAGAGTTAGACATGAACTCACCTGGAGCCAGCGAGGGCAGGGGCTGAGCGGATCCATCGCTGCAGACGGGAGCTCTTGTTGGGAAGCGCTGCTTCAGAAATCAGCAGAATTTTAATTAGGTATTGACATGCTTTATTCCTAATGATGAAGGACCTGACAGCCGTGACGGGGGCTGTTAATTACAGCTTCTCCCAGCCCTGGTGCTCCCCACCCTGGGAGCAGCACTGCGCTGGGGCAGTGCTGGGGGTCCCACAGCCGACCCTTGGAGTGGGGTCTGGGGTCCGTGGGGGGAAGGTCTCCATGAGGGTGAGCTGCTCCTGAGGGTGAACCCACAGTTCTGGCATCTGCTCTGCCACAGGTGGCTCAGCTCACCAGTGACCCCAGTGTGAGAGCTGGAGCCGTTTCCCAGTTCAACCCTTTGCGCCAGGGCGGGCAGGGCAGAGAGAGCTCCTGGTAGTAAGGAATGTTTCTTTAGTTTGCTATTCAACCCCAAATACAAAGGTTGAGATCTTTGGGATGGATGTTYGTAGAGCTCTTGGCATTACGGTTTTTCAACCTGAGCTCCAGACGCCRCAGGGAATCCCTTGCAGGACCAGTTTGCTGCTGGAGAGGCAAACCATGATGAGCAACCCCCCAGGACCTGCTGGGCTCGCTGCCTGAGCAGCCTGGCTAGAGGAACCTCTTGGTGCCTCTGCTTTTGGTTTTATAAAGGCACAAGAGCCCTTTCCTGAGACGGAGGCGAGCAGGCGGGGCAGGGCACTCGAGGCAGGTTTGCTTGTTCATCCCTCAGTGTAGTGAACTGGTGCTTCTAAAACACCCCGGAAATGATGGTAAATGTGTTTTAAAATTTTGTGACAGTGCATGCACAAATCACCAATTAAAGGCTCCCTAAGTGCCCATTAACATGATAAGTCGTAACAGCTCCAAAAGAGACATTATTGTTTATCACGTCAGCGACCCGTGGATTAAGGACTCCCCAAGTACACATTGACAGGGGGAGCAGAACATCTCTGGAGCTGCTCCTGCACTGAGCTGTGGAGAATGGCAGCACTCAGGAGCCAGGGCAGCCCCCAGCCCTGCTCAGCCCCCAGCCCTGCTCCGTGACCGTGGTCACRGGGGGCTCAGGTTGAGGGAAGAGACGAGGAWCTGACTCCATGTTTCAGAAGGCTTGATTTAATATTTTATGATATATATTACATTRAAACTATACTAAAAGAATAGAAGAAAGGATTTCATCAGAAGGCTGGCTAAGAATAGAAAAAGAAAGAATGATAACAAAAGCTTGTGTCTCAGACAGAGAGTCCGAGCCAGCTGGGCTGTGATTGGCCAATTATTAGAAACATCCAACATGGGCCAATCMCAGATGCACCTGTTGCATTCCACAGCAGCAGATAATCAATGTTTACATTTTGTTCCTGAGGCCTCTCAGCTTCTCAGGAGGAAAAATCCTAAGGAAAGGATTTCCCATAAAAGATGTCTGTGACACTGCTCAGCCCCCAGCCTGGCTCAGCCTGGAGGTTCTGGCYCCCCCAGCTCCCACCATCCCTCCAGCCCCGCTTTAAAACAGCCTTAAAAATTAAATTCTCATTAATCTCCTCATCCCACACATCCCCATCCTTCCTCGCCAACCTGCAGCAGCTTGAGCAGGAATATGATCTGTTTTGGAGCCGCTGACAATCACTGCACCCACTGTTTTCTAACGGAGGGGTTTTTCACTCTTTTATTTGCAAATAGCAGCAGTTTGTGCTTTAGATTCTTCACTTTGAATCAAAAAGCACTTTTTTTTTTTTTTTTCCCCCAAAGCCAAAGTATTACAGCCAAAAATGGAAGCATTCTGCAGGGGCTGTGCTGCCAGGGAGACTTGTGGGAGCTGTAGTCCCTGTGCTGTGCTCCCAGCACAGCATTCCCAGCCCCAGGACACCCAGTGCCAACGCTCCAGTGGGAGCCCCCACTCATCCCTTCACCCAGGAGAAAAGGTGACCATTTCCAGCTGTTTCTCCTGTTTGCTCCAACTCCTTGGCCACAGCCATGAGGGAGGAGGAAGAACAAGATTCTTCACCAGCATCATCTTTCAGGGATTCCTGAAAGACCCCTGGCATGTCCAGGGGGCACAGGGGGGTGGCACAGGGCTCTCCTGTGGGAGCAGAGGCTCCCTGGGGAGCACTGGAACTGCTCCCAGGAGGGTCCCCATCCCCAGACAGGGACACATGGGACATTGTGGAGCCCCCACAAGTGGTGCCTTCCCGTGAGGAACCCCCCAGGCTCTGCCTTTGCCCAGGAACTGAGCCCGTGCTGTGCTGAGCAGGGCAATCCCTGCTCACTGGGATCATGTCTCTTAATTTCCAGCCAGCCTCATTGCAAGGCAGGCCAGATAATTACACACAATACACAATTTGTGCAGGGAGTGCCAATTCCCAGGCCTATAAACATCCCATTTCCCATTCTAGCTGCGCTGACAGAGTTGTATGGTTCAATTTCTACTGAAGCCCTCATACGCTGTCTGGTCYCATGAAGAGCTCTCTGCTTTAGTCTGCTCATCCCAATTATTGTCTCAGGACCTCAAGTCAGGCAGGATTCAGGCTGAATTCCCYGAATCTCTCCATTAAACAGATCCCTTCTTGTTAGAACCTATTTATTCAAGATGCAAATGACAGGCTCCCTCCCCAGTTGGAATAATTTTAATTCAGAGCCAAATAACACACTGTAGTTTTCCTGGCATGAAGCGGTGAGCTATTAAAAATGGGAAGGAAATACAGCCAGGCAACTCCATCCCTTGCTTCAGGCCTTCTTCATCAATATTTCACTTAGGAAGCCACAGCTCCATTTTAATAGGAGCCCTGTACCAGCCAGGTGGCAGCCAGGAATGCTGTGGCACCTGCTGGAGCTGGGTCTGGATGCACGGATGGGCAGATCCCCTCTGCCTCAGTGTCCCCAGCCCTGGTGAGACTGGTGTCCARCAGCTCCCTGCTGTTGGTGCCTCCCAGGAGAGGAGAATCAGGAGCTCACTGGASGATGCTCGTGGTGAGGTGGGTTCTTCTGGCTTTGCCAATCACCCAGGCATGGCCTGACCTTGGAGAAAGCACCGAAGACCAGTGTGAACCCCCAGGAGTTGCACTCATCCCTGGTTTTGCCTGGATCCCTTCCAAGGGTTACAGCAGTGCCCAGCAGGATGGGTCTGTACCCACCTGTGGCTGCTTTCCTGAATGAGAGGAGAGCTGGGGAATGGAGCAGTGTCGGAAGCCAGGACAYCCCTCTGGCTGCCCTGGATGGCTCCAGCCCCTGCCAGGGGRCTCAGAGACCTTGGCACTGAGCCCAAGACACCTGTGACTTTGATTTTGACCCATGGAGCAAATTATCACCTTTATATGAAGAATTACAAGCCACGAAAGTTTAAGTAGAAYAATAGTTTATCACAGGGTGAAAATGTAGAATTTTGGGGTTTTTTAGAATGGGGGTTCAGGAAGCAAGATGGAGGGATCTGGGCGTGTCCAGCCTTTCTCCTTYTTCTTGGCCTCCATCTTCTGCTGTGGTGGTGGCACTTTTRGATTGGTTTAGAGTAGAAGCTCACTGTCTAACACAGGTGATAGGTATTGGGAAGTTATGGTAAATAATGTACACGTAGTTTTTAGTACAAAAAGATAACACCAGTGTGCCTCAACCCGACCTGCCAGACAGACCTCGGAGGGTCGGAGAAAGAATGTTATAGATAAGAAACAATAAACAACCTTGAGAATGAGAACAGAAGAATCCTGACTCCTTCTTTGGCTGCCGGGCTGGGAAAAAGAGACTTTTACATATCTCAGAGTCACTCTGACCCGCAGAGATTCTGAGAGAGCAGCAGGGAGGAGGCAGGACAGGCAGGGCCACTCTGCCTGGGGATGGATCTCGCTGCTCCTGGCTCTGGTTTGCTGCTCCCACCATGCGGGGAGAGGGAAGGCTCCAGGAGATAGCAGGCTCYGTTACAACGGGAGAGGAGCCTGTTATTTGATCCAAGAGCTCCAGGAGCGGAGATGAATAACGAGTCTACAGCACATCCACTTGTTTTCCTCAACAGTCAGACTTGGCTTCCTTCCCCGGGCTCGGAAACCAACAAACCTGTATTTGAGACTCCCCCGAGTGTTCCGTAACCATGCCAATGTGTTCACSGCTTCCCCTGGTGCGCCGCCGGTACCGTGCAATTACACCTGACACCGTGTATTTAGCGGGCTTCAGTCACATCAAAACCCTGCACCAGGCAGTGTTTGAGGCAGGGGCTGCCTCCAGCTTCCCAGCAGTGCCAAAAACTCACAAACGAGCACACAGGAGCACGCACACGCTGCCTGTGCAGGTGTCCGGAGCACAGCCCGGTGAGGCTGTGTGGGACATTGTCACTGTTGTGTTTTCTGAAAAATCTCCTTGCACAGGATTTCCTCTCCTGGGAAGACGAGAAGGCTCAGAGAAAAATGAAAACAATAATTATCTGATTTGCTTCTCCTGTGTTTTGCTGCTTTGGGATGCGGTTTGGACATTGTTTACCAGCTGGTCATTGTTTCATTGGTTTCATGTGAACTTTTTTACTTAATGACCAATCACAGTCAGGCTGTGTCGGGGYTCTGGAGAGAGTCACGAGTTTTTCATTATTATCTTTTAACCTTCTGTCTGTATCCTTTCTCTATTCTTTACTATAGCCTARTATAGTATTCTTAAATATAATATAGATAATAAAGTAATAAATTAACCTTCTCAGAACATGGGGTCAGATTCATCATTCCTCCCAATGACAGGAGACCCCAAAAATACCACACAACATCCCTGGGATGTGCCCACAGCTGTCACWCTGATTTTTTAAGATTTTCTAAGCCTTCTGATGTTTACATTCTTGTAACGAACTTTCTCACACACTTTCTGTAAATAACTCATTGTTTTGCATTCCTTTATGGAATAGGAGAAATTTGATAGACTGTTGGTTTGCCCAGTGTCATTGGAGAGGTGGCACTTTCGCCCTCCAGTCCACTGTCTCTTTTAGAAATCTATAAATGTTAGAATCAAGAAATAAACTTCCCTTTTTTCACCTTGAGAACAACGATGTGTGCACGTGGTGTTGTTTCGTGTCCTGTAGTGACACAGAGCCAGCACAGGGGACCAGGGSCAGGTGCCACAGGTGCCACCTGGGCTGCCTGTGGCAGGACAGGCGGGATGGGCCATGGCACAGGCTGGCAGCCACTGTCCCCTCCAAGAGGAACTGGAATAGGAAGCACAGAACGGAGCCATTCACGTGCTAATGACAGCAGGAGGCTGGGTGGAACCACTCTGCCTGTCCTGACTGCAGCCTTGGGATCCTTCCCAAACGTTTCTCATCCSTCCGTGGGTTGATTTGCTTGTAGAGATGCTGGGCATCCCTCCCCTCTGGCCAAGCCACGAGAACCCCCAAGGCTGGGCCCCGAAAGCATCAGCATCATCCTCCTCATCCCTGGGAGATGCGCTATGGRGGAGATTGGAGCTTCGGGGCCGGGCTGTGTGGAGAAGGGTTGGCTGTGCCGGGGTCAGGGCGTGATGGGGAGCATGTCCTGGGCTCCATCCCACCCACAGGGACTGCAGAGTGGTGCCACCATGCCCAGAGGGCCTGCAGGAGCCGAGGTTTCCTCCAGCAKCAGCCGCYCCTTGTGGTCCCTCTCATCCCTGATTGTGACCGTGCTCACAGGGGTCGGAGGATGAGGGAAGAGACGAGGATCTGACTCCATGTTTCAGAAGGCTTGATTTATTATTTTATGATATATATTACATTAAAACTATACTAAAGGAATAGAAGAAAGGATTTCATCAGAAGGCTGGCTAAGAATAGAATAGCCAAGAATGATAACAAAGGTTTGTGGCTCAGGCTCTCTGTCCGAGCCAGCTGGGCTGTGATTGGCCATTAATTAGGAACAACCACATGGGCCAATCACAGATGCACCTGTTGCATTCCACAGCAGCAGATAACCAATGTTTACATTTTGATTCTGAGGCCTCTCAGCTTCTCAGGAGGAAAAAATCCTAAGGAAAGGGTTTTCCATAAAAGATGTCTGCAACACCTGATGAGTCCCCCGCTCTCCAGCTGCCGGCCAGGAGCTCCTYGGGATTATTTATAGAAAGTTAACAAAGATCTGCAGGGCAGTTGTGAAGTAATGGCAGCTCTTGCAGGTTTGTTTTATTGAAACATTTTAACATTACCTCAGCAATTTCTCTGTCAATATTTTGAAGCTGTTTCTGTCCTGTCAGTGGATTTTCCCGGGGACAGAGCAGGGCTGAGTGCTGGGTCCTGCATCTCACAAAGCAAGAAAAGGACTATTAATTAGAAACTAATGCCATTATCAGCACCCTSAGGGTCTCCCACTGTCCCACAGGCACCATGTGTCCCTTCCAACCTCAGCCCCTGGGGTGCTGCAGCCCCCAGAACCCYGAGCACCAGGTTGGGACCTTGGGGACAAGGAGGTGGCTGCAGAGGGGACCCTGACCCAGGGCCTGACACAGAATCCCCAGGTTCTGCAGCTCCATGGAGCTTGTCCTGCCTTCCCTCGGTGTGCTGGCTGCTCTCCCCTGCGGCAGAGATATTTCATTGTGCCCCTGAGTGGCTATGGAATGTTAGAGACAATAAACACATTTTAAAGCTGGGGATGCAGAGTGTCAGCCGAGCCATTTCCCCTCCGTGTAAGGAGCTGGGAACGGGAGCAGTGGAATCACCAGGATCCTATTTCAGACTTCACACGGCATCTGCAACAACATCAGCACCATCCAAACAGSAACAATGCACAGTTTATGAGCACCTGAAGTGCCTGTTGTACCTGTATTTACTCCATTAGGTTGTGTCACATCGCATTTGAGCTGYGGGCTTGGAGGCTCAGGCTGCTCTCCCGCTGCAGGAGGAAGGAGGAATCCCCCCAGGTGAGGGAAGGATCCCACACGGATTCCTCACCGTGGCAATGGCAAAGGAAATTGGGATACTGGCAGCATGGGTGGGCAGCACCTGCAGATGGGAACATGCTGGGAATGCAGCATCCCTGGAAAAGGTCCCAAATTCCCTCTAAGCTTGATAGGAGCGGACAAAATGCAATAGAATGAGGTGGAAAATGGGTAAAAAATGGGTATTCTGGAAAAAAAATACAAAACAGGTATATAGGTATACAGAGAGACAGCTGGGTAATTAAATGGAGAGAGATGGATAGACATATAAATAGCTGGGTAGATAAATATCTGTACAGAGTGTGTGTGAATGCACATTCTGGAGGAATATGAGAAGATTTCCACAGTCTGTTTCCCTCCCATCTTCTTGTGCCCCCTCAGAATTCCCATTTCCCTCACAATTCCTGATTTGCACKGGTTTTGGAATGGTGGCCACAGTGCCCAGGGCTGGTGGCACTGCCACAGCAATGCCCAGTGTGGGTCAGTGTCCCTGCATGGCAGAGGTGAGAGGGGMCACAGTCATCAGCACCACCAGCGTTAGGGGTGACAATGACAATTGTCACAGACAATAATTTCTAAATTTTAACCATAGATGGAGGAGAAAAAATCACTTTCTAATTAGCACAGTCACGGCTCCATGGAAACTTTGGGGCAATTCTGTCTTTCTTCTGCTTTGGTGACTTCAGGAGAACACGAACCATCCAATTATCCAATCATTTCTACACCACCCGAGAAGCAGCTAAGAAAGGGGAAAGGTCAGCACATTCCAGAGAGCAGGACTAAAATGCCTTCATTTTCTCTAATATCTGTCTGTTTAATTACTGGAACAATTGTTTGAACATTTTAATATATTAATTTAGCAGGAGGATAATTGTACGATTACAAATTCGCTTCTAATTGTGTGATTACAAATTCGCATGGGCTGCRATCAACTGAGAAGCTGGAGCCTGTGCTGAGGTGAAATCTGGAATTTGTAGGAGGAAAAAGAAGGGAAAAGGGGTGTGTTTGGTGTCCTGCTCCTTCCCTTGGGAACTGTGTGCTGTGTGTGGCAYGCCAGGAGGGTGCTGGTCCCGCTGGGCTGGGGCAGGAGCTGCCCTGGCTGTGGGGTTTGGGGTCCTGGAAGGGAYGTGGAACACCAGGACTGACCTGCGGGAGAAGCAGCCATGAAAGCAAAAGGATACAGGAATTCCTGGCTGAGCTTCTCTGAGGTTATTTGATCCTCATGCTCCTGGGAAGGGGTTGGCTTCGAGTTTTTAATTTTTCCTGAAAAGGAACAGTGGAACATCAACCCGCAGCACCTGGGGCTGGGCTTTTAACACAGCATTTCAGATTCTGCTTGAAAAGGTCCATATTGACAATTGATTAATTTATAGTCACTGGAGCCAGGGGCCCCTGAGCTGCTGCAGCCCCCCAGCCCCCAGAGACCCCCAGTCCCCCAAGGTTTGGGGGCAGGCTCAGCCCCAGGGGTTCTCAGGGGCTCCCAGGGAACTCCCTGGCCCAGGGCGTGTCTCTGTGCACAGCTCAGGTGGCATTTCTGCCGCCAGGAGCGAGGGAGAAAATTGGTGTTTGACAGCTCTTCATAGAAATGTCACCGAGTGTAAACACGGGGTGACCTTTGCTGCTCCCCCTGCTCCTGGGGGATTCAAATTCAATAACGCAGCCAGCGGGTCCTAAACGATGCCACCTCCCCTTTTAAGTAAATTACCATCAAATCCACCTGGCCTGCTGCCTTTGGTGGCCGTCACACCAGGCACCTCTGCCCTCCAGGCTGTTTGCAGACACCTCCACAGCTCCTCCTGTCCCCAGGGTGTCCCCACAGTGCCACCACTGCCCCCTGCCCACACCCCGCGTGGGTAAAGGGGTCAGGGCTTAGGCAGGGCAGGGATCCCTCTGCTAAAGGACACAGAGGGGAGCCAGGGGCAGTGAGATCCTGCCCCCACAGCCCCTGG
>JACDOX010000559.1:119914-132420 GCA_014549065.1 Cardinalis cardinalis
GAAGGAGAAGGAGAAGGAGAAGGAGAAGGAGAAGGAGAAGGAGAAGGAGAAGGAGAAGGAGAAGGAGAAGGAGAAGGAGAAGGAGAAGGAGAAGGGGAAGGCTGCTACCAGCACTCGAGCCCTTCCTGAGCCCCCTGGTGCTGCCCAGACTGGAGCAGTTTATTCCAGTCCCTGCTCCACGTCTGCTGCTGTCGCTGCCTTTCTCCTCCCCCTCTGCTCTGAAGTGCCTCCATCACCTCGAGTGCCATCTCCAGCCACTCCAGATCATCCCATTTATCCTTCGCACTTGTGCAGAGCTTTACACTTGCAAAGCAGCCCTTCACTAATTAATCAGATGTTAATGATTCCTCCAAGGTGCAGCAGAGCAGACAGCTATCAATCCTCGCCTCTCCCTCTGCATCTCCCCCGCCTCCACAATTAGATTCCAGCCGATTTTCCTCCTACTTCGCTCTGTTTTCCCCGTGGCCTCTGTTGCGGGGAAGGACGGCGCAGCAGCATCCATCAGCCCCGTGCTCGTTAGCGCTCACTGAGCCGGGCTTGGCCGCCCTTCCTGCCGGGAATTCCAGCCTGGGAGTGCAGGAAGGCCAGGCAGGGGGAACGCACGGCCAGGCTGCAGATGTTTGGGTTAGTCTGGAGAGGCTGGAGGTGTTCTTGGAGGAATGACACGTCCTAGAGCCATCCCACGCCTGCCGCCCTCTCCCTGGTGGCCCAGCAGGGAGGTGGCATCGCCCAGGTGCTCCCAGCTGCATTCCCAGTGGGAAGGGAGAAGGTGAAGGGCTGGGAGCTKCTCCCTCTCTCCTGGCAGTGGCCGTGTCCCCTCTGCAAGCAGAGCTGACCTTCAGGAGAGCAAACACCCCGTTCTCTCCAAGCTGGTTCCTGCTGTCCCAAACCAGGAACACAGATCCTGCGGGATGAGGAGGGGCAGAGCTGCAGAAGCACCCAGAAACTGAGCTGGCTGCTTTTGGGGACCACCACCTCCTCCAGAAAGCCAGTGTGGGAGCAGGGAAAGCTCCTGGCTCTGTGCAGCGTGTGGGGGATCTGACCCACAGGGTTCTGCACTCCCCCTTCCCAATGAAGCTGTGGGGAGGGGAGCAAGGGGAAAAGGGCGAAGCAAAAATACGGGTTTTTATGATATGCAAAAATATTCCAAGACAATGCAAATGAAGCAATTTAGCCTTGCAGGCATTCCTCTGYGCACCATTATTAAAAGTTCCCAGCCTGGAATTGCCATTTCTAATCCAAGTGGGATCCAAGGCAGGCACAGCCAGAGCTGGGGCTGGGCTGGGCTGGGCAGATGGGAGGAATGCAGGCCAGGGTCAGAGCCTGCTGTGCCCCTGCTCTGGAGGGCACAAAGCCCCCAGGAACACCAGCTCTGTGCTCAGGGGTCCATGGCAGGGGATAGGGAGGCGAGATGGAGTCCATGGAGAAAGGAGTTTGATTTACTGAGCTCCCAGTTTGAGTTTACTGAGCTCCCAGTAAAGCCAAGGCAAGCCCTCAGCTCCTAGGATGGGACAGAGGGCTCCAAGCCACCCCCTCCCATCATCAACAGCCCAGTGAGCCTCTCCCCCCTGAACTGGGGAGCACTGGTGGGATGGGGAAGCGTGGTTTGAGCTGGGGCACACGAGGGGGTCTGAAGGAGCACATGAAATCCATAATTATAATTACAGTAATGGCAAAGCAGCTGAACTCAGCCCAGCAGTGGTGATATAACTTGGCAGGGCTTCTCAGAAGGARCGGCAGATCCAATTAGGAATTAACGGTGCTGCAACCACGGAGCAAACACCCCTCACCCAGCCACTGGCTGCTGCTGGGAAAGCCTCTCCCCTCCCCAGATTCCCAAGTGAGGTCCCCTCCCAGTGACAATGTCTGTGTCCTGCTGCTGGGAACGCTGGCCCTTGTCCTGCCATGGCCCACTCYGATCCTTGTATTTGGGATACCTTTTTTATTACAGCAATTTATTTAAGAACCTGGCTATTCCTGCTCTTTGTGTGAATTTTCTCTTTCTATAAGTCCACTCTTTTCACTTGGCTTTTCTTCCTTTTTTTCCTCCAAGGAATTATGAATTTCATTCTTTCCTGGCCTTTCCCAGACAAGCCTGCTGCCTTCACATTCCCAGCTCATTCCTCTGCTGATTAGCCCCAGATCCAGAAGAGTTTCCTCTCCATTTGTATTTATAGCTACACTTACAAATGGTTCGGTGCAGAGGAATTCGGCAGAGCCCTGTGAAATAACCTGCGATGGGAGGGGTGAGAGGAGAGACAGAGGAAGCAGCTTTTGTTTGGCCGAAGAAAACTCCGAGGGGAGAGGAGAGGACGGACTTGGAAATGCAAAAGGCAGCTGAAGAAGAAAGTCACGCACTGCTGGCTCCTGYGGGGAAGAAAGGGAATTCGGGCTTTGTGTGAAGGATAAAGAGGCTTTTCAGGCCAGCAAGGACGAGCAGCTGTCGGGAAAGGCTCAGCCCCTGTTTGCCCTGACCTCCAGCGGCGGCTGCGAGCCCCGCGGCTCCCGGGCTGGCCGGGGATGCTGAGTGCCCTGGGAGCCGCTTCCCAGATCCCTGCTGGGGCCAGGAGCTCTGAAATGCCGGGATCCTGGCCCTATCCACCCCCCTGCCCATCCCCACCCCCCTGTCCCTGTCCCTGTCAGCTCCTGCCCAACCCCACCAAGGAGTCGCTCCCCATTCCATAAGGGACTAAACGATGTCAGACTAATTAATGAGCAATGAAAGTGTAAACAATGGTGTCAAAGGGAATTTAATTATTGGCAATATAATATGATTTTGATTAATACAATTAGATTCTTTAATTGCATTAGTAAAACCAAAAAACTAGCTCCAGGTCACTAATTGGATTGAAATTTCCAGCTAAATAAGCTCCAGTCCTTCTCTCCTCTCTGGGAAGTGGGAAGGATCTGTGGCACGAGGACAAGGACCTGCTTGTCACAGACATCTTTTTGAAAAATCCTTTCCTTAGGATTTTTCMTCCTGAGAAGCTGAGAGGCCTCAGGAACAAAATGTAAACAATGGTTATCTGCTGCTGTGGAATGCAGCAGGTGGATCTTTGATTGGTCCATGTTGGTTGTTGCTAATTAATGGCCAATCACAGCCCAGCTGGCTCAGACAGAGAGTCCAAGCCACAAGCCTTTGTTATCATTCTTGGCTATTCTATTCTTAGCCAGCCTTCTGATGAAATCCTTTCTTCTATTCTTTTAGTATAGTTTTAATGTAATATATATCATAAAATAATAAATCAAGCCTTCTGAAACATGGAGTCAGATCCTCGTCTCTTCCCTCATCCAAAACCCCCTGTGAACACGGTCACAGCTGCTGGCCCAACACAGGGCAGTGCCAGCACAGGGGACACCCACCCAGCTGCTCCCTGGCTCTGTGGCAGGGTTGGCAGCCCTGGGACCATGCCAGGGGTGCAGGACCCTTCTCACCCCATTGGCACCTGGTCCATGGCAGCCCAGCACTGTCCRTGTCCTGCTGCTGCTCTGGGACAGCAGAGTCCCTGCTTGGTGGGTGGAGATGCTGCTGAGGGCCTTGTGAGCGCTGGGAAGAAGAGAAGCTCCCCAAATTGCTGTGTTTTGCATGGAAGGGTCTGAGAATGTTGGAATTCTTGGTGGTGCCAGTTGTTCCTGTGCAGCAGAGCAGGCCCTGGGCTCCAGCAGCGTGCACAGCGTGCAGAGACGGCTCAGCTGGCTGGGCAGCACTTCCAATTACGGGTGATCAAAATCTAATTATTGACTTTAATAGGAGCTGGATCTGGCCTGAAGAATCCAGGAACAATTATTCTGGGGTCCTGTTACATTAAACGGGAGCGACAGGACAGCTCCCTTTTCTTGTTGTGCAGAGATCAGAGCTGGGGAAAAAGCTGAATAAAGACTTGGGCTGATGCATTTGGTTTTCTTCTCAGTCCAGGAATGGGAGCTGTGCYAAATGTCAGACTAGGGACACCCCAGGGGKTCATGGAATCCCAGAATGGTTTGGGTTGGAAGGGAGTTCAAAGCTCATCCAGATCCACCCCTTTCCACTATCCCAGGTTGTCCCAAGCCCCATCCAACCTGGCCTTGGACACTTCCAGGGATGGGGCARCCRCAGCTTCTCTGGGCACCCTGTGCCACCACCCTCACRCASAGGTTCCTCCCCACTGGCCTGTTCTGATGTGATGTTGTACTTGAGGCAATTAAAAAATTAAGCTCAATAAAAAAAAAATTTACTTTGCAGAAAGTTCTCGTGTGGAATTTGCTGGAATAAGGAGAAACTTTTAAGCACAATTTGCTGGAATAAGCAGAAAGTTTTAAACACAGTTTCCCACACCCCCACAGGAGTTTTTCTGTTGTTATTTACATTAATATTGGAAATTATTAACACACCCCTGTCCATGCAGGAGTAAAAGCAGCTGTGCAGCTCAGGGATGTCTTTGTAGGATGGGATGTTTTCCTTGGTGCCGTCCTGGCACCATGGGAAGGTTTCAGCCCCGTTCTCCCCCTCCCTGTGCTGCAGGGCTCTGGATCCCCACGGGAGCACCCTCTCCATCCTCTGGGATGCTGGGGACACCAGGCCTGGCCTCCTGCCCCGCTGCCAGCTCGGAGCAGGGGCTGCTGCCAGCCCCTTCCTGAGATTTATCACTTGTGGAAGTGTGTGAGAATGGAGACAATTTTTCCAGCTGTGCATTATCCACCCGCTGGACTGTGACGGCTCTTTGTGAGCTGTGACGCCGCCTCCTATAAAAGCTGTATTTAGGATCCAGTTTAAAATTCATATTTTCTACCACATAGAACATAACGGCTCCTTGGGAGCCCATTCAGCCGTTAGCAGAGGGATGATGTGCTTGTGGAGTTATTTTTGAAGGAACACATTTATTTAGAGGCTGTTTTGAGGAGGTGCCCCAGCTGTCCCAGGGCACTGTCCTCCGGCTGCTCTTTCATCCCAGGAGATCCTGGGGGGACAAATATCCACATATATGGAAGAAATCCTTCCCTGGCACAGGTYTCCCAGAGAAGCCACATCCCTGGAAGCGTCCGAGGACAGGTTGGGCTGCCCAGAGCTGGTGCTACCCTGTCCCCTCCCAGGAGAGCAGCAGGTCTGAGGTGGGCAGGCAGCCAGAAAAAGGAGACTATCTGCTCCAAAACAAAGGCATAAAGCCACTTTTTGGGACAAAATTGTCCTTTGTTTCTAGCAAAAAGCAGATTTATGGGTTAATAAACATCTACGATTGGCCTCTGAAAAAATACACTCAGGTAGACAGAAATTAGTCATTCAAATTAACTATAAATTAAGATCAGCCTAATTTACTTCCATTAAAATGGAAAAGCATATTATCTCCCATTCAAAGGAATTTGTATTTGATGCAAATAGGACAAATTCAGAAAGTTTGGAAATGTTCTCTGATTGTTCATTTGCATCGTTAACCGGCAGAGAATGGGCCTGTGATTTCAAAATGGGAGAACAGAAGGAACAATAATTAGTTATGTAAATAATGTGGCATTCTTGTTTATAATTAGTCCAAGAATAAAATAAAATTCACGCATGTCACAGGACTCATTTTCGTATGCAAATGAACAATCAAAATTATAAACGGTAATAATGCAGTTTGGGAGAATGTGGCATTTCTAATTTATTAACCCAGAGAGAAGCCAGAGCTGATTCCAGTTGACGCTGGGAGATTTCAAAGGTACCTCCAGGATGGAATAAACATCCAAAAAAAAAAGAGAAAAATGAGATGGAGCTGGAGGAAACAGCATGGGATCACCTGTTGGAGTTCCTCCTGAGGGGAGAGCAGCGCAGAATTCCCTGTGGCTCCTGCACCAGGAATGCTCCTCCTTTAAAACTGCAGGGATGTGGGAATGCTCTAAAATTCCCAATGACTGCCATGGTCTGTAACCACTGAGATGGTCTGGATTTTCCAGGAAAGCGTGGATGAGAAGGGAGATGAGGCTGGAGACGTTCCCGCCGGGGTCTGACATCCCACAGGCTGTCCCAGCACGGAGGTGGCTGTGTCACAGAGAGGGCCATGGATCCATCACTGGGTGACACAGGCCTATGGGAATACCCCTTCCACACCCCTAAAAAAGCCACATTTCCAGTCCTGTCCATCTCATTTCAGTCCCCACCATGAATTTTGGCYCCAGTGGTTCAACACTGGCAGCTTTTGGCAGTGACAGGAGCTTGGGATGTCTCCTCCTTCTCTGTCCCATGTGGCTGCAGCCTGGGACATGAGCATCACTCCCAATTTTTTGACCTAACTCCCATCCAGAGTCCTTAGAGCCCCTGCCAAGAGTCCCAGAGGAGCCTCTGCCCTCCCTGCCCATCCGTGGGAACAGCTTGAGCCAGGGGATCCTCAGGACAAGCCGAGCTCTAGGAATGTAAGGGAYTAAATAATGGTATTAATTATTAATTATGGCTTATCTTGCCGCAGAGTGTGGAACAGGAGTCAGAATCTGCATCAGGGAGGACGGGACATCTCGGGAACAGGAATGCTCTGGCTGCTCTCTAAAAATATGCTCCCAGCTCAGCTCAACACTGGAGCTGAGGGCTCTCAGTGGAGCTGTGCAGCCGAGCTGAGCGTGTTGGATAATAAAAGCAAGGGAAGAACTTTAATTAAGGCTCCTCAGGCAGATGCTGCTGAGGGAATGGGGGTGTGCAGCTCAGCCTTTCCTGGCCAGGGCTGCTGGGGAAGGAGCTGCATGGGAGGCACTGAGGGGAAGAGAACCATCATGCACCCCCAGAGGGACAGAGGGACTCGCCCTGGATGCAGCCACCGGGGGTCCTGGTCACCCTGCAGGGCTGTGGGGCTGTGGAGGTCACTCCCATGGAACTGCCACTGCTCCAGGAGAACCAGCGCTCTGCCCAGTGCCAGCCCCTGGGTGACGGAGGGAACTCTCAAAGGAAGCACATCCAAAATCAGGCTGGGATCCCAAGGACCCGCTCTGTGTGTGCAAGGGGCTGTGTGACCCCAGGATATGGTCTGGGGGGTTTAGAAGATTCTGGACTCCCTGAGAACATYCCAGGGCACCATCCCAGGGCTCCAGCCCTCTCCAAAAGGCACAGACACATCTCCCAGCAGACACTGTGCTCAACAGCAGCCGAAGAAGCCCCAAATCCCAGCACTGAGCCTTGCAAAGCGGGAACAAAGCCTGAGCGACTGTTTACTCACGTCACGGAGGCCCTCGGATGCCAAACCACCGAGTGAACCTTTCTGTCAATCCGACACTTTTAGGGTAATTTAACTTAATAACACCTTTGTCTGCACAAGCATTTGTGTCTGAAGGGTTATTACCATCACAGTTATTTTAGGTGGGTTAATGGGATGGAGTAGATTTGAAATTGTCAGTGCAGCCACGCAGGCGGCTGCTCACAGTGTTTACCTTCCCAACCCTTCCCTTGCTTTACATAACTTCCCACCCTCACCTGAAAGTGCCRTCATAAATTATGAGCAATTTCCCCCCAGGTCTTCAGGCACCATTAATTCTTTGTTTAGAAGGAAAAAACAAACTGTCCAGGTCTTAATTGTTACCGCTTTGAGCAGAGCCTGGACTGAGTGCGGGGCCTCTGGGGGATGTCAGAATTTTTGGACTTCTTTTAGTTAATATTTAACTCATCGCATCAGGGGGCTCACAGGAAAACAGGGAGGAGGAAAGAAGTCTTCTTGAAAGAAGAGAGAAAAATTATTGTGGGGAACAACCAAGAATTGGCCAAGGCAGGGCAGAGCCCAGGTTCCTTCCTGGTCCTTAATAGAGAGATTTTAGGAATTAGGAATTTTTTTCCCTGCAGGTGTGCAGGGAGCAGGAATGTGCAGCCCATCGCCCTTTGGGGAGGCTGCAGCTGCTGCTCCTCACACTGCAGAGGAGGGAATCCCTGGRTTTGCTGGGAGCCTCTCCCCTGCTCGACAGCGCCGGCTCGGCGCCAGAGCCACGGCTGGGGACGCAGTGGCTGCCACCCCTGCTCGGCAGCTGGCACCCCTGCATGGCATATGGCAGCCCTGCTCAGCAGCTGGCACATCTGCACGGTGCTGGCACCTGCGCACGGCATCTGCCCCCTCTGCCTGGCAGGATCCTGCTGCAGCCACAGTGAGATGGAGGGAAAGGAAGGAAGGAGAGGAAGGAAGGAGAGGAAGGAAGGAGAGGAAGGAAGGAGAGGAAGGAAGGAGAGGAAGGGTTTGTGCTCTTTTCCCCTTCCCCAGACCCCCCAGCTGGGCCCTGGCACAAGCTCACACCTCCTGCCTTTCCCCCGCCTTGTGTCATTTTGGGTGAGAATTACCTAAATAGCAGCAGGGCAGGCACCGAGGGCTGTCCCGTGCCAGGGCTGGCACTTTCCTTGTCGCCTCACCAGCGCCTCCCAGCCGTCCCTCGGGCCAGGTGACCTTGAGGTGGCTTTGCTCTTTGGCTCAGCTGCAGTCAGAAGATTAAATTCCGCTCCTGTCCTGGGAATCTGATGATAAAAAGTCCTTCCTAGACAGAATCCGGATAATGAACAGCTCCCCGGCTTCGCGCTGCAAGAGGGAGTGTGGAGTTATTACTGCACTAAAAAATCTCCAAAGTCAACTAAATTCACCACAGACACAGAATTCCTCTTCRTTCCAGCAGGGTGGAGCGTCCAGCATCCTCCATAATGCTGTGCTAATTGCAGCTGGGCGGGAGGACAGGGATGGTGCTGGGGGGTGCAGGAACCAGCCCTGGCGCTCCCCCTCCTCCCCGTGTCCATCACTCCTGGGCTGAGCTCGGAGAGGGATTTGTTCTGTAGGAAATTCTTCCAGTAACCATCAAAAATCCACGCTCCAAAGCACCAGGGGTGTGTGGCGCTGCTCCACAGCTGGATGTGGCAGCTCCTGGAAGAAAATCCGGGATGTGCTCCCCTGCCTTGTGTCCCCAGGATGTCACTGACCAGGGACAGGCCACTCAGGTATAAACCTATGCTTTAAACAAAGGAAGGCCAGGCCAGGAGAGAGAAGAGCTGCCATAAACAAAGCTGTGGCAGCGTCTCTGGCATTAGTCATACACCAACAGGGATGTGGGACATATATCTGGGCAGGATTCAGAGTATCTGCTAATTAAAGAAGCCTCTGACTGCTGGAGAGTGTTAATTCACAGACGGAGTGGTCCCCCCTGGGCAGAGCTCAGGGCTAGAAAGGATTTATTTACACCTCACAGAAAGTTGTTCTTTTTGCAAAGGTTGCGCCTAATCGGAATTTTTCAGAAGAATTTGTTGAACAAAGAAGGAATTGAGTCTCTGATGGAAATTCTCTGGCTTTCCTCACCCTGTTTGCCTTTGGTTAAGGCTGGGGCATCTCTCCACAGGCACAGCCCACAGTAACTTCCATTCTTTCCCAGGTATTACACATCCCAAACCCTCAAAACATTCCCATGGGCCCTCCTGGGCTCCGAGTCAGACTGCTTGGACCAGGTCAGTAAATTCCCATAGAATCCTCAATGTTTTGGGTTGGGAGGGACTTGAGGACCACCTCATTCGCCTGGTGGTGTGAGCAGGATCTCCCAGCTCAGCCTGCTCCTCCTGATGGATTTTTCTCAGGGACATGGGAGCACTGCAGGCTGCTCCCATAGAGTAGGAAGGTCCCTTCAGGTCTGGCACACACCTCCAGCACAGAGAGGCATCCTCACCTTCAAAGAGATCGCCACGAAATTGCCAGAACGCAACGCGCGCGGGGCCAGCGGCGCGGAGGCTCAGCCGTCAGCGGGACGGCTCTGACAGCACGGAATAAAAGCAGAAATAGCAATTTCTCACCGAGAGAGCCGSGCTGACACCTCCCTGACCTGCGAGCAGCAGGGACTCTCGGCACACCGGCACAGCCCGGCTGTTTGCTGCTGACACCGCTGATTAGAGCAGACAGGCGGGCGGGAGGATGAGCCCGAGCTCCGGCCGGCGCTGGRGCCGCCTCCTCCTGACCCCAAACCTGAGAGCTCCTGCCCTGCATCCGCAGCTAAATAAACCAAGTAAATCATCCTGGCAGATAGATAATTAAATAATTATCAGCCACTTAATAACGAGGAGTGGGTGTTCGGAATTAGCATATTAGACAGTGTCTTTAAGGGCTAATTGTTGCATTACATCAGAGTTACTCATTCATTATTCTTGTCATTTCGGGTGATAATTTGCACTTTAGGAGACAGAGACAATTTTAGCAGGCAATTAGAGACATGTCAGGCTTGGCCTAGTGAGTTACTGTCACAATTATTGCATTTTTTCCGGTGTCCTCATTTGCAGGAGTGTATTTAAGGGCAGCCTGGTAATTTCACGGTGAGGCAAAACAGGCACCGGCACCCGGGCAAGCGGCAGGGACGGAACAAACCCCGATTTCACAGGGTGTGAATCCACACACAGCCTGGGGGCTTGCRAAGGGACAAAACCTTGGGGAAATGGTGCTTCTACATCGCTGAAGGAAACSTTTGGCAAAGCCCTGATTTGGGGTCCCTTTGGAACCTGTTCCACACATCCCCCACTGCCAGAGCTTTGTGCTCAGGAGCTGCTGCCCTTTTCCACCCCACGCCAGTGATGGATWCAGGTCCCTACCCAGGATAGTGCACTCATTGGTGGATACACGGATTTTTTTTCTCAGATGTTGGCAGCTTTGGTGAGCTGGAGTGGCAGGGACGGGCACCYGCAGCAAACTCCAAGGAGAAAGGAATTCCCAGGGAACACGGCGCACCTGCCCATCAGAGAGATGCCATCACACCCCTGCTTTCTCAGAGAGGATAAACACCAGGATGAGCCCCGTGCTGCTGAGCCTGACTGAGCCCGGGAGCACTGACAAGGCTTAAATATTCCTTAAACTGCAGCTGAAGGGGAAAACTGGATCKGCAGCAGCTGCACCTTGGGATACATGCATTATAAGGGTATATACAGTCAAATAGAGTTAATTAAGCTAAAACCACAGTAAATCTGCCAGGCCCATATTAACACTATAGTCAAAATAGTGGAAAATATAGTATTTTCCCTAATAAATCCTGTTCTGTTACAGATTTATGTTGGCATCTGCATAGTTACCAGAGTTTTACAATAATCATTGATCAATCAAAGTTTTATGACAAAACTATAATTTTCCTGTGTTTCTTTCTTACTTAGTTTCCTAGTTTGCTTAATTCCCAGAATGCAATCCAGTAAATCTTTGGGGCTGAGATATTAAGTAGATAATAAGAATGCCATATAAGATTTGCTTATATTTTAAACTGTCCTTGCAAATGATTTATAATTAGGGCCAAATCTAAGACAAAACATTATTAAAGTCAAAACCCTCCATAAATTACTGGAGTTTGCTTATGCCTGTAATAATTTATTAGAGGTTTACTATAGTATTTCCTCTGGTGATATCCAAAGCTTTATGTGTCATAAATGGGAAATATGGGCTGGTAAAACACACAGAAAGCAGGAGTGATCCCCAGTGACCCCCATGACAGACTCTGAGACACCATCAGAGGCGTTTTGCAGTGGAAAAGAAACTGCACCAATCGCCCAGCTGTGCCAGACCAAAGGCATCTTTGCTGYGGGAAATTCTGCTGTGGTTTGTAGGATTGTATAACTTTACAGGTGGAACAGAACCTGTAGCTGTGTTTGTGGTTTTGGCACCCAGTGAGGGCTCTGCTGTGGGGAACCCGCCAGGCCCAGCTGTGCCCTGGGGCTGGCAGTGCCCAGGGAAGGCAGAGGGGCTCGGCCAGGAGGGCTTTGCCTCGTGGGGGACCTGGGAGAGGTTTGCTGAGCAGGGGTTTGCTCCGTGTCACCTGCTGTCACCTGCTGTCACCTGCTGTCACCTCTCCACCAAGCACAGAGCCCCTCCTGTGGACACGCTCCCCGCCAGAGCCATGGCTGGGCACTGCCAGGTCACTGCCTCCTCCAGCTGTGCCCATCCCACCCTGCTCTTTCCATAGCTCCCACCTCACCYGTGGAGCTGTGAGCTCTGCTCAGAGGTGCTGGGTTTTCCTGAGCTGTCTCTGAGTACCTTTCAACGTGTTGGGCTGGCACAAGATGCTCCCAGCCAGCCCCACGCAGATACCCCTGGGTGGTTTCTTATCAGTGGCTTTGCTGCAAGTGCAATTCTCYGTTTGCAGCCATAATTCTGCAGAGGTCCCCATGAAGTGCTTCCCAAAATCCCAGCTGTGCTCCTGCCTGTGCCAAGCTGGGCTGTGAGTGCTGGAGCCCAGCCCAGGCTCTGCTCATGCTGGTGCTGAGCCAGTACAAGGCTAAACCATCCCACTGGGGCACACTGGGGCACACTGGAGGACAAGGGCAGGGATGAAGCACAGCCCCACTGCCCTGGGATGCAGCAGAGCTGGGTGGATTGACCTGGAGTGGAGCTGGGTCTCCAGTCCAGGGTTTAGAAACTTTATTTTCCGCTGTGCCCTGAGAGGATGACCGGGATCCCTGGGATGGGCAGCAGAGTGTGGGCAGCACTGGAGGGGTTGGTGGCASGTGAGGATGGAAATGAGATGTGCAGAGAGCTCCTGGCTGCTGGAGAGGGCAGCTGGAACTCACTCATGTCATTAAAAACTCCTTCCTC
>JACDOX010000559.1:132833-182278 GCA_014549065.1 Cardinalis cardinalis
AAATAAAATAAAATAAAATAAAATAAAATAAAATAAAATAAAATAAAATAAAATAAAATAAAATAAAATAAAATAAAATAAAAACACCTAAGCAGACAAAGACAAGTGGCTGCAGAAGCTGCACCACTGAGCATCCCAGCAGCTTCACAGCCTCTGCCTCTCCACCTGTGATACCATCAGAGGCASTGATTGCATTGCAGGTTTATTATCAGCCTCTCCCATCCATCTCCTATGGATAATCCCTTTGCTCCCACATCAGGCAGTGCTGATCCCTGTCCTGCCCTGGTGCAGTGAGCCTGGATGCCCTGAGAGCCATCCAGTGTGTATCAAGCAAATCCCTCCCAGACCACAGCAGAGGCAGCAACTCTGCAGAAAGGTTCCTTCCCATCCAGGCCAGCACCGACACTGCCAAGGTTTGACCTGAAAGGAATTAGTATTTCTGAAAATGCTCGTTTGTGCCTCGACCAATGGGTTCTGGGGTGCGTGCATCCATTAGAGAATATTTGATGGGCACTTGCTGCCAAAGTGGGGGTGCTCACACAAGAATCCAAATTAAATGGCTGTGAAAATGGGACAGGGCTTGATTAATCCACATTAAACTCCTCTGTGGACATTAAGTCAGGATTGAAATCCCAGTGCTTGGGTTTAGCTCACTTTAATGTTAAATAAAGTTTTCACTGCGGGAGGACGTTTAATGAGGTTTAGCTAATTCACACCTTAAATTAATTCTAATTCAATTTCCTCAGTAACTCTGGAAAAGCAGGACCCAATGAAGCAGATCCTCTTATCTATATCTGTTATTTTATTTGCAGCACGCAAATGCACCATAACCAAGGTCAACTCCTGCRTGGCTGAAAACTTCAATTTTCCTGCTCCATGGTGGCCGAGGTCTGTCCCATCCCACAGGACCCTGGAGGACCTCACACTGTGCTGCTCCTGTGTGGCAGCCCCATGTCCTTGTCCCCTCACCAGGCTCTGTCCTGGTCCTTACCCATTTGTAGGGAGGAGCGGGGACAGGAGCCTCCCCTGCCACAGAGACGGATGCAGATTACACCATTAATTTTTTATGCGAATTCAAAAAAAATTCCATGTTGACTCCATGACGCAAATGGGTATGAAAATCCTGGCGAGCGCACTCATTGTTACAGAAATCAAATGGCTCAACAGCCACTAATGAGGCAGACAAGAAGCTTCACTCACCCTCTGAGGATTTGAAGGCAAGAAGAGAAGAAGGAGCGCGTTACATTATTCATGTGCCTTGTTTGAGTTTCAAATCCTAGCAAGTCGCAGCAAAGGGGGATTTGGGATGTGCCGGTGACCTGCTCTGCATGGAGAGGGGGCACAACTGAGAACTCCTTGCAAATGCAGSTCCCACCCTGGCCCTGCCCTGGGATGTGCTCAGGAATGCCCCAAGGGTGCCCTGGGGGTGCCCCGGGGACGCCCCGGGATGGGGAGGATTCACCCCATGATTGCTGGGCACTGCCCACCCACAGGACCTGACCTCCCTGCAAACTGTTTAAAGCACACCATATTCTGCTAGAACAGGTTCCAAATTCTTTTAGAGGGAAAGGAAGAACGGGAAAACCTGGGAGGACAGTTTATCTGAGGAGGAGACGTGCAGGCAGGGACGAGGTGCACAGTGCAGCTGTTGACCAAGTATTAAGGGCTAATAAACAGATTCCTGGAGTTCTTCTGCATTTTGTAATTATGACTTGCCCATAAAACCCTCCTGGCCAACATTATCTCAGCCAGCTTTATGAGTGATCATGAGGTTGATGCAGAGCTGTAAATCCGCAGCAGGTCATGGGAGTGAGAGCAGAGGAAGTGTCTGTAAATCCAGAGGAATTGCTCCAGTTTGTTTGTTCAGTAAAATCCTGGCCCATGAGGAGCTGCAGGCTCCTGTCAGGGCTGTGTGTCCAGCCAGCCCTGCCTGGCAGGGACATGAGGGGCTCTGTGTCTGTCTGTCCAACGGATGGATCCCATTCTCTGCACCCAAAGCATTCTTTGAGTTTGGGTTCAGTATTTAAAGCTGTGTTCTCTCCCTGTCACCATCCAGGGCCACCCCCCAGTGGCACCAAGGTGCCCATCCATGCCACTCACCCCTGGCAGAGCTGCTGCGCCACAAACAGCGTTGGGAGCCATGGCTGAGCACAGCCAAGGCAGAGTTAAACTCCCTCCTCACACCTCTCCAGGTCAGAGTATATTTGCTTGGATTTTACATTGGAATTTGAAATCCACAGCCACAAGGAAACATTTATTTTCTTGCCCTTCAATGATCAAACAAGTGGTGCCGAGGCACAAGGAAGCGGAGTTTCCATTAGGAGAACTGTTTTCTTTTTGCTGTAAAATATCAAATATTTTGACATTTCCATCAGACTTTCCTTTGTATCAAAGCTGCAATGGCAGAACAATCTCAAGGCATTTAGACTTCAGAGGTTTGTGCATTTCTGAGCATTCCCTCCTTTACAAGGGGACACTTCAGAAGGGACGTGTGATTTCTCTCTCTCAGAGACCAAAGGAAAGGTAATAAAAACAAGAGCCCTGTGAGGGCTCCAGGGAAGTGGCTCTGAGCTGATCCCCTCTCAGGAGCTGCAGTGTCCCAGAGGGTGGGTGAGCTCCTGGACATTGGGGCATCATCATCATCATCATCATCATCATCATCATCACACCCACCCCAAGGCCACAGGATGGTGTCACTGAGAGACAGGATCCACCTCACCTCCCCAGAGTGGCTGGAGAGGGAAAGCAGCTGCTTCTCTCTGAGGCAAAGCTCTTGCCCAGGTTCTGTCCCAGCCTGATGCGGGACAAATCCATTTTTAGAGAGTCACAGAACCATTAAGGCCTCCAAAAGTGCCATGCCAATATCGTCAAGGGCCACCTTCACTCGTTTGAGCATCTCCAGGGATGGTGAATCCACCACTTCCCTGGGGAGCCTGTTTGTGGGATGTCAGAGCAAAGTCAGCCCCAAATGCTGCTGGGGGCACCCTGGGGGGACCCTGTGTGTCCCTGCTGCCCCAGGTGGGTCCCCTYGCAGGGCTGTGTGACTAACACCATTCCTTCTCTCTGCTTTAACCAAGAAGTGCCTGCACTCCTGGCATTTCAGGAGTGACCTGCACCCTTCAGTGAGGGAGGAGATTGCAGATTTGTCCCTTGCCGTGCTGCCTGCACCTGCCCTGGGGCGATCTGCTTGGCTCAGTTGGCAGAGTATGGGACCCAGTCTCAGGGTCGTGGGTTTGAGCCGCCCGTTGGGCGCCAGCTACAAAGGCTGATCTCTCCAGGGCCTTCAGGTCTGATCCAGCCAGTTCTAGACCCTGGCCCCAGGTCTGATCTAGCTAGCTCTGGACCCTGGCCCCAGGTCTGATCTAGCTAGCTCTGGACCCTGGCCCCAGGTCTGATCTAGCTAGCTCTGGACCCTGGCCCCTCGCAGCATTTACAAGGAAAAACATAAAAGACTAGAGGCATTCTTTTCCTCAGGACCAAAAATCCCACAGCTTTGTTGTGGAATTACTCCAGGGGGTCTGAGATGGGAAAAGAGCAAAGGAGAAGAAGAGGGCGAGGGTCTTGTCCCAGGAGATTTTAAGCCCAGGCGGAACAGGAGATTTTAAGCCCAGGAGGAACAGGAGATTTTAAGCCCAGGTAGGATTTTAAGCCCAGGACAGGGACCACAGTCAGTGGGATGCAAGTGAGGAGGGGGCGAGGGGAGGGGTAAATACCACCATGGGACTTTGTGGGGAAAATGGGACAAACCATGTGATCAGTGCAAATCACCAAACACCCAGTGCAAGAACAACAGCTAAATAAACTATTTAGCGCAATACAACACAGGCAGCCTGCCCTGCRCACGGGTGCCCTGCTGTCCCCACCTGAAGGGACCCACAGCACTTCTGCAGCACCTGTGAGCAGCCACAGCTGGCAGGGCACATCCCAGAGGGAATTGGGCCAGGGGTGACCAGCAGGCACCGGTCTGAGGGTCAGCAGGAGCCAATTCCCATGGGGGCCACGCTGCCACCAGCCCAGCTCCGTCCCACACGGACTGGGAGCAAAGCTGGAGCMAATCCTGGAGCCCCTGCAGGCAAGAGTTTCCATGTGCTCCCTGCATGTAAATGACTTCCAGAGTAAAACTGCTTTGAAGTTGCTGTTTATCTCGCTCTGATAACAATCTGCTTCATTTCTTGTGTCAAAGTAATTAGAGTGTAATTATTTTTATTTTTTTAGTAGTAACAGGTACTAGAATTGCTGCAGGGCTCCAGAGGAACTGYGGGAATCCTGCTCCTGCACTTCCAGCCCTTCCTCTCTGTTTGCTGCCTTCATCCTCCTCTCCCTCCCAGTCTCCTGCTCGTTCTCTGAGTGTTTGGACTTCTTTTCTCTCGCCTATTTGTGCCTGACTTCAGTTTCTCCTTTTCTGTTTGTTTTCTCTAGACATCAATTTTTCATGCTGGAGAGCCGAGGATAATTAATTAATGATTCATAGGAATGCTGTGGCTATAATATAATGAGGGGATGGTTCATAACCTGTTGCAGAGGCAGTTACCAGTAATTTCAGAATAATTAAGAGATGGTTTTAGCACATTTCAAAAGCCYTTCTAGAATCAAGGAGATAGGGGAATTTATTTCTCTCAAAACACTCAGGGACACCCCTTGGTGGCACAGGGAGCATTTCCAAGCTCCTGCTGTGGACCATGGGCTGGRGAGGATCCCATCCTGGGGACCCTCTGCCTTCAAGTCCCCTCTTTGAAACTCCTTCACTCCCACACCCTCCCCACCCAAGCCAAGCAGACTTTTTCCCTTTTCCCCCCTTTTATTTTTATTTTTAGTACCACAGGGTGTTACAATCAGCCTTCCTATTAGAGGCTAGACATATTCCGAGGCTTAATGATAGATTAAATACCAAATACCTTAACATTTGAAAAATGACATTTATTATACAGAGTTGTAAATAGAGGGAAAAATGACAATAGAACACAGTGTAGATCTTACACAAACTGCACCGGCTCTGTGTAATGACTATGATAATGTCAGTGCTAACAAGCAGATAATTGGCATCACTGAGATAATTTTTGGCACCTTATGCAGAGGGGAAACTGCTCTGCATAATTATTTTACCTAGGAATATTCTTCATTTAACAGGTCCATTTGCATAGCAGTTGGAACTTTTTAAGCTGTACAGGGTGTTTAACATGTTGATTTGTTTTATCCACAAAACAACTGTTTATTCATGAGAACTGGCACCTGAGGACTTTTGTAATGAGGCCACAGTGACCCAGTTGGAAGCACCAGCCTTTTATTGGATTTATGGGTCCAGGTGGAAGCAGGATTAGCCAACTTCTCACAAACACCTCCCAGGCTTTTATAGACATGGTAATWCTGAGCCATTCTCTGTAGTAAAACTTCACTTCTTCAGTGACAAAAGTGGATCACTCCAGTGTTTCCCTGCTGCTGCAGGCACTGCTCTGGGGCTGCAGCTCCCTGTGTCCCCAGGACAGAGACACAAMACCAGGAGAATCATCCTCAAGCTCCCAAAGCCCAGCAAACCGTGCACATCCCTGCCTGCMATCAGGCAGGGGGTTTGATAAAACACGGAGAGGAGGGTAAAGGATCCAAAACTGATGCAGGAATTGTGCTGGGATGGGGTGAGTGTTGGCAGAGCAGAGTTCAGTGCTGCTCTCAGCCCTGGATCTCAGCACATCTCGGGCTGAGGAGCTCTTGGGATCAGACAATGACCCTGCAAGGCCGTGCCAAGCAATCTGGAAAAGCAGAAGAAGCAGTCTGGAAAAGGAAAAGCTGCTGGACACCAGCCTTGGACTTCCATGGCAGGCAGAGCCCTGGCCAAGGTCCAGGTGTGTTCAGAGCATCCCTCATCCATCTGCCTGAGCTGCCCTGGCTGGAGGGAGCCTCCTGTCCTTGCCAGATCTGAGCTGACCAGGGCACTGTTTGTCCCATCCCAAGAACATTTCCAAAGCAAGGAATGATCTCTGGGTGTTCTGTACTCAAACCTCAGTGTGYTCATCCCTCGGCAGGAATCACAGCAGCTCTGCCAGGGAAAAACTGAGATTCCCCCCAGCTTTCACTGATGCTCGCTTGGCTTCTCCAGCTCTGTTTCTGTACGTGCTGGAGGAGCCTCCCAAAGCCCAGTGGGAGCCTCTGCCTTTGCAGAGTCCCAGCCTGGAATTCCCCACCCATGCAGCTTGCAGGAGACCAGCTGCTGCCCCTAAACCTCCCATCCCACAGCCTTTCATCTGCTCCACCTCARGGAAAACTTAAATTTGCTCCAAGTTTTCCTCTGAACCTGCAGATACCAATTTCCCTGTGAAAAAGCCAGCGGTGTGACTCATTTGACCATGTATTAGCCTTGTCCAGATGTGAGCAGGTGTGTGCCCAGATGTGAGCAGGTGTGTGCCCAGACGTGAGCAGGTACATGCCCAGATATGTGCAGGTGTGTGCCCAGATGTGTGCAGGTGTGTGCTCAGATGTGAGCAGGTACGTGCCCAGATGTGTGCAGGTGTGTGCCCAGATGTGTGCAGGTGTGTGCCCAGATGTGTGCAGGTGTGTGCTCAGATATGAGCAGGTGTGTGCCCAGATGTGAGCAGGTACATGCCCAGATGTGAGCAGGTACATGCCCAGATGTGTGCAGGTACATGCCCAGATGTGTGCAGGTGTGTGCCCAGATGTGTGCAGGTGTGTGCCCAGATGTGAGCAGGTGCGTGCCCAGATGTGAGCAGGTACATGCCCAGCTGTGAGCAGGTACATGCCCAGCTGTGAGCAGGTACATGCCCATGGGCACAGCTGCCTCTGCCCCTCTGCAAACTCGGGGACCAGTGATTTTCAGCTCAGCCAACTGTTTTAAGGTTAAATCCCATTTTTTTCTYCCAAACAAGGCTGTTGGCTTGAGTGAAGGCAGGTCTGTAACACTTCCAGTGAGATGCTAAACTTCTGCCTGTGTTTTGATGAGCTATCCCTGAGCTTCACTCTGGCACATTTGCTGGGAGGAAGAGCCTGTACCAGGGCGAGGGACACGGAGCCAATCCATCACACTCTGGGGCTTTCAAGGCCATCTCCCTGGCCTCTAATGCTCTGCAAAAKGGTTCATTCTCTGCTGGTTTATAAACTTGATGTGCAGCCTGCCAGCTCCCAGCTCCCACCCGGAGCCCTGAGTAATCCTTGCCAGCCAGCCCCAGTTTGTGCCAGCAAAACCCGTGGGCATTTCTAATGGTTTCAGCTCATCTGCTGCATTAAAAAGTCCTCCATACCCATGTTAAATCTGCTCCTCCTCTGCCCAGAGAGAGGTGTCCAGCCTTGCAGGGATCAGCAGGAAGGTGCTGTGCTGTCCCTCACYGAAGAGCTGCAATTACAGCCTCCCAGTCCGCCCACCAGCTCAACACCCCTTTCTTTATGGCTCTGCCAGCCCATCTGTCTCAGAGCCCGAGACCACACTCACTCCTGGTGGGATTTTCTCCTTTCCAGTTCCCAAGTCAGCTCTCATTCAGYGGGGAGATTTATTACCCCTCCTCTGTGCTCCCTGGCTCCGTGCCACAGCGGGGGAACAGCAGCTCCGGCAATATTCCAAGGCCAGGAACTGCACTCCTGGGCTGGCACRTGGCATTGTGCCCGGAGGTTTGGTGTTACAGGGGTTGCTCAGCACCACATCTCTGCTCCCTGCCCTGGTGAGGGCCTCAGGGGGTGTCACAGCTGTGTCAAAGTACAGCAGGAGGGCTTCAGATTGCCCTGCCTTGTCTGAGGATGGACTGGAAGTGTTGGGTGGGAGAAGGGGTGAAAGCAAAACTCAATCCAGAGCTGTGAGGAGGATGCAGGGCCTTGACCAGGGGCTGTGTGGTCCATAACAATGCCCTGAGTGTGTCAGTGCCAGGAGAGACGCAGTACCCTGGTGTAGCATCACAGATGCTCCGTGGAATCCTCAGCTCCAGAGGGGCAGCTGGAAGCTGGTGGCACCAGTAAGGGTTGGAGTTATGGAGAAAAAACAGCCTAGGGATCTTCAGCTGGTGAGGAGAGGGGGAAAAAATGCAAAATCCTGTGGGTGCCATGGCACAGGAATCCAGGCTGGGCAGGGGAGCAGCCCTGGCCATGGAGTCACAGGGGAGAACTGAAGGCTCTGGCTGCTTYCCTTGTCCAGCTGATGGAGCCCATCTCGATTCAAGATGCTGAGGACATTATTGATCTAAACAAGTTGTCAGTGAAGGAAAAGTTGTAATTGCTGCTGTAGTTGCATTGTAACACACCAGCCCCGAAGGGAAATTAAAGTTTGGAGCTAATAGGGTTGTATGATCCTTCAACCTTTGATGTATTGAATCTGGAGCAGCCCCTGGAATACTGATTTGATGCACAAAGGATCATTTTTAACAGCAGCTGCACCTCCAGGTCGTCTGATCCAATTCCCCCTTCAGTCCCACTGCAAGGCAGGAGAATGGCTCTCAGTGCATCTTCCCCCTCTGCCCCTGGGCCTCTTCCTTCAGCTCCCGCAGTTCTGAGCCCCCCTGGCTCTTGCTGCAGGAATAAAACTTGCAGGAATGAGGGCTGGGGTAAGGCAGCATTGCCTGTGTGTGTGGGAAAGAGCTCATGGTGGCATTCCTGGGATTGCAGCTCGTGCCTGCTGCTGCACCTCCATCCAGGGAATGTGCTGTGCAGCAACTCCGTGGACTCAGTGCTGGCTGAGGGTCCCAGCGTCCTGCCCAGCCAGGATTTCCTTAAAGAGGGCATTGCAGATATTTCTGAGCAGAGCTGCAGCTCCCCATTAATCACCTGCAATTAGGAAGCAGGGATCTGCCAAACAGCCACTCCCCAAAGGTTGCTAACCAGGAAAGTTAATAGTTCTGGTGYGGGAAGTGCCTGGGGCTGTGAGCCCGGGGCATTCTCAGCATGTCCCGGAGCAGAGAGCAGGGCTGTGCCCCCAAAACTGCCCGTGACCCCCCCAGCCTCACCCTGAGCCCCTGCTTTCCCACCACCTCCCACTGCCATGCAGYGCTGGATCCCACCACACCTTCGCACAGACACTTTAATTCCAGGTTGTGAACACCCCCTCTCTAATTGCTTCCGTTAATTAGCGCTTTGATGKCGCCACAGGTTCATCAAAGGAGCAMCCCACGARGATGTGCCACTGTCCCTGCCCACCCCATCCTCTGCCATGTCCCTGCTGTGTCCCTGCCGTGGCAGAAGGGAGCCCTGTGTCCTGTCTGTGGCAGAGGGGATCCCTGCCGGGGCACAGGGGACCCCACTCCTCTGCTGTGTCCCCACTGTGGCAGAGGGAACCCCACTTCACCACTGCCCAGCAGGTCAGGGATGTGCCCTGGCTCCTAAATCCCTGCTGAGGCCAGCAGGCAATTTAGACCTGAGTGCAGCAACTAATTAAATCAATATGAGCTAATGAACAGCAATTAGAGGTCCAGCTAGGCACATCTTCTCTGGTAAATACTGCTTCTCTCCCAACGGGAAGCTCTTTTTTAATAATCTGTTTGTGTTTCATTTCCAGGAGCCGTAATTCCCCAAAGAAGCAATTTGGGAAAGTGATTTGTTTGTCTGTATAATTGCCAAAGCACTTCGTTAGGCTTGTTTGTTTTTCCTTGCTCCTGCTGCTCCCTGGAAGAGATAGAGGAAGGAAGGAAGGAAGGAAGGAAGGAAGGAAGGAAGGAAGGAAGGAAGGAAGGAAGGAAGGAAGGAAGGAAGGAAGGAAGGAAGGAAGGANAAGGAAGGAAGGAAGGAAGGAAGGAAGGAAGGAAGGAAGGAAGGAAGGAAGGAAGGAAGGAAGGAAGGAAGGAAGGAAGGAAGGAAGGAAGTTGCACAGAAGTTTTCTGCGAGCTGTTCACAGCAACAGCCAGGGTTTTTCCTGAATTCCTGGGTCTTTTTCAGCTCCCACACTCCTTCCAACCCAGCCAGGACTCACCTCACCTGCCCCAGGCTGCCACACACGTGAGAAGGGCTCCTGCAWCTCCCCCTGCGAATGCTCCTCAGCACTCACTCATATGAAATTGCAATAACCTTTCAAATTAAACCCTGCACCTTGTTTATTACCAGTTAAATGCTTCTCTGAGCCTCTGAGCTACGGCAGGATACGGGACAATGGGAACACGCTCCCATAATTGGATATCTATTGCTTGTTTAGTGGGCAGCAATTAGAYCACAAACGGGTTATGAGCTGGCATGGATTAAATACGACTTTCCACACTTCCTGCAGGGATTAGTTGGTGTTTAATTCAGCTGTGCTCAAGCTCCATCCACACCAGGCTTTGGAGGCCATGGCAGCCCTATGGGGAGCACTGGAGCCAGGGAAGGAGGAGGATGTTGGGCACTGCCAAATCCAGGGCTTTGCTTTCCCTCTCTGTTCCTCCTCAGCTGAGCTGCTCCTCTGTCTTTGCTCCCCATCCCATCCCTTGGAGCTCCTCGTGTTTTCCTCGTGGCTTTGAGCACAGACACATTCAGACAAATGGAGATTCTCTGAAATAATCCCTCTCGGAGCGAGCGGTTGCTGTATGGAACTTAATTATAAATAAATTAATAGCAGCAAATTTACAACACAAGGTATAGGGAGAAAGTGGTAGGAGAGATGATTTTTGGGTGGAGGCAGAACCTGGAGCAGGCAAAGCCAAGCAAGAGTCACTCTCCCAGCCAAGCTCTCTCAGCAGTGCAGTGCTGGACTCACCCCTGGGCTCCACCTCAGCTCCACAGCCCCACTTCCATCCCCCAGCTTGGCCCACATAGCTCCCAAATTACCAAATTTCAGTTTCTGAAATATCAAATTATGGCCTCTTTTTGTCTGTTCAGTTTCATTTCTGGAGCAAGGAGCTGGGTGGYGGCGAGGGCTTAGGCAAAACCAAAGGAGCAAGTTAAAATAATTTTATTTAATATAACAATATAATAATATATTACAGGTACAATATAAATTTATGCTTATTTATTAAATTTATTATATTTATGATTGTTATTCAGCCCAGAGAGATGGGCATTTTCTCGGGCCATGGCTCTGGCTCTGGTTGCTCCATGGCCACTGCACATCCCATCCCACAGGTGACCTGGTGGGAGAGGCATCAGCAGCCCAAGTTCCTGTGGTGAGAGGACAGAGYTTCATGCCAGATGCTGCCTGTTATTCCAGCAGGGAATGCTGCCAGAGCCTGTCCTCAGCAAACAGGGAACGATCCCCGATCGATGCCCCCACCCAGGTGTTTGAAAATCAGTCGCTTTCCTGTCAAAACTTCCACAGCAGCTGTGTGCCAAAGACTCTTACTTTTGCTTACAAAACAGCGCTGGGATTTCTCCAGGGAGGCAATGGATTTGGAATTTGTAAAGCTGCTTTCACCAGCACTCAAGCCTGAAAGAGAAGTCGAGATAAACATTTGCATTTTTATTTTGCCGCTGCAGCTCCCAAGYGGAGCTTCACCAAGCCCCTGCTTGTACCTGGTGGCTTTGCTGGGGGAAYTGCTCATCATTTAGAAATGCAGGATTTCCAGCCACCTCCAGAGAAGTTGTTGGCATCAGTGGGGCTGAGCTGATGGACTTTGGTGGGAATTTCTAATTGAAATTCCATTAGGATAAACAAATTAGGATTAACAGTTGGGCTTAATGATATTAAAGGTCYTTTATAACCTCAAATATTCTGTAATTCTATGTAATTCCATCAGCACCAGGGCTGGTGTTGGTGCCCCACTGGCCAAAAGGAGCTCAGGGGGTTCTTGAGAGAAACCATAGAATCCCTCCAACACCAGATGTTTCTTGCAAAAGCACTTTTACATCCACATCAAAACGCCCCTGGGATTGCCTCAGCTTGATGAGCTTTTCAATTAAACAATCCGAGATCAAAACTGATCCATTTTGACTTTCTTCACTCTCTTAAACATTTCAAAGATGGCAATGAATCGCAGGATATTTCTTTATTTCCTCTGGTTTATTATAACGCTTTAGCAGCTGTCAGATCGTGTCATTCTAATAAGGTTGTTTCAGTGTTTATGAATTGGAACGCTTCTCCAGGATTTCCATTCTGGGAAATACAGATTTCCATCTCTGAGAGCTCACTCCAGGGGAAAGATAAAAGATTTCCAATACTCATCTCCTTCCTGTTAAAGCACCTTCTTTTCCAAACAGGTCTAAGCCGACATAAAGAGCTCCCAGTTTCACCCCAAAAGTCACCCCCAGAGTATTGAACGCTCATTTTGTGCCTCAGGTCTCACAGCTGAGGGTCTTGTTTGACCACAGAGGGAAACCTGCCCTGAAGGTAAAACCCCTCCCCAAATTAAGTCCTCCATGACCACATCTTTCAATTTGTGGTGTCGCTTCCTCAATGCAAAGGGAAAAGAAATCTCTTTTCCAGAAAGATTTTCCCATTCTGAACTCCTCACCTTTGCTGGAGACAATGCCTGAGTTTTGATAACTTTTAAAAATTCCTGTTGGAATTTGTTTTTTGTTTTGGGTTTTGTTTTTTGGGCTTTTTTTTTTTTTTGTTTTTTGTTGTTTTTGTTTTGTGGGGGTTTTTTGTTTGTTTTGGGGTTTTTTTGTTTGACTGTTTGGGGTTTTTTGTAAGTATTTTAACAATTTAATATGTGTCANTAAATTGGAAACAATGTTTTGGTCAATCTTTTGTAAGTATTTTAACAATTTAATATGTGTCAAAAACTCCTGAGGATCACTGCATTTGCCTATGGAGTATTTTTGATTTTCAATGTTTTCTTATTCCCTTGTTGGTTTGTTGTTGTCGTTGTTGTTATGGAACATCACAAATTAGCTGTCACTCTTTTTTAAAGGCTACTGAATGTGTAAAATAATGTTTGCCTGATTTGGGAGTGCAGTAGTTTATGCAATTATGAAATAGCACATCAAGACCAGCCAGCCCTTCCCTCACGCCTGCATAATTCATCACTCAYGGATGAGACCTCTCCTGGCTGCAGACAACACAAAGTTAGGTTTACATTCTATTCTTTAATTAAAAATTTAGAAGTTTAAAGGGAGTTTGTAAATTGAACGACCATTAAAAATTTGGAGATAAGGTGTTAAAAAATGCAAACCAAGGACAGGAATAAAACAAACCACTGATTGCTGATGAGGATGGGGAGAAACCACCGAGACAAACCCACAGAGCCAATGCAGGTGGAACCCAACCCCCCTGACGTGTGCACACACRCCTGTAAATCAGGCTGAAATACTGGAGTGCTGGAGCTGAGGTCTCGGGATTCTGCTGGTCAGAGTGACCCCGAGATGTGTTAGAAAGTCTCTTTTCCCAGCCTGGCAGTCGAAGAAGGAGTCAGAGCTCTTCWGTTCTCATTCTCAAGGTTGTTTATTGTTTCTTATCTATAAAATTCTTTCTCTGACCCCTCGAGGTCTGTCTGGCAGGTCCGGTTGAGGCACACTGGTGTTATCTTTTTATACTAAAAACTACATGTACATTATTTACMATTACTTCCCAATACCTATCACCTATGCTAGACAGTGAGCTTCTACCTTAAACCAATCCAAAAGTGCCACCATCACCCAGAACATGGATGCTAGGAAGGAGAAGGAAAAAGGACAAGGCACGCCCAAATTCCTCCATCTTGGGACCCCCAGACCCCATTATAAAAACCTCAAAAATCTATTTTTCACCCCGTGACAAACTAACTGCTATTCTACTTAAACTTTCGTGGCTTGTTATTCTTCATATAAAGGTGGTAATTTGCTCCATGGGTCAAAATCAAAGGCCCAGGGGTCTCGGGCTCTGTGCCAAGGTCTCTGAGCCCCCTGGGCAGGGGCTGGAGCCMTCCAGGGCAGCCAGAGGAATTTCCTGGGTTCTGACACTGAGGCAGCTGAACTGCCCCAGTGGGGAGAAATCACCCTCTCCCCCAGCTCCTCCACCCCGAGGCTCTCCCCTCAGCTCCTGGGATGGCTCCCAAAAACGCCGAGGAGCAAAGGTGGCACTGAGGGAACGAGCGAGGCCGCGGCAGAGGAGGCCGGGTGGGAAACGTGGGCCCCGCCGCCTAATGGGACTTATCAATTATTATCTCAGCCCATATTTCTTTGAGGGGTGATTGTTTCACAGAGCCTGACATCTCATACAGCTTTAAATTACTCACAACCGGGACGCCTTACAAGATAGCAGTAAAATCAGGGGAGGATTGGGCAATGTAATTATAGTATGGAAATGATGTTGATCGCTCAAGCAGGAACAGACCTTGAGCTGGTGCTGACGCCTCCCTGCTCCAGCAGAGCCCGGGGAGCTCCGAGCCTCCACTGGGGGCTGCAAATGGTGGTGACACCAGGGACACAGCAGGGTCAGGAGGCTGAAGGGGAGCAGGGCTGTGGTGCTGCAGGGCTGGGCTCTCGCTGGGTGCGTGCAACTCCCCTTAGGCTGAGGATTAGGGAGGCACAGCCTTGGTGAGACCCTCTGAGATGMTGCTCAGAGCTTTTTCCAAGGCGTAGCTTTCCCCGTGTAATCAGTAAAGGCAGTTTATGTTGGGGATTTTTTTCTTATTTTAAAAAAATTCGTTATTTTTATTTTTATTTTTATTTGTATTTGTAAAATTTTATTTTAAAAAATATAAACTTTTTTATTTAAAAAAATTTAAAAATTTTTATTTTAATTTTTTTATAAAATTACATTTTATATTTTTATTTTTATATTAATAGAAAATATTTATATTGTTATTTATCATTTATTAGTATATATTATATATTATATATTATATATTATATATTATATATTATATATTAAAATTTATATATTATACATTATATATTATAATTTATATTATATAAAAGATATTTTCTATGTTTTTATCCATAATATCTTTTAAATATTTATTTTATATTTTTATTTATATTATTATGTTTTAAAATAGTTTTTTACGTTTTTCTAATAAAAAAACGTAACAAACAGTGGAAATTTTCCTGTTCCGAATCTGGGAAGAATTGAGAAAAGAATGGAAAGGTGTTTTCACACCCCTTTTTTTGCCCCTGCTCCCCGTGCAGAGCWGACCCCCCTCCCTCCCTCCCACTGCTGGCAGCGGTGGAGGCACTGTGGAAGTGGGCAGGATCAGAATGAACCGGGCACGGGGCAGCCCTTGGCAGCTGGGCTCCCACAGAAGGGAAGAGGCAGCTCATTTAATCACTGCTCCCACAGCTCCTTCCTGCTGCAAACCAGCGGTTTGTGGCTGCACCTTCACCTGAGACAGCACCGCCCAGCCCCACTCACCTGCTCTGGGGGCAGAATGAGCCCAACAATGAGGAAACTCCACTCCCTGTCAGGAATCCCATGAAAAGCCCCCTCGGCATCCTGCACACGCTGCCCCGGTGTCGCCGTGGCCCCAGGTGTGCTCCCGGCGCTGCAGGAGCCCCCTGGCACCCCCGGTACCCGGTACCTGCRCCAGGATGTACCTGCACCAGGATGCTGCTGGGAACAGCGGGACCACGGCAGCCCGGCTGGATACTTGCTGGTGACAACCAGCGAGACTGTAGGAGAGAAAATGAATGTCCCCGAGGACAGTCACACAGCGGTGCCTTCGCCTTCAAAGGCAGAGCCCGGTGGGAGGGCTGGGCAGGGAGCAGTAGCCCATGGGCACAGCTGACAGGACTATCAATTTGATGTTTTTAAACGCTGTTTCCACAGGAGCTGAACAGGAAAGGCAGAAATCACGACTTGCCTTTCTTTCTTTTTTTTTTTTTTAATTAAAAGCGCTGCTTTCTCCCACTCCTTAAAGGTGATGCTCTGTCAGGTTTAACAAGCCGCTGTCAAGCTGGTGCCGGGCACTCCCCGCAGGCGCCGCCGGCCCCATCCCGGGAGAAAAGCACCCGGCAGAGCAGCGCTGAGGGSGAGCCGGTTCCTGGAGCTGTTTCTCCTTAAATCCCTCCTCCAGGAGCACCCAGGGCTGGCGGGGTCCGTGGAGGGGCTGGGATGAGCCCCCAGCGCTGGGCACCTCCAGTCCCTCCAGCCCTGGCATCGCCCTCCTTGAAGAGACAAATATTCGGCTGCAGCTGCYCCTGGGAGCCAGAGCCCTCCTCGGAGCGGTAAAACCCTGTCTGTGTGAGTGCTGAAATGATCCCGGATAATGAGGTTAATTAATATGTTCCTGTAAGCCCAGAGGCGCYGGGGAAGCTCGGGATCAGCCTGTCCCCACCGGCTGTGAGATGAGCGGGGAWTGTCCAAAGGCTGCGAGGTGCAGGAGTGCTCCGGGCCATGCCAGGAGAGTGTAAATCAGTGTTTAGAAAAAGCCTTTTAAGGATGCCTGAGGAATGAAAAGGGACGTGTGGCTCTCCCCCGCTTCCCACTCCACCGACCCCAGCCCAGCGGTGCTGACGAATTTCCATCCTCAGCTCGCGGTCCCAAAAGCACCTTAAAAAGCAGAGGAATTCTGGACACTGGGGCCGGGCTGGAGGGGAGCCAGCAGCCAAGGAGGCAGCTGAGAAGGATGGTCAGCAGAGCACAGGCAATAAGGCTGATGGGCCTCGGCCTGGAGAAGCGCCGCTCCTGAAACGCATCCAAAACAAGCAGCGCGCTCGGGCTGCMGTGATGTCGCTGCCTGCCATTAGCGCGGTAATTACACTGAAAGCTTTTGGCAATTGTGCTCTCCGAAGGGTCATCGATGCAACCCAGCCGCGCCGGTAAAGGTCTCATTAGTCTTATTTCTGACTTTTGTATTTTTTGGAGCTGCAGAATCCTAACGGTCTTTTCCCGTCCAACAATATTATTTTCTTCTCCCTGCCCTGGCCRCGCTGAAAATGGGCCCTTCTCCTCCCCTTCCCAGCATTCCACTTGGGAAGGTGGATTTCCAGCAGAGGAAGGGCCCTGGGAGCCCAGTTTGGGGGCTGAGTGTGGATCCCTGGTCACCCCAGCAGCTCAGGAGCAGCTCCCACTCCTGGCCCCCAGCAAACCCCCTCAGGGCCCTGCGAATCCAGGGAGGTGAAAAGCAGCAGGACACAYGGACGTGAGTTCAGCCACAGGAGCTCCTCTAACCCAGTGTCCTCCTTCTCCTTGTCCCCTGTGCAGGGGCTGCGGGGAAAGGTGGCTCAGGTGCTGCTCCATGTCCCACTGACCTCATTTTGGGAGAAAGGGAGAACCTGCTGCATTTGCAGAATATTTATGGCTGTCCAGAGCATAAGACCACCGGGAGGAGATCAGGAATCAGAATCCCATTGGCAAATGGCAGGCCTGGCCCAAAAGAAAGCAGAGCAAAACTCAGCAGAAACAACTGCAGGGGGTGCAGCTCTTCACCCAGCAGGGCGGGCAGGCCAAGCCTTGTGCTCTCACAACAGCAGGGGTCACACCTGCAGGGCAGGTGAAGGGACTTGCCCACCCCCAGCACCAGCTGGATCTCTCTTGGATGAACCATGTGGGTTTTGCAACAAAAAAAAAAAAAAAAAAAAAAAAAAAAAAAAAAAAAAAAAAAAAAAAAAAAAAAAAAAAAAAAAAAAAAAAAAAAAAAAAATCCATTTCCAGGGGATAAGGAGGATTTTGGTCAGGGTTAGACTCAGGTCCCAACAGGTGTGAGCGCCTAGAGAGACTCTGGAGAGTGGACTGGGGACAGAGAGGGGAAGGAAGTTTCTCCCCATCAAACCAAAACCGAAGAGTGATGGTTCCACAGGCCTGGGATGCTCCAAACCCACTGCCAGCATCCCAGCAGGGACAGCCAGGAACCCAGGAAAGCTCTGCCTGGCCAGCTGCCCTCTGCCTCTGGCACAGGGAGCACACTGGGGTGGAAGCTGCACAAAGAAAACCCAGAAAATCCATCCTACGAGCAGGAGCTGCTCCCCAGGACCTGYCTGAGCCCCACACCCCCTCCCAGCACATCATGTGTAGCTGTTCCTCATGCAGGCAACTGCTTTAATCAGAGAAGAAAAACCCTCAGAACACAGGATTCAAATCCACCAGGAAAGGTGACAGATTCTCCTACTCTTCAAAGGGGCTCTTTAAATATTAAAAATAGCATTGTTGTTTTAGCAACGTTAATTTAAATGATGCACACATGACACCTCCCATCACCCCGGCGTGCCAGGAGCGAGGCACAGCCAGGCAGGAGCTCCTCTGTTCTGGTTTGTCCTGTGACAGAAAAAAGGAACGCGTCCTGTGCCCAGGGGAGGAGGAGGTTTATTCCCACCCTGCACAGGCCCAAGGTGTGCTGAGTCTCCAGGACTCCTCCCTTCCTAAAGCCAGGCTCCCAGACCAGCCTGGCTAAACTCTYGCTCCTGTAGGACAAAGCTGAATAGGTGAAACCCAAAGAGCCACCCTACACACACCCTGGCCTTTCCTGGTCCTCCCAGCCCTCGCTGAGTTTGTGCCTGGCTGTCTCCTTYCCTCACTCCACGGTTCTTCCAGCTTTAGCACATTCATGAGCCAGTTTGGGCCCCATTTTCAGGCCTTGCTGGTGGGTAAAAGGAAACGACGCCTTAAAATACATCTGTGAGTTAGAGGGGTCTTGAAATAGCTTGGTGTCCTGCCTCCTGGACCAAGGGAAGCTGTGTTACTCAGGTACTCCGAGCTGAGGCTGAACCTGGGGCTTGGATTGGTCACCAAAGCCACTGAGCACCTGTGGGAGGGCTGACAAGCAGACCCGGAATCTTCATCCACCACAGGCTCTTGTGAACTAAAGGAGTTTTTCCTTGCTCCCTGCTTCAGGGGGTCTTTGCAGAACCAAGGAGTYCAGGTTCCACCTGCAGAGCTGGCACATTCCTTTGGGATTTATTTTCATCAGCCTCTGAAGGGATGGAGAGCCCCCTGTGACATCTTGTGCTCCACCACCACTTGTTCCAGTGAGAGCAGCAAGCTCCAGGCAGCTGGAAACCTGGAAAYGCCCTCCAGGAGCTTCACCCTCTGCTGGAGACCCAACCAAGGGCAAAGGGGGGAAGCACATGATTGTAAAATAATGGAATTCATCTGCAGCTTGACCTTCASTAATGATGGATGGCCTGTTTGCACGGATCATCAGTGGAGAGCCTTCACCCCGATGCATCACCTGCAAYGAACTGAGGGGCAAACCTGACGTCCTTGCCCAGGTCCTGGGGGCTGTGCAGAGCCTGCAGGGACAGCCCAGGCTCTGGTGACCAGGACACTTCAGCTGCAGGAGGTGAGCCCCAATGGCATTGGAAATTTGGGCTGTCAAGGGCAGTGGTCCATCAGGATGAGGTTCAGGTTCCCGTGTTCACGTGGCCCAGAGTGAGGCCGTGCATCTCATCAGGATTTGCTTCAAACCAGACCTCGCCAGAGAGCGGAGCTGCAAATAATTTGAGTCTCGGTGCTGGCTGTGTGCCGGGCTCTGAGTCATACRTTGCTGAAGGAATTGTTGTAATCTGCGAATTATTTTCCTGTATTAATTCATTCTGGTGAAATAAACCCATTGCAAATTGCTATCAGCCTAAACCTGCCCCTGCTGGGGTCGAGTGTGTGGGCAGTGCTTTCTGCCCTGGGTGACAGTGAGTGACAGCTTCTGCTGCTCAGCTGGGAGGGATCTGCTCTCTGTGCTCAGGGTCTCACCACGGCCAAAGGGGTTCCTTCTCTCAACAGTTTTAGTTTTTAAATTGTGATTGTTTTATTGCTCAGAGGGAAGGAGGGCCTGCAGTAGCTGTTTCTGTGTTCTGAGAGGCTCAGAGGCAGCGGGACAGGCAAAGCACTCGCCTGGGCTCACCTGTCCTGGCAGACAAGAGCAGAAATGTCTGTCACAGACTCCTGGTTGCTCCCTTCATCGCTCTCRTGTGGCCTTGGAGCAGCTCTGAGGTCTTCAAGAGAGCTGGAGCTGCCTTTCAGCAGGGACCACAAGCCATGGAACACCAGGGGAAGGTGTTCTTTGGTGCTCCTGGTGCAGAGCTGGCAGGGAATGCAGCTCCTCCAGGCCTGTGTGGGCCTGAGGGACTCAGTGGGGCAGGCCAGGGCAGGAGGAGAACGAGAACAGAGAGAAAATCCCTTTTYCCTTCCCCACAGCTGTAACTGGTAACTAAAGGATAGAAGGTGCACGCTGCTTTGTCCCAGCTCCTGCCTCTCCTAGGCAGGGAGGTTTGGATTATGCATTCCAAGGCGTTACAAGGTCCACTGGTTTGGAACAAGAAGTCTGCCAAAACATTCAGCCTGGGAAGGGRGAGCTGGGGAGGAGAGGGCTGGAGCTGCTGCTGCTGCAGGCGCAGAGAATATTAACTCTGCTCTGGGGGAAATGCCAGCGTCTCCAGCTGAGCTGATGGAGGATGCAAGCCCTGCTCCCCAAAAATTCCCTTGGATCTGATTTCCCTTTGCTGGGTTGATGGACACTCAAGGAAGAAAAACCTGGGCATGCCARTTTGGTTTCTTGAATCACACAACTGTAGGGGTGGGTCTGGTTTCACAAGTGCTGTGCCCTGGGGGCACAGGGTGAACACCTCCATGGGTGTCACCAAACACCTCCAGGCACCCTGGTGTGGCAGAAGGGTTCAAGCAGAGCCAGATCCTGTGCAAAATCCCCTCTGCAAAGCCCCAGYGTCCCCAGGCCATGGTAGGGACAGGCAGGGACAGGCAGTGCCATCCCTCCCGTGGGCCCTGGGCACAGGATCTGCAGCAGCTGCTCCTCTGTGTGCGTTTGGGATGGGGCGAGTAACCATGGGTCGTTTTTCTTGCTTGTTTGTTTCTTAATCGTGGCATTTCTCCTGTGATTTCAGAAATTCTGYTTCCTGCTGGGTGTTAAAACATCCAGGTAAAAGGACTGTGGCCTTTGTGTGTGTTCAGGCTGTGTGACCTCGTTGCTGCTCTGTGCTGGAGGAGAGCTGGTGCAGAGCTGGGTGAGCAGATGAGATTTCTGTGTGTGTCATTACTCCGACACAGCTTTCGGTGGGATTGTGTTTGCAACCTTTCACGATTCCCTTTGCAAACATGTTTGAGTGCTGCAGCTTGGCTGATGGAGAGGGCAGAGACCGTGCTCAGAGACGTCCAACAAGCCCCAGAGCCTCCCCTTGTTTGCTGAATTCCAAAGTCAGGAATCAGGACTGTCTGGGGCCGGTTTCWCTGTGTGGGGCTGCGGGATGAGCGCCCTGCCAGGAGCAATGACAACCATGTGCAGGAGCCTTTGGCGTGGGCAGGTCTCACACACTCATTCAGAAATGGGAACATAAGCCCCTATTAATAGGGGATTTGTTGTTACACTTTGTTCCCTCAGCTCCTCATGTCCCTGCATGGAGGAACAAGCCAGGAACAAACGCTGTGCTGACTCCAGTGACGGTTTCCTGCATGTGCAGCCTCCTCAGAGCTGCTGGTGGGATGGTGGTGACACCATATGCGGCACATCAGGCTCTCCCCAGCWCTGGGAGACAGTGATTTTTGCCTTCAGATCATCCTCTCAAGCTGCCAGAGCCTAAAATAGCTCTTACTCATAGAGGAGCAATGGATGCCACTCACATTCATGATCAGCGTGCCAGTCCCAGCCCGTGCCCACGTGGAAGTTTGTCCCTTCCCCTCACACCTCCACGGCTTCCTCCTGGCTGGCAGAGCCTGGCACGGTGCCTGGTGACAGGGATTGCTCCCGTCTGACCCCTGGGCACAGCGGTGCCACCAGCATGGGCTGAGCCATGGGAGCAGGCACGCTGAGCACTGGGAGATTGGAACTGGGGCTTTGAGAGGCTGTGGCCTGAAACTGGGCTGAGGGCCAGGCAGATCTGGGTCTGCCCAGTATAAACCAGCACAGGCACAAGCCCCAAGGGCTGGACCACCATGGCAAAGGTGCAGCAGGGGTAGATGAGGTCAGTGGGGGTGGGATGAGCAGTTCACAAACACCCCTGTGCTCTCTGCTCTGCAAGGCCACGTCTGCCCTAATTCAGATTATTTGTACGCCTCTGTCTTGAGAAACCTGGGGGGAGCTGCAGCAGCTCAGCCTGATCTGGCCATAAACTCCTCCTGAAGCTGCAGGATCTGTTCCCCCCTGGTCCCTTCTGGCACCTCCCTTTGCAATGGCAGCAGCAGGAGCAGCAGCGATGTGGGAGCTCATTGCTGATCCCCAGGGCACCCAGCCCCTCTCCCATCCCCAGCAGGCTCAGGGTGTGAGGACAGGCTGCTTGAGAGCCCTTTACAGTGACCACTGCCTTAATGTCCATCCTGCCCAGCTCCTTGGAGCACAGGCAGTGAGATCCCAGCTGGGCGCTGGGCCCCAGGCAGAGCCCACCCCTCTGCCCAGCTCCATCACCTCCTCCCCTTTGCTCATCCCTGCACAAGGGATCCCTTTGGCTCCCCAGGCCACATGTGCAGCTTTACAGAGGTGACAAAGCCCTGCAAAGAGTGACCCCCAGCACTCAGCCACCCCTGCACCCCCTCAGCACCCCTGGATGCTCCTCACGGGCTCTCACACGAGCGACGGAGAAAAGTGTCAGGCTGGGGGAAAGACAGATCACGAGCATTCCCGGCCCTGACATTTTCCTCCAGATATCTGGATTTCCATATATTTGAAAACCTAATATAAACAACAGAGAGAAAATTTGCATTTCGGGCAGTGAGGAATGAAAAATGGAGGCGGGGTAATGTATTGCTGCTCGAGGAAGAGGAATGACAGTGGTAGAGTCGAGCACACACGACAGCGCCCAATCGGCTCGTGGCAAACTCATTTCCTGGCAGAATATAGGGTTTCATCTGCTGGAACATTTAATAGGCATCAAAGAAAGATCACTTCCCTCCTCTCAGAGCAGATTGAGAGCCTTCGCTCTTGCTTTATTTTTGCCATTTTATTAAACCCTTTATATAGTTTTAATACAATATGTATGATCCTCCAGCAAACAAATAAATTCTTCGGCGCTTCCCAGATTCTAAGGATTTCTAATGGTTACGAATGTTTTATTTATATTTTCAGAGAGGCATTAAATATGCGATGTGTAAAAATATGCAACACAAAAAAAAAAAAATCAACCCTAATTTATTGTTCCGTTTGGAGCAGCGTTACATATGGAGTTAATTTGGGAAGCCCAGGGAAGGGGCTGAGCCCCCACACATCTGGGTTTGCTGCTGTGGCTGAAATGCTCCAAAATGCAGCCTCAGGGACCTGCTGTCCTCACTCAGCTGGGCACAGGGGTGTGACATGGGCTGGGACAGCAGCAGGGGGCTGGGAGCAGTGGGAGTGTCACACACACTCGCAGGGGACGGACAAACCCCTCCCCAAGTGACAAATGCCCTCCTACTCCAGAGCAGCCTCCAAGCCAACAGCCCCAGCCCCAGAAGAAATGCCTGAAATTCTCATGCTGTGGCAGAAAAGGCTCATTCCCAGCTGGCTAAATGGGTTTGGGGACTGTGGATCCTGAGCTCCCACTGGATTAATTCCAGTACAACCTGTGATGGTCACTGCAACACTCCCCAGGGCAGCAGGTGGGTGAAAATTTTGGAGAAAAATCTTTTTGGTGCTGTCAGGTRCAAGTGGAGGACAGCTGGGTGATGGAGCAGCCTGGGCTGGCCCTAACCATGCTTCCCTGGATGTTTGGAATTCCATTTCCCAACGGCTTCCCCAAGCCTGGGTGAGGAGGAGGAGGAGGAGCAGGAGCGCCCAGGATGATTTTTGATGACAGCACTCGGTAGAGCTGGAAGCAGAGTGTCTGGAGAACCTTAGTTATGGCTTGGAGCAGCACTTTGCTCTGAGGTTCCCTTATTTAGGAGCCAGGGAAATGCATCAGGAGGCTTCCAGAGGCTCATCAATTCCGATCAGGTCCGGTCTGGACACACGATCTCTCCAGCTCAGGCATATCCTTGGCAGGCAGCTCCTTCCCCCTAAATATTCCAGCACACACAMACACACTGCTGCTGGCTGTGCCTGTGGGAAGGATTCCTGTGTCCCTGCAAAGGGGATTCTGCTGGAAACCTTCTYCCCTTGTGTGGGGGCCTGCCTGGTGTGGCACAGGGCAGAGCGGGGTGCCCTGTGCTAACAATGACCTGGAGTGTGTCCCTGCTGGCTGCTCCTCAACCCTTCCCAACCCAGAGCCCAGATCCTGCCTGGGAGCTGCCCTCTGTGCTGGGTGATGCCCAGCTGTGTGCTGAGATCACACAGCCTCCAAAGCAGGGATTTGGAGCATCCCCAGCAGCTGAGACTTCATCACAGAGATAAACCCCCAGTTTAGAGTACACAGACAAGACCAAGCATGGGGTTCACCATGAGGCTCTTGATGCCACCCAAGAACGGCTGAGCTTGCACAAATATATTTAGAAACCCTTGAGAARGCCTTAATTGCACATTACAGATCTGTAACTGCTGCGCCACTCGCAGCCTCCTGTCAGGGACACGAGGGAGATTTTCACAGCCTTTCTATCCTGGGCACTTCCCAGCTATTCTTAATACCCTCAGAGCAATAAGAAATCTGTAAATCCCCCCAGCTGGCTCCCGTGCAGGGCRGACACTGATGCGTGGCTGGTGCTGAATACATTGTTTGTGGTCCTGTGAGCACAGCGATGTGAGGTGACCTCCTGGTTCAGGGGAACCCGYCTGAACAGAGCTGTAGTCGTGTTGGTTCAGAATCTCTTTCATGTGTGTCCTCAGAAAAATGTATTTGCAGCCAGCATGGCCTGGAGGGGGGAGCGTGGGGTGTGACAGGTGCTTGTCCCTCCTGAGAGTCATTAGTGCAGACACGGAGGGACACGGGGGGGACAGCGCCCTGTCACCCCCCTGGGCACCAGCTGGCACCTGGTGGGGTGGAGGGGACAATGGTACCCTGTACAGGCTCCCACCCAGTCTCTTTCCCTGCCCCAAATCCCACAAGGAGCTCCAAAAGGCTCCCAAAGAAGGGATCCTGTGTGCAGACCCCAAAGCCAGGTGCTGGTTCTGGGCTGGTCACGGAGCTCTCAGCCAAAGCAAAACCAGTCACCACCCTGGTTATCCCACAGGGAAAGGGATGTGAACAGGAAAAGACAACAGAAATAATCCTGCTGTCACTAAGGAAAAGACAACAGAAATAATTCTGTTGTCACTAACAGCTGGACTCCATGACCTTAGAGGTCTTCTCAAAATTAAATGATTGCATGATTCTCACCAAATCCTTCTTTTTGTGTGCTCTTTGCCGAYACACCTGCATTGCTAAAACAAACATAATTTTCAAAACCCTGCAAAACCCAAAATATCTTTTCAAGAACCATAAAATAAAACATCCAAATTTTAAAAACGTATTTCCCAATTAGCTTTGGGGTAAAATAATTCACCGAGTTAATATCTTCTGCTCTCCCAAGCTTGTTTGGAGAGGGAGCTATTCCCCCTCCACTTCAGCCAAGGCTGCTGAGAGGTTCTGGCTGTGCCCTTTGCTTTGACCTGGCCAGCTGGGTCATTCCCAAAATCCAGCCTGGTGCTCCCAGCTGATGCTTGGAGAGCCTCCCCATCCCTTGGGGCATGCAACACTTTCCCCATAGACCCCAGCCCACAGTGAAAGAGAAAACAAAGACAAAAAGAACCCAAACATTTTCCAAGATTTTCCTTAAATGGCCTAAATTCCAAGACCCCAGGAGAGATGTCACTGTCCTTCCCACTGCTGAGGGGTTTCTTCCCACAAGGGTGTCTCAGCCTCTCCAGCAGGGATTTGCTTAAACAGCTCTCTGAGAGATTCAACCCTTCCTGCTGCTCCTCTCCTGAGGTTCAGCAGCTTCCCCCAAAAGTCTCTAGTTTGGGAGGGATTTTCCAGCCTGCTGACCAGGGATTCTTAGCATCCACCAGCTCCATCCCTGCCTGCATCCCCACAGGGAGCACTGGCACCACTGCTGATCCGTCTGACACCAGGATGGAGCAAGGCTGGACAGCATTGCCCATTCCTGCCTGGCACTGGGATGGATCCAGGCTTGGCCCTCCTGCTGATCCCACAGTTTGCATCCCACTGGTGCTGGGCAGGGCGTTTGCTGTGGCTCAGAGAGGCTGCAGAGCTCCTGAGTGGTGTTTAGCTTTCCAGGTTTGTCACTGGAATGATGATTCTCATCACCACTTGAATTTAATTTAAATGGTTTGCTTCTGCTTTCATTTTATTGGCACCCATTAGATCCCCCTTGTACCTCTGGCATTTCCTTAATAGTCTTTTGACTCATCTGCTCTCAGGAGGAGAAACATTTTTTACAAGAACAATATGAAGTAACAGTTATAAAATCTGTAGCCCGGTGATAAATGTTAAGGACTCATATTCTTTTATTGGAAATTGCTGTCTTTCAAATGTTTAAGAGATTTGTAAAAATAATTTCTCCAAAAGGTTACGGTTCCATTGAACTCCATTAGAGAGAGKCTGGCCTCTAAATCACAGCCACGTCCCGGAGACCTCGCGCGGGGGGACGCGCCAAAGTCATCGCTTTCCCCATGGTACACACACAACTCCTGGCTGCTCTCCAGCAGCATTCCATCGCCAGGACACTTTCCTTGACCCCCGGGTCCCCCCCGCGGCAGCCGAGGGGCCGAGTGCCGGAATCCAGGCGTGAAATGATGAAGGGCCGGGGCTGCGGCAGCTCCGCCTGCGCCGCGACCTCCGATGGGAAATCGCCACCTTTTTTCTTTTTTCTTTTTTCTTTTTTTTCCTTCTCCCCCCTTCTCCTCATCCCGGCCTGTCGCATGCCGGGTGGAAAAGATTGTATTTATCACCTGTCAGGGCTTGGCAGAGCTGAGTTACGTGGAGCAGGACAGCATAAAATTATCATACACAAGCATGAAATTACAAAATCGCTCGGAACTGAACAACAAAATTATTTCATTTCTGAGGGAGGCCATTCCATTTTTTAGTCGTGACACCTCAACTGCCAAACTTTGAATTGAAATTGAGTGTGAGGTGCATGGAATATAGACAGCAATAACAAGCAAAGGCATGTAAACTAGCCATGCAAATACACTACATTAATGGCCCCGGAAACCTCCCACAGGAGATATGTAACTAAATAAATGTCACATGTCCCAATAACTCAACTTTTCTTATACATTGTGAAATGAATTATGCTGCAATCGGAGCACAGGCTGCTCCTGGCGACGGGGCTCCCGTTCCCCTGGACAGCTGGGGCTGTGCTTTCCCTTTCCTGGGGTTTGATGGCAGAGGTGGGTGTTCACAGCAAACCTGGTCACTGGCTGGGTCTGCAGCGAGGCRGGACGTGGCTCCCCCAGGCACAGTTTGGTGACAGCGTTCCCGTCCTTTGTGAGAACTCCCCGCGGGGTCGGGAAGCGCAGGCAGCAGGAATCACAAAACGATAAAGGCTGGAAAAGACCTTTAAGATCAAGTCCAACAATGATGTTATTGCATCTCATGCCGACTCCAGAGTCCCCAGGATCCCTGAGCAGGGCTCACATTTCCATCCCACCATYGCAGCCGGGGCTCAGGGCTGCTCTGTATGCGCTGAAAGGTCTGGCAGAGCCATGCAGGGCTCCCTGGGCTGCCTGTGCCAGCCAGGAACGGGAGGGAACAGAGCTCCCTTTCCCTCAGCCTCCTCAAAAGGAGCCCAGCTGTGCCAGGAGCAGGCCCAGCACTGCATGAGGAGCATCAGAGCAGCTCCATTTCCCTGCTACCAGTAGCGTCCCAGCGACTGTCGGCAAGAGGGTCCCAGAGGAGCAATATTTTATAAACACCATTTGTGTCACAGCTTGTTGTGTGTTTGTCTGGCTGTCCCCAGGGATGGCAGCCCAGCCCCTTCCAGYGCTGGCACAGCTGTGGGTGCTGCCGGGGGCCAGGGTCTGCCTGGGTGGGCAGGGGGCACAGGCAGGAGCTGCTGGGGTGGCTGGGCTGGGAGGAGGCTGCTCGATCCATCACGGGCGATGGATTTGTCAGCTCCCTCTGCAGCGCTGATGGGCTCTGCAGGGTCTGAGCAGAGCAAAGCAAATGAGGTGGGAAATAAAATTAAAAACAGAGGGGAATCACAGCCTGGGATCGGGGGAGACACCCAGCTGCCTCTTGCCGGGCTGGATCACCCACCCCAAGCCACCAGAGACTCCTGCTGCTGCTTTTGCTGGTTGCTGCCTGCATCCCTGCCTGCATCCCTGCCTGGCTGGCGAGGAGAACACCCTGTGCAGATTAAGAACACCCTGTGCAGGAGAACACCCTGTCCAGAGTGAGATGTCACCACCAGTGAGCTTTCTCTGGATGCCCCCAACTGGCTCAGAGAAACTTTTGATGCCAAGAGACCCATGCCCATTAAATATTGTCCTTCTGCTCCCCTTGCTTTAGAAGAGGAAGAGGGATTTTGTAAGGCTGGAGCCCAGCAGCACTGGAAGCACCTCATACMATGAGGAGTTTACAGAAAACAGAAATTCCTGGTGATTTATGATGGAGCAAACCTGGCCCTTATACCTCCCAGGCAAGCCTTTGATGCTGCCCCTTTAACCCTTGGCCACCCAGTACTAATTATAACTGTAAGATAGTCTTTATATTTAACTAAAAACAAGGAAAGGCTTCTCCATTTAACCAGAAGCCTCCCACAGCAGACCCTGTGCTCTCCCAGCTCAGGTACCCATCCTTTCCTGCTCAAGTTGAAGCCAGTAKGGAGCTGTGGAGGATCCCAAGGAGAATTCCCCAAGGGCAGAGCTGATCCACACCCCTGTGCTGATCACCCACCCCAGGAGTGCAGGCAGGACCAAGGGGTGCCTGTCCYGGGGTCCCTGTCCCCAATCCAGGCACAGGACAGAGAATCTCCCTGCTCTGTGCCAGGGAAGGAGCTGGTGCTGAGGAGGAGGAAGAAAAGGAGACAGAAGGGTGATGCAGGGAAGGTGGGGGCTGTAAACCTGCTTTTCCATGCCTAAAAAAAGGCAAGCCCTGATCAGGCAGCTGGAACAGGGAATGCCAGGGCGTGGAAAAGTGGAGGAGGGAATCCCAGCCTGGCTCCTGGTGGTCCCTGGTGGGCACGGGAGGCACCGAGCGCTGCTCTGCTCTGCCTGCTCTGCCCAGGGGAAGGAGAGGCTGGGAAATTATCATCAGTTTAAGTCAGTTCAACTTCAGTTCCCAGAAAAATATTGGAACAAATGATCAAACAAACTATTTATAAGCACCAAGAAGATAACAGGGTGAGTAGCAGCCAACATGGGTTTGTCAAGAACAAATCGTGGCAAACCGATCTAATTTTCATCTACGACAGGGTAATAGGCCTTCTGGATAGAAAAGAAGCAGTAAATGTCATATCTTGACTTTAATAAGATTTTTGACACCGTCTTATATGACATTCTCACAAGCAAGCTGAGGAATCAGAGTCGAGATGAAAATGCTGTTTGGTGAGGGTAAAACCAGTTGAAAAAGTGCAGTCAGAGACTAGTCAGGGATGGTTGGATGAAATGAGAACTGCTGGATGGCTCTGTTCTGTATCCAGTGCCATTCACTATCCGGTCTRTGTGATGGGAAAAATGTAATTATTAAATTTGCAATCTTTGAATGCATTAGAGAGCAGAATCTGAATGGCAAAGGTCTTGGAAAATGCTGGAGTTAGTTGAGAGAAATGAGAATTTATCTGCTGGATCCAGGTGCAGAGTATGGCCCCTGGAGCTCAGCATAATTGGGGAATTACTGGTGTGACAGGAGGAAAGGATCTCAGACTTATTCCAAATCAGAAGTTGAAATTAGGCCAACAATATCATGATGCTAAGGGAAAAGCAAATGGTTTGCAGGGAAAAGGGAAAAGCATCATGTGTGATGGGCGGGATGCAATTTCTATCAGCAACTCAGCAATGCCAAGGAGCAGCTGAGGCTGTTCCAGGACTGGGAACAGGGGCCACCAGGAGAGAGTCCAGAAGGGAGGGAGTGAGGAGAAGGATCAGAGACTCACAGTGCTCTGCCTGGGGGAGAAGGGTGGATGAAGGTCTGAGGAATTCTCATCTTCCCATCTGAATCCCTGTGATACAAGGTGCAAAGCTCTGAGCCAGGGCAGGGAGATGCTGGGAATGGCTCCACGGATCCCAGGGTGCACAGAGCTCTTCCAGGACATCCCTTACCCTGAGCTGACATGTGGTCCCACATTGCAGGGACCTCCACAGCAGATCATGGGAGTGGGGCTCTTTTCCCAGTGCTCCCAACCACAGCTCTGTGCAGCCCCCACCTCTGCCAGCACCCCAGGAGCCACCCCAGGAGAAGCAAAACAAGGAAAGGACRCCTGGAAGTGACATGGAGCACTCAGGACCTCGGGCTGGCACCACCTGCAGACGCCAGCAGCACCAACCTGACATCCCTTCTTCTTTGGCCAGCTTGGAAACGCTGCCCAGGGCAAGGGGAAGGGAGAACACACCAGGGGAGAGACCATCAGGGCCTTTGGTGCTGTCCTGAGCCGCCCATCCAGCGGGACGATGGGGATGGACAGAGATGGGCGGGTGGAGCAGCRCTGGGAGAGCAAAGGGTGGGCTGGGGGCTTCCCCTGCACCCCCTGGCAGGGGCACAGCTGCGGGGAGGCGCAGAGGACAGAACTGCTGAGTGGGGAGCCCCCTCCCCACGCCAGCCCCACAGCGCCGGGTGCAGATGTGCCGGCAGAGCCCGGCCACAAAGAGTTAAAGCCGCTTCGCCAGACTGTGAATTCTCAGCGAGTCTCCCACATGCAGCCAAACAACAGCTTGACATTTTCCATCCTTCACGAGAAAGACAAAGGCGTGAAGATATTCCCATGATTCCTTTCTGCATGCCTAACTACGAGCTCAGGTGCAGCAGCATTTGCCCTGGACCGGCCTCATCAACATGAAGGGCGAACTCATCGTTTCTGCATCTTTCCTCGCCACTGCTTGATTAATTGGCTCACGACGACGCTGGCTGAATACCTAATGCCTCCCCTGTCCCTGTTCTTTCTTCACAGCCTTTTGCTGCATTTACATATACTTTATATTCCATAATTTTCACACACACACACACACACAAAAAAAAAAAAAAAAAAAAAAAAAAAAAAAAAAAAAAAAAAGGGAGCACATCTCGGTAATTTGATGTAATGACGGCATGTCACCAAAAAGAGGAATTAGAAAAATCTGTAGGTATTTAATTTATTCTTGTTTTTTTTCAAGTAGATCTCTCAGAGAAAGGCATTAATATTCATGTGCGTGAAAAAAAAAAAAAGTGCCCTCGAAAGGAAATTTCCAGCATTTTAGTTTAAATTAAATACGTTTTTAAAGAAACAATATTTAACTGATAATGCTTGGAGGCAAAATTAACAAAAAGTAGCAGCTTTTACCTACCCTACCAAAGCAAGGTTTTGTCTCAGGGGTTTCCAGGAAAACTGCCCTGACATGGAACAGCGCTCTGCTTTTCTGAGGAGGGGCTCAGCCGCTCCAAGAGGGAGGGCACAGGGAGGGAGAGGCCGTTTGCATGGGCCTGTCTGGGATTTTTGCTGGACAATATCCCAGAGCACATTCCCTGGGGAGGTTCAGCTGAGGTCTGGGCTGTGCAGGCCCCAGGAGCTCCCTCAGACCCACAGCCAGGACTTCAGGCAAGCTCTGGGCCTTGGGGGCCTCTTTTATTCCCAATTAAACCCAAGAAAAGGCAAACCAGAAACCGAAGAGCTGATTTTGAGGGAAGCAAACACAAAGTGCGACAGAGTGACCGGTACAGGTGGCAACTCCCCCAATTAACTCCAACTCGGCTCGTCAGAGAGAAAAATGGCAAAAACATTTGCAACTTTTCCAGGAATTCTTCCAGGAATTGACAGYGAGAAGCAGCCCTGACCAGCAGAGTTTGTGGAGGGGTTTGGAGGTTTTGAGGTGGCTCTGGAGGAACTGGAGGGGGGTGAGCAGCAGGGTGGGGGACACTGGGCTGGGTTTTGTGACAGGACCAGGGCAGGATGGCAGCAGCAGGATGGGCTGGAGGGGTGTGGTGGGAATGAGGGTGTGGAGCCAGGAGGGATGGAGTTCTCTGCCACCCTCACTGTGATTGGGAACAAGCACCAAGCACAGGAACCCTCGTGGGCACATTAATCCCAAAGCTGCACCCTTGGGCTGCTGCCACCCGCTCCAACCGAGCACACAGTCCTGCATCCAGCACCTTTCTGGGGCTGGGAACACCTTTGGGATGCAAATATCCAACCCCACAGAGCAGCATCCAGCACCACTCTGGGCTGGGAACTTTGGGGTGCAAATATCCAGCCCTACAGAGCAGCATCCAGCATCATTCTGGGGCTGGGAACACCTTTGGGATGCAAATATCCAACCCTGTGGAGCAGCACCTAGCATCATTCTGGGCTGGGAACTTTGGATGCAGACATCCAGCACCACTCCAGGCTGGGAACGCCTTTGGAATGCAGATATCCAACCCCATGGAGCAGCACCCAGCRCCTTTCTGGGGCTGGGAACTTTGGGATGCAGAGCAGACATCCAGCACCATTCTGGGGTTAGGAACACCTTTGGAGTGCAGACATCCAGCCCTACAGAGCAGCACCCAGCACCTTTTTGGGCTGGGATTTTTGGGATGCAGACACCCAGCACCTTTTTGGGCTGGGAACTTTGGGATGCAGACATCCAGCACCTTTTTGGGCTGGGAACTTCGGGATGCAGACACCCAACCCCACAGAGCAGCGCCCAGCACCGCTCTGGCTGTGGCTGATATGATCCACGGCGAGAGGAGGCTTCAAGGATGCACGTCCTTGACAAGGAAAAAATAAATCACGGGCTCTGGGATTGCCTGTAAATTCCTCCTCGTTAGCAGGGTTGGGAGGCAGGGAGGGCCTGGCTCAGCCCTGTCCCCCAGGAGCTCCAGCCYGGGCTGAAGGGTCTGTTGGGTTTTGCTCTTTGCCTCTCCTGCCAGCACAAAACTGCCTTAATCCGGTCTGCTGGAAAGAAAACTTCCCATCTTTGTCCTGGCACACTGCAAAAAAGATTATCCCCCGGATTAAATAAAATTTTGGGGTGTGTTTCTCAAGTGTGAAARGCTGGATAAGCTCTGGGAAGGGTCCCTGCTCATGGGAGAAGCTGGTGGAGCRCTCAGGAAGGGCTGCAAGGGAGGGCAGCAGCTCTGGTGAGGTTCTAAATTGGTCTCCTGATATTTTATGAAATAACTTTTTTTTTTTTTTCCTAAAGTACTTCTTGATATTTTTATGTTTATATATTTTAACTTCGGATCGGACTCATAAAAAATACATGAGGAGTAAGTGGTTTCTGCAAATGTTTTATACATGATTTGGGAACAGATAGCATTCCAAGAGAAGAGAATATTCCTTTTTACACCAGCCAGGGAGGAGCAGGGCTGGGTTGGAGGGAGTGAAGGGGTTCCCACGGGCACAGAGCTGCCATGGGCACTCTGTAGGATCAGGTGGGTGGTGCCACCCTCCCTAAAACACTTGGTCCAAGGTGTTTTAGGGAAGGTGCAACCCCGCTGCTAAACACACAGCTCTGTGGTGCCACACTTCATCCCCCCAGGGTTTTCCAGCCAAAACAGGAGGCAGGGAATGGATGGATGGATGGATGGATGGATGGATGGATGGATGGATGGATGGATGGATGGATGGATGGATGGGGAAGGGGACGGATGGTCCTGCAAAGGAAAAGTGGAAGCAAAGGGCTGCACAACAGAGGCAGGAACACACTCTATCCATCAGCAGGGGCACAACGGGAGGAGGATGAGGGTGCTGAGCCAGGAAGGATTGCTGAGCAGGAAAGATGCTGAGCCAGGAAAAAGGTGCTGAGCTGAAACCACTCGCTGCAGCGAGAGCGACTAAAGAGTTAACCCAATATTTCATCGGCTTCCTCCCTCGTAGCATACATTATCTTTTTGACTGTGTAATATGATGCAAAGTTTTTTAAATGATACAATTGTATTCTATTATATTCCCCTCTTCAGGGAGATTTTAGGCTCATTTTTTGCATGAATGATACCGGCTTGTTGCATTTCAATGCTGACACAGAGAGCTCTGTAGGCACACACCGCAGAGAGGGTTATAGCAAGTGCACGRATAAATGCAAAAACATATGGCAACATGAGGAAACTCTACATTTTTTATTATATAAAAGCAGAACTCGTGTTCCCAGCTACAGTGTGCAGGATCTGAAAGATGGAGTCACCGTCTCCTTCAGATGGATTTTTATAGGATTTGCTTAAAATAAAATCTAAGCGGGGATTCTGTGCAAATTTTCCCCTTTGGAGAATTGAACTGTGAATCAAATTTTGCCTGATCCACAGATGAAAATCAGTTCTGGGGGTTTCTTCTCGGGGTCTCCAGTGAGCATTTGTCCAGCTTAACTGAATTTAGCATAATCTCAGCTGCAATGAGGCCCCAGGTGCAGAGCTGGGCAGGGAGCAGGGATGGAGCCTTGCACTGCCCAGGCTGGGGCAGCCACCAAAGAGATGCCAAAACCTCCTCCTCCTCCTCACCACGGGGATGGATCCAGCCCTGACAGCACCACAGGATGCACACAGCAGTGTTTCCCAGCCCACAGCCCCATCAGCAGCAAGGCTGAGGGGCTCCGTGGGAATGGGGCTTCCGTGGTGGCGCATTCCCAAGCCAGCACAGGGAAGTTTTCCAGGGAGAAAAGGGGCTGCTGCTGGCTCCCTGGAGCAAGGCAGAGAAGAAAAACCCTGCGTCCCCTCTCAGGCATTKCTGCTTCTCCCTCCTCTCCTGCCTGTTCCCAGCCCTGGCCCCACTCCACACACAGCCCAGTGTCCACCCTGACCTGGCCATGGGAAGCTCCTGGAGGGTTGCCCACCCAGCAGGGGGGTCTGATCACAGCTCCTCACTCGCCCTGAGCCTCTCCCTGCGCTCAGCATCCCCCCACACCCCGCGTGCTGTCCCAGCCCAGCTGCCCAGGCTGGGGTCCCCTCCAGGGGGGAAGGACGCTCTGAAGGCTGCCTGGCTGCTGGCGAAGGTCTTAAAAGAAATTATAGCCTGCATAAAAATATTCACTCCAGCCAAGGGCCTTAAACCATTCCCCTGAGCATTGAACAGTGACTGAAAGTGTATTACTGTGCACTTAAGGTTACTGCAGTAACCCAAGGTCAGACAGCAGCACGGTATATCCAGGAGACTCACGATGGATTTGCTTCAGCGCTGGACTGGGAAGGCAAAGCCTTCACCAGGCTCTGGAATTTAACTCAATATTCAATTTAGCCTGGAATCAATTTTGATGGAGTACAATTCCCATTTATAATCCCGGGTTATTGCCAGCACTGGCGTTTGATTAGGCACCAGCAGACCCAGGACAAACGCGTCCCTCGTGCCCCCRTTCCCCAGGAGCTGCTGGAGCCCGCCCACCCTGGGCTGCACCCTGGCCCCTGCAGCCCTTGGAGGGACCAAGCCCCCAGCACAGGGGGCTCCATGAGACCCTCCAGCCCTCCCAGGCCTTCCCTCCCTCCTGGAATCTCCTCTCCCGCTGCACCACTCGATGTTTAGAGATGAGAGGGAAGGGCAGAAGAGCTGTAATATTTCCCTCTTAACTTTAAGCTCCCATGAATTTCGAATTCTTTTCTCTGAGGGGCTAATTATATAATTTCAATGTTTACTCAGTGCAGACGGATTTTGTGAGATTGTGCTCAAGGGACCCAGGAGCTGGATTTAAACCCTGGGAAGGGAGCACTGGATGGCTTTTATGGCACAGCTCACATCACAACCTGCTGCTCTTCGTTTGCTGGGCAGGGGGACCTGCCCCTGMTTTTCCCTTGGCTGCCTTTGATTGTTGGTCATTGACGCCTCATTTCTCCACTGCTGCTTCGCAGACAAACACAGGGCTGGGTGCTGATGGTGCCACACGGCTCTGGAGCTTCCACTTTGCCCAAACTGCTCCATTTCTGCACTTCCAAGCCCACAAGTGGCCCCAGCCCATGGCTGACCTCCCAGCTGGGGCTGCAGCTGCCCCAGGGAGTGTTTGGGGATGCTGATGGGCGCTGGTGGCCCAAGAGCCCCCAGTCCTGCTGGGACCCCTCACTACTGCTGGGCAGCTCTGCACCCCCTTCCCTTGCTCTGCCCACAGCCAACCCCCCCRTGCCCCTGAGGGAGGCTCTGCTGTGCCCCAAGGACAGCCAGGGGGAGGAGGCACCAGCCTGGGCACCCCTGGCGCACAGGAGGGTGCTTGTGGTGAGCCCAGGAGCATCCCCTGGCAGCCCCTGAGGAGTGCCCGTGGTGAGGGGGCTCAGCCAGCCGTGGGACACATCCCCCCTGCCCCGATGGCAGCACACAGGAGCCGCCCTGCTGCCCCCAGCGCTGCCCAGGGACCACCCCAGAGCAGCAGAACAGGAGCAGCTCCCCCTCCTGCCTCCCAAAGAGGAGAGGAGATGTCCCCAGACTCCAGCCTTCTCCCCTTGGCAGCGTGTTCTTCGTAATCACAGGGCCAGAGAAGCCATTTTTGCCTCTCGCCATGAACAGCAATTTATATTGAACATATTTCAGCTTCCTGGGTCAGAAATGGAAATTGTTCTGTGCCCAGCTCAACCTTTAAGTTACRATTGTGCTTAGGAGCCAGATGCTGAATACAAAAAGGAAAAGATTCTGAACTGCAGCTAATTTAACACAACAAAAAATCACAGTGTGGGGAAAACTTCCCCTCTCGTGTGGAAGCAGGAAGCAGATTATCCATTTACAGAGTTCACCATTCCCCAGCCATGAGCTGTCCCTTTAACCACTGCTAAATTGTTTTCTGACAGCCCTCGCTGCAATTTTATCCCCTGACATTTGATTTACATATGATCTTTAAGCACCAGCACTGCTGTAATAGCTATTTGGTTAATATTCAAATCAGTCCGTGATGTCACATACCTTGATAGGTCATTTCACTGCGGCTCTGCAAAATGCATGTAAAAATAAATGTAGAACTAATGAAATAAACTGATTAAGGGGAGAAATCAATCGCTTTACTGCTGTAGTGAAGATCCAGCAGTTAATTTAGCATGGATCTGCAAGGGTGCACGTTAATAGAACAGGCTCTCATCTAATTGGTGCCACAGCAAATGAAATACAGTAATATTCCATGATGCATTGGAAGAGTTCACTTCATTTTCTCCGCTCTTCCCCAAGACCTGTTTACAGCACAATGGATTTCGTGGGTTTCATTCTTTATTTCCCTGGCTCAGGAGGCAGAACCTGGCTGATCCCCGTTAACCCCCCCAATTAGCAAGTCCAACCAGCTCCTTACAGCAACTTCTTTAATCAGGACCCGCAGGGCAGGGGAGCAGCTGGGTTTGTTTGTTTAGAGCTTTGTGGAGTGTTTCCCCTCACTGCTGGAGCTGCTGCCCTGCAGAAAGAGGCGCTGGGCTGTGCTGGGAGCCCYCAGGGCTCACTGCCCCTTTGCCCCCTGTTTTCATCCACAATTCCCAGCCCTGGATGCTGGGGGGGACCCAGAGCTACCAAGGCCAACGGAGCTGGGGAAGGGTCTGGATAGTGATTCCAGCGAGGGGCAGCTGGGGGGGCTCACCTGGAGAAAAGGGGGCTCAGGGGGGACCTTGTGGCTCTGCACAGCTCCTGACAGGAGGGGATAGCCTGGGGGTGTCAGGCTCTGCTCCCAGGGAACAGGGACAGGAGAGAGGGAACTGCATCAAACTGTGCCAGGGGAGGCTCASGTTGGAYGCCAGGAGGAATTTCCTCATGGAAAGGATGCTCAGGGCTTGCTCAGGGAAGTCTGGAGTCCCCATCCCTGGAGGTGTYCAAGGGATTCCTGAACGTGGCACTCAGTGCTCTGGGCTGGTGACAAGGGGATGATCAGTCACAGGCTGGGCTCAGTCTTGGAGGGCTTTTCCAAGCTAAATGATCCTGGGGTTCTGCGATGCAGCAATCCCAAAGCAGAGGCTGGGGCCAGCGGGTGACATTCCCTGGGGAAGGGCGTCCTGCATCCCACAGCTCTCCCAGCACCCCAGCCACGAGGACGCTGCACCCCAGGGCTGTCCTGTCCCCAGCTCACCTCCTGCCCRCAAGGATGAGGCAGAATAAACTTGAGGAGTCCTGGAGCAGTTTTAGAACCTCAGGAAACTCCGGAGGCTGTGGGAATTTCCCAGCCAGTTGATCCATACTCACTGCCCKGTTCATTACAGCTGTCAAAAACACGCAAAAAATCCCATCTGCTCCCACCAGGTCTGAGCCTGAGCCCTGATCTGGAGAATTCACTTGACTGGCTAATTACCACACCTCTTTCCTCCTAATTGAAGGTCAACACATTAAGGATGAGTTACCACCCCAAGGATAACAGAAAACGATAAATATTTGAGAAATGCCACCTTGGAGCAGCCTGAACTCCCTAGTCCATGCTGAGCAGGGGGGGAAAACAGCAGCAACTTGCTCCAAGACTTGGGGTCTCTACCAGTGCAGAGACCCCTGCCCTCCCTAAAATTATTTAGCTGTATTAAAAAAAAAAAAAAAATTAGGCAAAAAAATGATCTATACAAAAACTTTGCATAAAAAAGTGATCAATGCAAATTCCTCCGAGAAAATTGCACCAACAGATGGGATCAACCCATTCCCAGCAAATGCCTCTGGCTGTGCAGATGGTAATTATAGGATGTATGTAAATACGGGAGCGCCAGGAAGCACAGCAACACGCGCTGCTGAGCCTGGGCTGCTGGGGACGCCTGGCCCGGCCCTTGCTGGGCCTCGGGCAAGGGGAAAACGGGGTTTGGGAAGGTTTTGGGGCCGTGCTCCCTCTGCCCTGCAGCGCAGCTGCTGGAACCAGCCCTGAAGCCGGCGCCGTGCCCCAGCCCTGGGATGTGCCCCAGGGCCGCACGGGGATGGGTCCKGGCCACGGAGTGAGAAGTGAGGAGTGGGTGGGCTCAGCCCCAGCGCAGTTTGGGAGTGCTGSTGGGATCTGCCCATCCCAGAGCCCGCTGCCGCTGCTCCTCAGCCCAGTGCAAGCACTCAGGGCATCTGGGCTCATCCCTCACCCCCCTGTGCCAGCCTTGCCCTCACCAGGCTCCTGGCTGGGAAAAATGCTTTTTCCCCCTATTTTCCAGTGTGATGTCAAGGACTATTTCCAAAGCTACTGTATTTTTATTTTATGTTGCTGTTGACTCTGTTGGTTGGTTTTGTTTTTTGGTTGTTTTTTGTCTTCTGAGAAAAGTGCTTGCAGAGAGTCTGTGGTAAAATGTTAATTGGAGCCAAGTAATTAGACAAAGATAGTTAGTGATCTCTCCCAAGCAATCAGCTTTTGATGCTTTGTTTTAGTGCTGTAATAATTACCATCATTCCACAAAGTGCTTTGACAGGAGGGATCCACGTGCAGCCCCACGAGCTCCCCTGGGATGGRTGGAGGGGGGGACACAGCTCCAGGGGACCCTGATGGGGTGACAGACACCTTCCCCTTGTCCCCCCAGCCCCTGCTGCTCAGGGCTCAGCTCCAGGCACCTTTTCCTCCATCAGGAGGATGCCAGGCTCAGCAGCAATGCTCCAGATCAGCTCCCTGGGACCAGATCCTGTTCACACTTGCAGAACTAGACCCAGATTTATTGCTGCCTCTAAAACAAACTAACAAAATAAAAAAAAAACACACCATGAAATTCCAAACAGCCCAGGCCTCTTTCTGTTGCCTTCAGCCCTGAAATGAATGGTTTCAGGGGAGGGACAGATCCATCAGGGCGCCTCGTGGTGCCTGTATGGGATGGGCTGTGCCCACCCYGTGGCCCCACCAGAGCCCCCAGCCCAGCCCTGCTCCCAGGGGGGACTCAAGGCTCAGCACCAACCTTCTGTAGGGCTGCAGATTCTCCAGCGTTTAAAAACCTTCTAGAATTTAAACACCACCACGGCCCAAGGGATGTGTTGGTTGAGAATATCTCAGCCTGGGAGAAGGGAGCAGGTTCTGTCCCTGCTCCTCTCCACACTCAACAGGCACTGACTGGAGCAGCGACACACAGACCCAAGAGAAAACCATCAGGAGGTGTCTTCCTGCTCACAGAAATGGAATTCTCCCGACAGAAAACCATCAGGAGGTGTCTTCCTGCTCACAGAAACGTGCCTGGAATTGCCTTCACTCATGCTGCACGGGGGCTCTGGGTGAGGGGGGTCCCTGCAGCCTCTTCATGCAAACAGCCCAGCCCATACAGCCACAGGGACCAGATTCCAGCCAGACAAGAGTCTGGAGAAGTCTCTGGGATGGGACATTCCCCTGGGATGGCACATTCCCCTGGGATGGGACACTCCCCTGGGATGGGACCCTCCCCTGGGATGGCACATTCCGCTGGGATGGCACATTCCCCTGGGATGGAACCCTCCCCTGGGATGGCACATTCCCCTGGGATTTACCCTCCCCTGGGATGGGACACTTCCCTGGATTTACCCTCCCCTGGAAGATGGGGTCCATCCCACAGCTCTCTGGGGCCATTCCTGCAGCCAGCCCCCCTCCAGTCCCAGAGGTGTGTTCTGATTGCAGCCAGCCCAGTMCCCCCCAGCCCTGCCAGCCTGTCCGAGCTGCTCCAAACAGGGTGCAGGTTAATGGAGGTAACCCAGCAGCACTGGGAAAATGCATGCTCTCCTTATGATGCAGCGCTGGGAGAAGCAGGAAGCAGGAGAGAGCTCCTGACAGTGCCCTGGAGGGCAGAGTGAGCCCTCTGCCAGCCCTGGCACCCACCCAGCCCCTGCAGGACCCTTCCCCAAGGAGCTGAGCTCCTGCCCACCCTCAGGGCTGGCAGCAGGGGACCCCCACCCCTCCAAACCCCTTTCCCCCACTCTTATTTCATCAAACACCGTCCTGCAGCCATCCCCAGAGGGACACAGGGGATGTGTGCTGGGGATTTCACCCCACAGGAGTGTGATGCACGAGGAGCACAAAGGCAGCCGTGCTTGTACATCCCTCCCCTGTGTTTCACACATCAGCTCTCTATCTTTTCATCAGAAACTGCAGACAGATTTTCTCAGCATGAGAACTGCCATGGAAATTGAAAGACTGTACAGCAAACATTTTTTTTCCTTGATGCCCTGTCTAATTGAGCTGCCTTTGATTTTATTAATCTGTTTTTATTAATATCCTGAAGGCAACAGGGAGAAAAAAAAAATAAAAGAAAGCCTTCCCTTTCTGAGCTGGCTGGTGCTGCTGGTGCTCTGTCTTATGAAACAGGGTGGTTCTGTGGTATCTAGGACAGAGCATCCACCTTTCTGAAGCCTTTCTGAGCCCGAGTGCCCTCTGAGGCTGGGACAATTGGGATTGTTCAGCCTGGAGAAGTCTTTGGAGTGACCTGATTGCAGCCTCCCAGTGCCTGAAGGAAGCCTACAAGGAAGGTGGACAGAGACTATTTACAAGGGCCTGGAGCGACAGAAAAAGGGGGAATGGCTTCACAGTGACAGGGAGTAGGTTTAGACTGGGTATTCAGATGAAATGCTTCCCTGTGAGGGTGCTGAGGCCCTGGCACAGGGTGCCCAGAGAAGCTGTGGCTGCCCCATCCCTGGAAGCGTCCCAGCCCAGGTTGGATGGAGCTTGGAGCAACCTGGGATAGTGGAAAGTGTCCCTGCCCATGGCAGGCATGGAATGGGAACTTCAAGATCCTTTCCAGCCAAAGTATTCCACAATTCTGTCCTTAACTGATGAGGGGCCAAAAGCCATCTGCTGCCAGGCAGCAGCAGGAGCTGCTGGGAAAGGTGCTGTGCATTCCCCCGGGCTCTGGGCTCGTCGTGACAGGAGGAACACGAGCAGGACTCTGCTGCTGAGCTGGGTTTCACTGGGGAGCTGTGCAGTAACAGCCTGTGTGGGGTTATTGATGTTCACTCCCTGTAAAAGGCACTGACACGGGATATTGCGTGGTCAATAGGTCTGCAGGGTTTTTCCAGTGGTATTAAATATCATTTTAAATGATGTGCCCGTGTTCCTTATTAGCTGTTCCCATGGCAGAGCACGAGGAGGTGCGTGGGAAGCTCTGGGATGGGCACAGAGTGGCCATGGGGTTGGGGAAGGGCAGGAACAGGGGCAAAGACAGGCATGGCAGGGTGTGGAGTGCCCAGCGTGGGACACACAGGGGCAGTGCCAGCTGCTGGAGCCAGCCCCACGCTGTGCTTGCAGGGAGTGTCACCCAGCTTCCCTGCCCTGCAGCCCTCCAGTGATGTCTCACCACCCCAGGATGAGAAATAAAAAGCTCCCACCCTTCTCCTACAGCTTTCCTGCACTCTCCTCCTCCTCTCCAGCAGAACAAACCCACCCTGGAGCCATTTCCCACCCAGCAGGACCCTCCAAAAGCCAGCACAGAGCCCTCCCCAGCAGGASAGGCAGTGCCAGGCAAGGGGGGCACTGCTCCCTGTCACAGGAAGGCAGGAACCCAAAGGAGCCCCATCCCCTTTGTCCCCCTAGCAGGACGCTCCTCCAGCACTTCCTTGCGAAGTTTGGGAGTCCAGCAAGAGCGTTTGATGATGTGATTTGAAATACAGCCCTCCAAAGAGCCCTCCCCATTGAAGAAGCCGTAAAAAGCAGATCTTTGCTAATGCCGCTCTCTCCCCGCTGCCGCCGAGCGCTGCCATTCATCACCCGCGCGACACTTCCATAATGCAGCCCCAGATAATGGCGCACCTCCAGCTCCCCTGGATTGCCTGTCAGGGAAATCGAAGGAGACAAGTGGGAGACACGGCGGCAGGACTCCTTGGTGGGTAGGAGGAGCAGGAACGCAGCCACCCCCTCCCCACCCGGGCCAGCCCCCGCTGTGGGGCGCAGAGGGGGCTCTCAGCTCAGCCTCTCAGCTCAGCCCCAAGCTCGTGGTGATGTCCTGCTGCAGCCCCACATTTCTCTGCACAGGGAAAAGCAAGGCACTATTCTTCCCAAGGATATCTCTGGGTGTCGCATTCTCTGAAATGAGAACTTTCTCATCGGAGAAAATCATAATCAGAGAAAGGAAACGCAATTCTTATCATTTGCTGTGCCCTGTGTTTGTGCAAAAGTAGAATGCAGCATGGAGATTGTTCACCCAAAGTCGTGGTGTTTTGTTTCCTTGGTGTGACTGTGTTCATGGGGATTTTAGGATGAGGGAAGAGATGAGGATCTGACTCCATGTTTCAGAAGGCTTGATTTATTATTTTATGATATATATTATATTAAAACTATACTAAAATAATAGAARAAAGGATTTCATCAGAAGGCTAGCTAAGAATAGAATGAGAAAGAATGATAACAAAGGCTTGTGGCTAGGACTCTCTGTCCGAGCCAGCTGGGCTGTGATTGGCCATTAATTAGAAACAACCACATGAGACCAATCCCAGATGCACCTGTTGCATTCCACAGCAGCAGATAACCGTTGTTTGCATTTTGTTCCTGAGGCCTCTCAGCTTCTCAGGAGGAAAAATCCTAAGGAAAGGATTTTTTATAAAAGATGTCTGTGACACCTCAGCCTATCAGGGCCGGGTGTGTGTGTGTGTTGGGACTGTTGGGTGACAGTCACAAGATTCAGAGCAGTTTTTTGCAGGGTTGAGTGCTTGGCAGGTTCAGTTTTAGGTATATAGAAYAATACAGTATAATGAAGTCATTAATTAGCCTTCTGATATCCATGGAGTCAGGTGCACCATTCTCTCTGCCCTCGTTGGGGCTCTCAGAGCAGTCACATCCTGGCACCCCCAGAAKCCACAGAGCACTGGAGTCACCAGCACTGCTGAGGCACTGGAAGAGTTTGCCTGGAGGAGCTGGGGCTGCCCCACCCCTGGAGGTGTCCAAGGCCAYGTTGGACAGGGCTTGGAGCAACCTGGGATAGTGGAAGATGTCCCTGCCCATGACATTAATGCCTCTGTCCCTTCCATTAATTCCCTTCCAGCCCAAACCACTCTGGAATCCTACAGTTCTGACACCCCTGCAAGGCAGCACCCCCATGTTCACACCTGCCACTGCCCTCCCTTACTCCCAGCTCCCTTCCCAGCATTCCCAAGCAAATTCAACTCTCCTTGATCAATGCTCCAGGTTTTCCTGCTTTTTTTTTAGCCACTGCCTCTCCAGGTGCACATACGCATTTCCTGACTTGTCAGCTCATCTTGCCTTGGGGGTTTCTAGCAGTTTATTCTACCTTTTTTTTTGGCCTTTTCAAGTAGAACTGAGTGCATGAGAGCTGAGGGACTGCAGACAAATTGGCCACAAAAAATCTGCATCTCCACATCTGTATTTTAACAAGCTCCTCAAAAGATGCTGCAATGAGCCCTGTTCTGTGCCCAGGCACAGGAGGGGAGGGCAGGGGGACCTGGCCAGCACAAGGCCACTGGTCCCAGAGAGCTGGGCAAGTCCATCAGAGCCCAAAACCCCAGCAGAGTTCCCCACTGGTATGTGATACCACAGCCCATAAAGCTGGAGCTCCCAGGTTTTGCTTAAAAATTATAAATCACAAACACCCTGCTCCTCACAGCCACGTGCTGACACCTCAGGTACACGCTGCTCCTGAGGCTCACACACCTCGGGTGGAAACCCTACAGAGCACATTTTTCTCTTTAAAGGCTGAAACTGCAACTTCAAGCTGCTTTTTTCTTTCCTGCCCTTTGCTCCAAAAACTCACGGGTACATTTAAGGCAGAGCCAACACCATTAAAAATGTGCCTTCAGTACTGCTCAGAGACACAGGCTCCAAAAGCYAAGAGTTTCACACAAACACCTTTTGTCTTATCAAATTCTCAAAAGAAGCCTTAGAGCCAGTTAAATACTTGGAGTATTAGTTGGAAAAGRCCCTGAGGCTCAGCACTCACTTGCAAACACACGTTATCTTCTTCTCCTACTAAAAATCATGGTTTTGCTGTGAAAACCATGGAGCAGCAATMCTTGGGCATCACCTCCAAATGAGCCAGGGCCCCCTTCTTGAGCTGCTTCCCCCTCTGCTGTTGATGCCTGATTCCTTCAGCTGGGGCTTGAAGTCATCGAGGGGATGATGATGATGATGATGGTGATGATGATGATGATGATGATGATGATGATGGGGAGAAGGAGTGGCACAAGTGAGAGGTGCCACACTCAGGGGCTGTCACTGGTTTCTGTGCCCTGTGTGGTGGTGGTGGTGGTGCAAGCCCTGCACATTTTGGGCTGGTTTGCACCTCCCAGGGCTCAGCAGGCTCAGAAGGGAAGAGAAAGTGAGCTCTGCCAGCTGGGTGCCTTATCTTTGTCTTTAAATTAATATGATTTTGTCAGGTTTATGAAAAATAATATAGCRCGTTATTTTTCATAAGCCTGACTGATATCTCCATTTCCCATGGTTCAGCTCAGGCCATAAACATGACCCTGCTTGAGTGATTTCACCTTCTCCATTGAGCAGGGAGCCTCGGCAGCACTCAGACCAAGGTCCTGACTGATTATCGACAAATTAAAAATATAAGCTATTGACCAGACACCGAGATAGAGTCCCTGAGCCGGTGCCCGGAATCTCAATGAGGGTATTGAAGTGGTGCCGATCGATGCCGCAGCCACAGCCCCGCCGGCCGCATGCATAATGCGGGCTGGGGAGGGGGCGGGAGCTTAAGTAAATAGTTGTTCAAATTAACGAGGGTGCTGGGAGAGCAGCCCGGCGGCTTCCAGAGGGCACGGAGGTGAGAAAGGCACCCAGCAGCACCTTCAGCTCCTGAGGGAGAGGATGCAGGAGGGATGGGGATGCGGGATGTGGGATGTGACCGTGTTCACAGGGGTCTTAGGATGAGCGAAGAGGATCTGACTCCATGTTTCAGAAGGCTTGATTTATTATTTTATTATATATATTATATTAAAACTATACTAAAACGATAGAAGGAAGGATTTCATCAGAAGGCTAGCTAAGAATAGAAAAAGAAGGAAATGATAACAAAAGCTTCTGTCTCGGACTCTCTGTCCGAGCCAGCTGACTGTGATTAGTCATTAATTAGAAACAGCCAACATGAGACCAATCCCAGATGCACCTGTTGCATTCCACAGCAGCAGATAACCATTGTTTACATTTTGTTCCTGAGGCCTCTCAGCTTCTCAGGAGGAAAAATCCTAAGGAAAGGATTTTTCAGAAAAGATGTCTGTGACAGTGGGATTTGGGCCATCCCAAGCTAGAGGGCTGCTTGTCCCCTCCGTGTGGCCCTGCCCAGCACCTGGGGCATTTCTCACCACCCAGCAGCAGGCAGGGCTGTGCGGCACCGTCAGAATTGGTCTCAAATTCCACTTGTTCACTCAGCCACGGCTGGGCTGGGCACAGCTTCCCCGTGTCCCCCCTGCGCCGTCTGCTCGCAGCTCCCATCCAGTGCAGGCATCCTYTGTTTGCTGCTTAAGTGATATCTTGGCTGTCCCGCTAATGCTGGGTGACATTCGTATYCCTTTAATCGATATTAATTATCTTTTGTCACAAATCAACAAACCCCATTTTTTTTTTACTCCCTTCCCATCAGTTTGGTGACAGAGGGTGGCACCAACAGAAGCCTTATTCTGACGGTGGCACCCACGCTGCCCGGTGGTGGCACCACCAGAAACCTCTCCATCTCCAAAGTTCCTTTTTCTTTCAGCCCTTCTTCCCGCCGGGATAGCGGGATCGAGGAGGCAGCAGAGCAGCACGGAGCGCCTGCCCGAAGCCGGCTGTGCTGCTCTGCAAGAGTTAAACCGCGCTCGGCAGCGGCAGCAGCAGCGGCATCAGCATCAGCATCAGCATCAGCAGCGTTTCCTGGCAGCACCGGCGGCAGCTCCGCGCAGCGAGGCCCCGAGCGCGGCCTCTGGGGACGGCGCCGATCACATCGCTGCCTGCATGTTTGAAAACACCGGTGTCAGCGAGGCGGCTGCCGGCAGCTCGCTGGCTTTCCTGGCGCTGCTGATGGACAGGGTCAGATCCCAGCAGCTGTTGGGGAGGAAGAGGCGCGCTCAGCAGCTGTGCGGAGTGATGGAAACCGCCCGGGATGGTGCCAGCCGTGGGACCGGGCGGCTCCATCCCGGTCCTGCTTCTGGGAGAGATGCTCTGCAGGCTCAGCATCCTCCAACCCGGTTTTTGGGAGGGATGCTCTGCAGGCTCAGCATCCCCCAGCCCCGTTTTTGGGAGGGATGCTCTGCAGGCTCAGCATCCCCCAGCCCCGTTTTTGGGGGAGATGCTCTGCAGGCTCAGCATCCCCCAGCTCCGTTTTTGGGAGAGATGCTCGCTCTGCCAACTCAGCATACCCTGGCCCAATTTTTGGGAGAGATGCTCTGCAGTCTCAACATCCCCCAGCCCCATTTTTGCTGAATTTCTCCAAAACTAAAGCTGCCAGCAACGGGGACCCTGCAAGTCCTTAGAGCCCCAAACGCCATCATTAATCTAATACTCAGACCCTGGGGAAATGACTTCTTTTACCCATGGAAAATAGCCTCCATTTGCGGCCACTCGCCCTGGCTTTTTGGGAGAGATGTTCTGCCGGCTCAGCATCCCCCAGCCCCGTTTTTGGGAGAGATGCTCTGCAGGCTCAGCATCCCCCAGCCCCGTTTTTGGGAGGGATGCTCAGGAGGCTCAGCATCCCCCAGCCCCGTTTTTGGGAGGGATGCTCTGCAGGCTCAGCATCCCCCAGCCCCAGAGCCAGCACGGGGCAGCAGTGCCAGCTGCCGAGGCTGGGCAGAGGACGCAGGGTGGCATCGCTTTGATGAGGCTCTGAGCAGACCCACCAAGGGGTTTTGTGGCTGATTTGCGTGATATTTGGCCTGTTCTTGATGCCTCCTGCTGTGTCCGAAGCCCAGAGATGCAGGAACCATCGAGTCCCCCTGAGCCTGAGCTCAGCCTCCAGTCCCTCTCCGAGGGGTGACCTTTATCTTCCCAAAACTCCAGGTTCTGGAATTCTGTGAATTCCAACCTGCCCTGGTTTTATGGGAGTGGATTTCCATCCATTTTACYGCACAGAAATGTGGGGAAATGTCCAAGAAAAAAAAAAAAATCCAAACAAACCTCTCTAAAAATAAAAGCTGCAGTTCCAGCGCTGAGGGGAAGCTTTAAGCGGGGAGCAGCTACTAACAGATTCATTTAACTTGCTCCAGAGCAACTATAAAAAATCAATTTAGTTCACCAGGCGGCTTGAACTGATGCCAGTGGCAGGGAGCACCTCCCAGCTGAGAGCTCTCCAGCTCTGAAGCACCGCCGGGATGTTGCCGGGGCTGATTCAGCGGCRGGTGATGATGCAGAGCCTGGCTCCGCGTCCCTGGGAAGGCAGAGCCTGTGGGCTGCCACAGGGTCCAGACACAGAATCCCAGAGTCATTTAGGTTGGGAAAGACCTCCAGGACCATCGAGTCCAACCTGCGACCCGTCCCCTCCTTGTCACCCAGCCCAGAGCTCTGAGTGCCGCGCCTTGGGCACCTCCAGGGCTGAGGGCTCTCGGGGACATGGGGAGCCCGGGCTTTAGACCAGAAGCATTCCCAGCGAGGGCTTTGTGCTGGGTGCGCTGGTGGTCCCAGTCCCTGCCAGCCCCTCAGGCAGGAGCCAGCAGCAGCGCGAGTGCTCGCAGTGACCTTTCAGTGCTGCTGGCCGCTGCTCTGTGGGAAGCTCAGCCCAACCTCTCCTGCTCTCCCTTCGTGATGAAGATCTTCTCTTTAGCCRCGTATTTTCAGAGCCCTGAGGAAGTCTCGGGAGCTGTTATCAGCCTGGAAACTGAAAGGCTGGCAGGGCAATCCCCGTCCTCCCAYCCGCATGGCCCGTCCGGGTGTGGCGGCACCGCGGGCGCTCCTCGCTTCGGAGCGCACCCGGCTCGGCTGCCCCGACATTTCCGTGTGCGGGATCAAACTCCAGCAGTGCTGAGCCCTCCGCTCTGGTGCCGATGCGAAGCTCTGGCGCTGCACCATGGAATATTCATCGTGCCCCGTCCTGCTCTCCTGGCGCTCCGCGGCCGCGGCAGCAGCCGGAGCGGAGCGCTCGGAGCCCGCCCGGCAAACGCAGGGAATGTCCCGCCCGTGTTCCCTCCTCCGGCCGCAGGGCTCGTCAGGAGAGCTTCCAGGGCGGATCKCGGTCCTGGCGGGATGGCCTGGCCAGCCCCTGCCTGAAGGAACCACTCAAAATCCTCATTAAAGCCACTTCAGAGAGCAGCCAGAGGAAAGGGCAGCGATGCCAAGAGAGGGCACGGGGAGCATTGGCCTGGCKCTTGTCAGCAGAGGAGAGGAAAGGGAGCTGCTCAGATCGAGGGTGGGCAGAAGCTCACCTGGCCAAGGAGGGGGGGGTCATTCCAGCCCTGCATCCTCAAGGAAATTCTCCACAGCAGCAGCTGGCCCCTGCTCTGCCCTCCTGAGGTTCAGGGGGAGCTGCCAGCATTTCTCTGGGTCTTTCACTGCTGAGCAGAACCCTGTGGGTCCTGTTTCTTCTCACAGTCATTAYGTCCCCACGAAGGGAACCAAGGCTGGGATGTTCAGCCCCAGGGATCCCACCTCKGCATCACTGATATCTGCCAGAGAAGGGCAAAATGGAGCTGAAAGCTCCCGGGCTCCCATTAGCACTGCTCCATCACGTGGAGGGGAAAACTGGATCTGGGGCAGGGACGGTGGATTCCTCCTGGAATTTCACTGTGGCCCAGCAATGGGGTAAAGGAGCTTCCCCACTCTGCAAAGGCTGAGCCACCCCTGGGCCAGCACACCTGGGCACGGCGGGATGATCCCACCTACTCATGCTACAGCTCAGAGGCAAAAATAGCCCTGGCTGAGGAAAGGAGGCTTTTCAGGAATGCTTTAAGCTGAGCGGGTGAGAAAAGGAGTGGGCGAGGGGCTCCTGTGAAACTCGAGCTCTGCCTTTCCTGCACTTTCTAAATGTGGCTGCTCCTTCCCCACCCAAGTGACGCTTCTGTCGCTTGCGGGGGTGGCAGCAACGGGGAGGCTCTGCAGGAGGGGAGG
>JACDOX010000559.1:182797-215232 GCA_014549065.1 Cardinalis cardinalis
TTCCAAGAGGACGCTGTTGGCCCATCCCACACCCAGTGGGGTGTCACAGCAGAAAGTCAGATCTGGCCAGCCCCTGGTGCTCACCCCAGGTGGGAGCCACCACGTCCCACTGCAGAGATGCTGGTGGGACTGTGCAGCACAGCTGTAGCCTTGCGTCCAAACAGGCTCAGAGTGACCGTGACACCCAAAGTGTCGCCTCCAGCCAGGGCAGGGGAGTCTCTGCTCTGTCCTCCTTGCACGTCCTGCGCAGCTGAGAGCACAGAGAAACCTCAGCCTGCAGCTCCTGAGCCTGCAAGGGGAGATGTGAGACCATGGGAGCCGTGGCACTCATCATCCCCACCTGGGGACACCCACGGGAGCTGTGGGACCCCTTGTCCCTGGCTGGGAGCACCCACCGGCCAGCAGCTCCTCCAGGGCAGGGCCAGCAGAGCCTCCTGGCAGAGGACAGCCAGTGGAAGGAATCAGAAGGAAACTCGAGCAGCATTTGTATTCCCAGCAGCCCCGTTCTATTCAACTTCACTTTTAAATGTGTTCCTTAAGTTTCTTTTCTCCTCCTGAAAATTTTCCTACAGTGAAAACTAATGCAAAAAGAGCAGGCTGGAATGAGCAAGCGCCTTGCATCTCAATGACACCTTTAACGTGCCTGTGAATGGAAAGGCTCTTGCTCATTCTGCTCCCGGCTGCATTTGGCTGCTCTGGATGGAGCAGGGAAATCATTAAACCCAACTGATCCAGGCACAGGAGCCAGGCATGGGCCTTGGTGAGCAGCGGGAGACCCAGCCCCCACAGTCCTGAGGGGTGGGTGAGGACAATCCCAGCACAGGACACCCCCAAAGACCCCCCCTCAGCACCCCCTGTGTCTGTGCGGGTCGGGGTCAGCATCAGGGGGGCTCTGGGGACGCTGCTGTGCCCAAACAGAGGGACAGAGACTGAGCCAAGGTGACGCCTGCACTGCCTGGCCAGGTTCTCCTTGTCCCACCCCAGCTTTGTGTCCCCTCTCCTGCCCMTTCTCTGCTCTCTGCCCAGGGTGGAGGGAAGGTGCCGAAGGTTTGGCCACAGCCTTGTCCTGGCTTGGAGGGCTGAGATTTCCCTCCAGGTGCACCTTTTGTAGGGATCTGCTGTTTTCTCTCTCCTGGGACCCTTGGCCAGGCAACCCAGGCCATTCCATGATTCCATGATTCCATGAGTTCTGGGCTCCCAGCACTGGTGGAGCTGCAGCAGCTCCTCCAGAGGAGCCCACAGTGAATCTGAGCCAACACCAGCTGGCAGCACCCTGGGGACAAAGATCCCAGCACGGCACCCAGGTGAGGAAAGCTGGTGCTGCCCACCCCCAGCATTGGGTTAATGAAGCCAGCCCTGCTCTGAGCCTCAGCAGAGCTGTGTTATTTATAACTTGGGGACACAAGTGTCACTGCAGGTTACTCTCACGCAGCCAATGTGCTGGCCCAGGCTGCCACTGGCAGGGCCACTCTGCTGCTAATTAGTTTAGTTCTCAGCTGTTGTGCCTTTTTTCCTGTTTACATAATTAATCCTGTGAATTTTGTATTCTCACTTAAACCTACTCTTTTTTTTATAGAGCAATCACTACTAAAAGATGAATTTTTTATAAGTTTGCCTTTGTTACTTTAAATTTTTTATAAACTTCTTACCCTTAAGGAATAATTCTTATAGCTGGCAATAAAGTACGTTAATTCCATTTGAAAAGGGAAATGTAAGTTTGTATTTTATTAAACACACACACACATACACACACACACACACTGCCCAACTTTCTGCTCGTGTGGGGCTGTCCCAGATCCCTGAGGGGAGGGCAGGGGGCTCTGGGGACCCCTGAGTGTGGCTGTAGGGGAGCACTGTTAGTGCATCCCATGTCCATCCCAGCTGGGCTGGGGCTGGCTGCTCCTGCATCCCCTGGGATTATGGGGGCACCTGGCTGCTCCTGCATCCCCTGGGGTTTTGGGGGCACCTGGCTGCTCCTGCATCCCCTGGGATTATGGGGGCACCTGGCTGCTCCTGCATCCCCTGGGGTTTTGGGGGCACCTGGAGCAGCCTGGGGAGCCAGGCAGGTCAGGGGATGCTGCCACAGGTAAGTCACATCCCTGGCAGAGATTTGGTCACATGGATAGGTTTGGAGAAGAACAAAGAGCTCTTTTCTTGTCCAGTCTGAGGGTCCTGGTGTGTAGCCAGAGGGATGCAGGTGAATCAGCCCTCTCCAGTGACCTGGGGAAGGCAGGGGGGTCCTGCTGCAGCAGGGCAGGGGCCTGGCCCCATTCTCTCAGAGAACAGAGTGTGGGTGGAGCAGGGGGTGCTCCTTCCCACAGCTCTGCAAACACGAATTGCCACAATCCCTCTGAAAGCAAACGGTGGGGATGCAAGCAGGGAAAGCAGGATGCCAAAAAAAAATTGAATACCATTTAATGTGCAGAGGATGCAGCGCAAAGGAGCGAGGACAGGCTGTGAGCTGAGCCCTTTGCACCCGTGGCCATCCCACCCCCGAGCTGGGGCTCTGTGAGCTGCCAGCCCAGCTCTGCCCAGTCCCAGCAGCTCCTGTGGCACTGGGGAGGCTGTGCTGGGGAGGGAAGCTGCTCATGAGCCCTGCTGGAGCCTCGGCCGGCTGCGAGCTGTGCCGAGGGCCCCGCGGAGATCCTGCGTTTCCATGGCATGAGCAGCAACTCGGATTTGTCCCAGCTCAGTGCTTCGGCTGCCTGGGGCCAGCCGTGGGTGTCCCGCGCTCCCTGACAGGGCRGTGCAGGGTGGCAGCACAGGGGTGYCCCCAGCAGCCGTGACAGTGATGGCCAGGGTCCCCTGTGACCAGAGGTGGCCGAAGGTGGTGCTGGCAGTGCCACCTCCCCTGTGTGCCCTTCCCCTTTGCCGCACAAACCCGCTGCTAGGAGATGAAACCCCTTTTTCACCGTGAAAACACTGCAGATCTTGATTCCTCGGGATGGTCACGTCATCTGCAGAATTACTGAGCTACACCAAGCGCGGATCTCGTGCCACGCCGGGGGCTGCGGGGCGCTGATGCCTCAGAAAGCACGAGCTGCTGAAGGAGATAAAGAATGTTTGCCCCTTTGGACAAGTAACCAGCAGCGCCCTGACATGTCCTCAGGTGAAGGCTGCTTGTCTGAAAGCATCAAATAAACCAGCAGGAGGAGGGCATCAGCAGGGACAAGGAGGCGGGCGGGCGGTCCCCCTCGGAGAGCAGCCGGGCACAGGGATGTGGCAGGACACGGACACCGCGGCTGGTCACTGCTCTGGCCATGGAGCACGGCCGCTCCGGCGGGGGATGTGTGCTCTGCTCTGCACAGCCCGAGATCTGGGACAGGGCGAGGGTCAGGGCCCTGCCCCAAGGGCTGTGCTGCTGCTGCTGCTCCCCGTGATGCAGGGAGATGATGATGGTGTGTGAGTGTCGCAGGCATCCTTTGTGAAAAGGCCTTTSCTTAGGATTTTTCCTCCTGAGAAGCTGAGAGGCCTCAGGAACAAAATGTAAACMATGGTTATCTGCTGCTGTGGARTGCAACAGGTGCATCTGGGATTGGTCTCATGTRGYTGTKTCTRATTAATGRCCAATCACAGCCCAGCTGGCTCAGACTCTCTGTCCAAGCCACAAACCTTTGTTGTCATTCTTTCCTATTCTATTCTTAGCCAGCCTTCTGATGAAATCCTTTCTTCTATTMWTTTAGTACAATTTTAATATARTATATACCATAAAATAACWAATCAACCCTTCTGAAACATGGAGTCAGCTCCTCGTCTCTTCCCTCAYCCTCAGACCCCTGTGAACACGGTCACATGTGAGCATCTCTCTGAGCTGGAGCCATGGGCAGCAGGGCTTTCCTGGCAGCCAAAGCCTGCCTGGCTTTGGGGCACCCCAGCTCCCACAGCAAACACGGCTGCAGTGAGCTGGAGGGTGCAAAGGGCTCAGCTCACAGCCTGTCCTCGCTCCTTTGCGCTGCATCCTCTGCACATTAAATGGTTTTCAATTTTTTTTTGGCATCCTGCTTTCCCTGCTTGCATCCCCACCGTTTGCTTTCAGAGGGATTGTGGCAATTCGTGTTTGCAGAGCTGTGGGAAGGAGCACCCCCTGCTCCACCCACACTCTGTCCTCTGAGAGAATGGGGCCAGGCCCCTGCCCTGCTGCAGCAGGACCCCCCTGCCTTCCCCAGGTCGCTGGAGAGGGCTGATTCACCTGCATCCCTCTGGCTACACACCAGGACCCTCCGACTGGACAAGAAAAGAGCTCTTTGCTCTTCTCCAAACCTATCCATGTGACCAAATCTTTGCCAGGGATGTGACTTACCTGGAGCAGCATCCCCTGACCTGCCTGGCTCCCCAGGCTGCTCCAGGCACCCCCAAAACCCCAGGGGATGCAGGAGCAGCCAGTCCTCAGCTCCCACACGGACCAGGCTTTCTGCCATCCCCTCTTTCCCTTGAAAGCCTTCTGAAACCAAACTGTGCCACAGCTCACACACTCCTAGTGAGTGGTTTRGGACAGAAAATGCCCATGTCAGCCTCTGTCAAAGATGATCTACGGCTGCTCAGCCTCACTCAGGCTCCTCAGGAGCAGATCAATGGGCTGCTGGGGCTCCAGACTAATAAATAATAACGATGATAAAAATAAAATATAACTGGTAGCAATGCGGTGTGTTTGTTCACAGGACACGTCCCTCACACCAAATAGAGGCTTTGCTATCCAGCTTAATTAAAAGTGACACAAAAAGCCTCTCCTTTCACATTTGACCCAAAGCTGGCTGCTTTCTCTGTTGGACAGAGGCCATGGTGGGGCATGGCTGGTGCTGGGCCATCAGTGGCATGCACTGGGGACACTGCTGCCCTCAGATGCCACCATGAACCCACCCAGACAGGGGTGAACTGGGAGAACATCCAGAACTGCACACCCAGAGCACCAGGCAGCCCTGTGGCTGTAACTCACCCTGATTGTTCCTCTGTGGGTGTGAGCATTGATGACCCAGGGATCAACACCAAGCACCGKGGTTTGCTCACATCTCTCCCAGACSGCTCATTAACACCCTGAAAGCTGCAATGAGCTCCTTCCTGGCTGTTCAGGGTCCCTGTGTACCTAAAAGGGTGCGAGCAAGAAGCCCCCAGATGTGTCTGCAGCACGACAGTTTCCTGGAAAGAGAGGGACAAAAGGCTGGGAACTGCTCAGTTGGACACCATGGAGTCAGGGATATCCCTGCTCGAGGGTGTCTGAGAGCCCCAGACCTCCCAGCTCCTGTTGTTCCCTTTCCTGGAACCAGATGGGTCCAGCAAGGCATCCTCAGCCAGAGCATTGCCAAGACAACRCCTGTCCCAGGCAAAATGTGTCTGAATCACAGAATCGAGGGATCCTTTTGRCTGGAAAAGCCCYCTAAGATCATTGAGTCCATCCCACAGCACTGCCAAGACCACTAAAYCATGTCCCCAGGTGCCACATCCACACACATGCCTTTKAAATCCCTCCAGGGACAGCGACTCTGCCACTGCCCTGGGCAGCCWGTGCSAGGACTGGAAAATAGTTCCAGTGGAATTTTTTTTTCCTGATATCCAGTCTAAACCCCTAAATCTCRATCCCACTGCTGCAAATCACCTCTRGCAAASACTGGGGGCTAYGTGACCTGTCCAGAATTGYAGCAGAGGCAGGGAAGGGAAGCTGTGCACACCTGACCTGTGTGTGGCCACTGCCACTGCTGGAATCCCTGGGAGCAGCACAAYCCCAGCAGGGACTTCAAACACCACTGGAAATCAGGAACCAGCTCATTTTCATCTTCCCCACTTTGATGGCTTCAGATGTGTATCGRCACAGGATGTTTTTAATGTCTCATCTGCAGCATTTTGCTTTGCCTTTAATCAAACAAGGTGGGATAACCAGGAGGGGATCACACAGCTCCCTCCCACTCTGCCTCTGCAGCTCGATACCCACACACACACCAAGGCTCAATTATTTGTTATACACTGTCTGATATTTCCTATAGCAAACAGAGTTTTATTATCAGCTAATGTATTGATAAAAGAGAGGGAGTTAGTTGATTGAATATGTAATAAATACAGAAATATACTTGAACTATCGATTGCTGCCGTTGCTTATGTGCACTATTGATATCCCGGGTGCAGATTCGCCCTCYGACTGTTGAGTCATGAAACGCCCATCGTCATCTTTAATAATAAAGGGTGACTATTTTTGAACACTTCACAAGGCAAAAAAAAAATAAATCCATTTGCTAAATGGGTTTGTGCGTATTGCTGGGAGTGCTCGTGTGGAAAGTGTGAGAGAGGAGCAGAGGGAAAGGTGCCAGCTCTCCGCGTGCCTGAGGAAATGCACGCTCCGCTGGGAAACCCACATTATCCACAGCAGAGCCTTCATGAAAGCCCTTTTTGATGCCAAAGTGGCAAAATCCACRTCTCCAAAGTTGGGACGTGTGGATTTGAGGGTTGTCTGAACAGACTGGTGCCCCTCATCGCTGGGCCACGGCGGCTCCCAGCAGTGCTGAAGAGTGGGTTGGCCACAAGCGGGAATTTCACAATTTTCTGTGTGATCCTGAAATTCAGGGAGGAGAAATAAGTGGGGACCCATGCCTGGCTGCAGGAAGGACAGCACCAGCCCWGCTCTGGACAATGCCTGCAGGGGCTGCCCAGATCTCTGGCTGTTCCTCCACCCGCTGGCCATTGGCAGAGGATCACCACTTCCAACAGGAGGTTTGCTTCCAGGTTTTTCCCAGGGTGTCCTCCTGTCTGCCAAATGCACAGGAATGCTTGGGATCACGCTGGAGTTTGTGTTTGTGGGGAATTCAGCAGCTCTGGGAGTGGGTGGAGATGCACACATGGGTCCATYGAGCTCACTCCACCCTGAGCCATCTCCAGCCGGCGCAGAGCTGGGGAGAAGCCACACCTTTGGAAAAGCCTTGTGTGAGTCCTGTGCAAGTGAGGGGGTTGGAATGGGCTGATCCTTAAGGTCCCTTCCAACCCAAAGTGTTCTAGGATTCGATGGTTTGTGACCGTGTTCACAGGGGCCTGAGGATGAGGGCAGAGACGAGGATCTGACTCCATGTTTCAGAAGGCTTGGTTTATTATTTTATGATATATATTACATTAAAACTATACTAAARGAATAGAAGAAAGGATTTCATCAGAAGGCTAGCTAAGAATAGAATAGCCAAGAATGATAACAAAGGCTTGTGTGTCCGACAGAGAGTCCGAGCCAGCTTGCTGTGATTGGTCATTAATTAGAAACAACCAACATGGGCCAATCCCAGATGCACCTGTTGCATTCCACAGCAGCAGATAACCATTGTTTACATTTTGCTCCTGAGGCCTCTCAGCTTCTCAGGAGGAAAAATCCCAAAGAAAGGATTTTTCATAAAAGATGTCTGCGACAATGATTCTCAGTCCCTCCACTCCCAACAGCAAACTGCGGTCACCCTCTTCCACCTGTGCAAAAGGAGGTTAAAGGATCTGAGCTGGATCATTTCCAAGTCTCGGTATCTTCCTCTGTGAATTCCTGGACATCCCAGCACAGGTGGGGACGGCAGCCCCAGCCCAGTGCCCCCGCTTGGCAGCGCTGGGTGTCAGCCGGCTGCAGTCCCTGCCTGTGCGTGCCGCCCTCCTTTGCGGCAGATGTAAATTCCTATTTAAATCACTCCTTTGACATTTCAGATCGGTAGCAGCACTTTGCAATTACCAGGGGATAAGAGTGCACACACGACAGGGAGCTTAGGTGACCTGCAGCAACCTGTTAAGTGCATTTACTTATTTGCAGAAAAGAGAGAGGCAGAGTAATGAACTGAAAAGCTCCGACGAGGAAAACTCATTGTCTCGCCGTGACTTCCAGATTAAACCCAGCCCCAGCCGTGCTGGGCACCGCTCCCCGTGACCCTCCCCATTCTCGGAGCACTCTGCTCATCACCCCCCTCCCGATCCTTTAATCCCGAGGTTCTGGGTGGGTGAGAAGCAATGGATGCAATTCTCTTCCGAGTGGTGCGGATCCCGGGGCAGCGCTGCCAGGGGCCCCCATGCCAGGCAGGGCTGTCCCTGTCCCTGTCCCCGTCCCTATCCCTGTCCCTATCTCTGTCCGTGTCCCTATCCCTGTCCCTATCTCTGTCCGTGTCCCTATCCCTATCCCTATCCCTATCCCTATCCCTATCCCTATCCCTATCCCTATCCCTATCCCTATCCCTATCCCTATCCCTATCCCTATCCCTGTCCCTCTCCCTCTCCCCGTCCCTCTCCCCGTCCCTCTCCCCGTCCCTCTCCCTCTCTCCATCCCTGTCCCTCTCCCTCTCTCTATCCCTGTCCCTATCCCTCTCCCTGTCCCTGTCCCCGTCCCCGTCCCCGTCCCAGGGCGGTGCTGCCGTGGTGGCGCTGGCTCCGGGGCTGATTCCTAAGGTTACATCCCATGAAAGGCGGCTCTCAGCGGAAAGACGAGCCCGGCTCTTGAAACCCTATATCCCGCCACGTTCGGTGCGCAGCTGCCCCTGTGTCTTTATTAACAGCCCCTCTGTGCTCCCATTCCAAGGCTCCCTTYGCCTCCCCAGCCCAGCCCCGCGCTCCCTCTCCCCCCTCGGAGCCCGTGCTCAATTAATGCCTAATCTCCATGACTCTCGGCCGGGAGGCGGATCGGTTACTGCCACCAAGAATGACTCCATTTACGGGGCTCTTTCAGCRGCTGCAACGTGATCCCGAGCCCTTGACTTTCCCAGTCCATTCACAAAGTCCTCCAGACACCCCCCTCATTAAAAAGGTCCCTCCTGTCTCCTTCGGCCCCACCTTGCTGAGCACCGCAGAGATGCTTGCGCTGGGTGGAATTTCTCCCACACGAAGCAGCCCCAGGGAGCACATCCCTTCTCTGCTAGCTGTGGGGCTCTGCTCAGAAGATGGAAATKATCTGGAAGGTGATGGCAAACCCCAAAACTCAGGGAATTGCTGCCCCAGATGAGGCTGGCCCACCAAACCCTAAATGTGCTGCAAGGAACAGCTCAGAAGAGTGGCGTCAGCTCAAACGTGCTTGGCAAAAATGGGAGGAAATGAAAAATTCCCAGATGAAGTCACAGTGGGGAAAGCTGCAGTGGGAACGTGGTRGTGCCACAAAGCAACAAAGGAAAAGCCCAGGAGAGGGAAGGCAGATGGGATTTCCCCATCCCTGCTGTCAGAGGAGGCCAGGTGGAGGTGAGGGCACCACAGGAGGTTGAGCTGGTCTGGAAGRGGGAAGGAGGATGGCCCTGAACCCACCAGCTCCCTCCCAGCTTGAAAGGATCCAAGGGGAGTGATGGGGAAGGCAGGATGGAGGAAAGAGCACTGGGATCCCTGTGCCAGCCGAGCCTGGCACGGCCAAAGGAATCCTGTCATGGGAAGCAGCACCCCAAACTGATCTGCCCTGCATTTAAACAAGTCTGTGGTGCAGTAGCCAAAACTCATTGCAAAGGTGTTACTCAAATTATCGATTGATTGGTCATAAACTGCTGGGGGTTTATTGGTGATAAACCACCTGAGGGCAGGTGGGACTGAAGGATTTGTGCTGGCTGAGCTGTGCCAGCCTGGAGAGATGTGATGGGCACAGCCCCTGCTCATGCATCCTCACCACTTCTAGTTTTAATTTAGCTTAAATGTTAATTGTCCAAGTCACTGGGTTTACATGTTTTTGGCTGCCTATATTTGGCAGCTTGTTTGCATGACTGGAACCTCTTCTGACCTTTTAGATCACATAGATTTTGGATCCTGGGAAATCAGAGAATGAATTGTGTTCATCCAAAATGCTTTCACCCCATAGAAGCAACAAGGGCATCTCACCAGCCTTTCCATCAGCAGGAGGGCTCAGGGTTGGGAAAGGAGCAGAATTAATTCCAGGTAAATATTGGTGCTGGGTAAGTGGTAAAAAGTGCAGAGAGTACTTTTTCTGGTTCAAAATACACCTTTGATTTGGCTGGATTGTTTAGCAAACCTCACGTATTGATCTGCAGGTTTAGAGGCTATTAAGAAAARTTCTCTGCCCAAGAACTTGAAACCAGTCAGAGTCTCTGGAACAGCACGTTAAAGAGCAGAGTCAAAGAATCTGAGAACCACAGAATCATTGAATGGTTTGGGTTGGAAGAGAGCTTAAATCTCATCTTGTTCCACCCCCTGCCAGGGGCTGCCCACCTTCCTGAGTCAGTTATAAAATTATCTTCACTTTTTGAGGCAAAAAATAAACATTTAATTGTGGTAATGGCCATAATTTGCATTGAATTTTTTTTTTTCCCAAGCAAAAATTCCTCACTAAATGACAGCAAGGTCTTTTGAGAATGAGGAACTTACCTGACAGCATTGCTTTCTGTGCTRCTGAATGTCCTTACCAGAAAAATGGCTAAATTTAGCAAATATTTWAAAAAAACCCCAACACAAAACCGAGCAGAAAATAAAAAATCTCTTTCCTCAACTGTAATAAATACAGTGGGCAATAAAGAGGAGCGTGAGGCTGTGAGGGATATTGTGGGTTGATATGTGGCAGAAAAGGCAGAAAGCAAATGAGGCATTTTCATAGGTATAAATCCCCTAATCCTGGTGTGTTCCACCTAATCCTGGTGCTTGTTCCTGGGCTGTCCATGGGCAGACATTCATTGCCACACGCTGCACAGAGGTGCAGGATGGAGCCCCATCCAGGGAATCTTCAGGTGTCCCCTTTTCCTGGGGAGCTTTCTGGTGTCGTTCATCCCACACGYGGACACAATTCCTTCCTGAGGTCGGGCTGCTCCCTGTTACCTCCCCTGTGCCAATGGAAGATGCTCCTCTAATCYCTTAAGATTTTGTCTCCTGTTTTCCTTCCCAAAGCACTGCTTTATCCATCTGGGTGCTGCTCACAGCCATGGGAAACCCCAGCCTTTTTCCTTTGCCAGCTTGCTGAGCTGGTTTTTTCATTTCTCACCATTTCCTTTCAGCCCTGAACACTGCTTTTGTGCCTGCCCAGTCTGCTCCTCTGTGGAGATAATCCCATGACTTGATTTTCAAGTATATTTAGTGTACCGACAGAGCACTGGATCCTTTGTGCTTCCCTCCCTGTTCCCTTGTTGGTTCAATGTCCCTTCAGGCACCAGGCACTTCCTAAATTCCAAAATTCTAAATCCCRTGTGTCCCAGAGCCCCTGGACCATTCTTCTGCCAGACTTTCTCCTCTCTCCACTCATAAATAGCCAGGGAAAAATAAACAACCAAAAATCTGTGGTGGGACATGGCTGTTGTAAAGGAAGAGGAAAAAAGGAACCCCAGGAGCAGCCACCCTGCCCAGCAGCCCCTCTCACCCCATACAGCACCTCCAGGAGCAGCAAAGCTCTGCCCCTGTCCCGGGCATTCCCAGAGCAGGCATCCAGCACACATCCCTGGGAGATCCAGCACACATTCCCACTCTCCACCCATACATCAGGACAACCCAATTAAGTCATTTACCGGGAGGACCTGGAGATGGCAGCAACATATAATCACAAACATAAGCAGTTTGTACATGGTAATTATATATTCTATTTTTTTTTTATCAGTGCAATACAGGCAGAAGATTATTTTATGCTTGATATCATTCTAATTTTTGATCCATTTCCCCCCCAACTTAAAAAGGATTAAGATTTGGCTTCTGGTAATAACTTTGGGAATGCCAACTCCWTAAGTATTGTGCAGCATTGTATTAAACTGATTATTAGGTACTTTTGCTTATTGTTAACACCACTCCTCTTCTCTAGGCCAACATCTGAGACGTTGGAAAGCAGATGGTTGGAATGGTCAAGCTGAAAGGCCAGAATATTTTTAAAATCTGTTTTAAAATAAAACATGCTCTTGCTTTAAACTCCATCTGATAAAACAGAGCGGAGTAGATGGGCAAGGAGAGAGGAAACGCCGTGCCTGGCTTTGATCATTTTCAAAAGGGATTGTCACGTGTGATTTTCCAGAAGATGAAGGCACCAGGTGAAACTATTTCATATCCTGAGACCTTTCCCCTGCTGCAGCAACATCTGCTTCTCATTTTCTGCAGGTCTGGAGGGCAGCCTGACCCCCCCAGTGCCATCAGTCCTGCCAGGGTGCCAGTGGCCAGCCGAGGGTGGGAAGGAGGGTGGAGGAAGAGGAGTTCACCCCCATCTGGTGAGGGGAGGGCAGGCAGGGGRTCCCTGCCAGMTCCTGGTGGCACAGGGGCCAGTTCCTGGTAGGACTGCAGAAGGAGAYCCTGATGGGAAAGGTCCCAGGAGAGCGAGGCAGGGTAGGGGAAGTGTAACCCTTGGGAATGGGTGAAACCCAACAGCTTCCAGCTCCTGTTCCTCCCCASGGAAGGCACTGGGGGTGCCCTGGGGTGCAGAGGGACCCTGGCACTGGAGGCAGAGCAGCTCAGGCAGGAGGCTGCCAAGGCTGTTTCCCTTTCCTGCTCCTCAAAAGCCTTCTCCTCTCTCCTGATTTTTTCTCCTTTCTGCCCAGCCTCCATCCCTGCACGCATCCAATGGCTCASTGGCTTCCCATCACACAGCAGTGCCCATAGAAATGGGCAGAAGAGATGGAAATGGGAAACTCCTTAGGGGGAAGGTGGCAGAGCCCCCCATGGGGCAGCCCATGGTGAGATGGGACACATAGAGCCAGGGTGAGACATTCCCACCTCTCTGTCAGTGAGGGAAAGGGCAGGATGCTGCCCACAGACCGTGGTCACCCTGCACATCCAGGGGTGGCAGGTCCCTTCTTCCCTGTGTCCATGACCCAAGGGTGGGTCCCACTTGTCCCAGCCCTGCTGTGACATGGCCAGAAGGATGTGCAGGATGCTCCCAAACCCCAGAAATGTGGCTGTGACACAGCCCCCACCCATTTCAGCACCCCAAGGCATCTGCCTGAAGCCAGGCTATGGTCAAAGCCAACATTAATTATAACTAGTTCCTTAATAGCTGAAAATAACTAATGCAACGCTCTCCATTTGGTGCCAGTAGGGAACAAGCCTGGAGTAAATGAGCTCATGGTTGGGAATCAAAGATTAACAGACTATCGAGGAGTAATTTCTTCTCCACATGAATTAGCAAACTGTGGGTAATTATTGTGGACAGAGGTAGGCAGGTTCATTTGACTAGGTCAGTTAAGAAAAGCCTGGGATAATTAAATTGTCTCTAGAGCCAGCAACAATGCTGGAGTTGGAAAAGGCTGTTCTTCCCTTGCTGTTCCTCTTCTGGATAAATCACACCTGCCACCTTTTAGGGCAGATCTGCACTGGTAGAGGCATTTCTATGGTTATTGGTTTGTCGGGTGACAGACTGAGCTGATTTGGGGGTGGCTGGACCCAGGACTGCGGCCAGCCTGATCCCAGAGGGGGTCCTGGTCACCCACCCCTGGCATGGAGCTGCTCTCAGGGCCATCCTTTTGCAGGGGGCTGGGCAGGGAGGCGACAGCCATCCTCTGTAGGTGCTGAGGGTGGTGACACACTCACCTGGTTTTGGCAGCCAGGCCCGTGGCGGACACAGCCCCCCTTGCCTGTGCCCCCCTGCCCAGCCATGCTCAGGGCAGGACCTGGCCTGGTGGCGCCTTGCTTCRCCTCTCCCTGCAGACAGGGAGTGGGAAAAGCTGCTTGCAGAAAGCCTGGRTGAGAGGCTGGACTCAGTGGTCGCTCCCACACCCGTGGCTGCCTGCAAGGAATAACCTCAGCATCCCTTGGGAGCTGCTCCKGGAACAGGGAGAGCTCGGGAGGCTCCCGGCTCTGCTGTTTTCTCTGGACATTACCTGGACGTGGGATGCACCAAGCGCCTCTCCTGGTGCTTGATGCCGACTGGAAAAAGGATGCAGCGTCATTAAAAATAGAAACATGAAAGATTATTTACATTTCAAGAATAGCTGAGGTCCTTAAAGAAACTTCCATCATCCTTTAAAGGCTCTTAGTCAAATGCTGTTCATTATTAATGCCTGTTGGCTTTATTTAGCCTATGACTACAATTATATATTTATGAGGTAATCAGCAATTGGAAATTTCCCTGTAATGGTAACTGGAGCTTGGCATCCAAATAAAATGAACACCATTAAGAAAGTATTGCGGTCATTGGGGTGGATCAAGTGTGCTAATAGCCCAACTAACAGCAATTAAGTCAATTAACCATTCAGACATATGCTGCTCAATTTCCCTGCTTAAACAGCCCGGTGCATCTGCGAAATTTGTGGAACTTATTTATGGTGTAAGCGGCTGCGAGTCATTATTAACCAGGGGAAACAGGGAAAATAAGGGAGGCTTGTAAAAAATTAACTACTGCAGCAAAAAAGATCCGCTAATTGCCCGTTCCCCTCCACGGGGGGAAGGTTTCGTTTCCCAGGGTATTTATTTGCTCCATTTGGAGTGGCTCTGGGCAGGCTGTGGCACTGTGAGTGCAGGTGGATGGGCACAGGGGGATGGAGGCAGAGGATCTGCAGGGACAGAGCCGCAGGATGGACCTGAGCAGGAGAGAAGGAGAGTGGGAGAGGAGGAGAGCAGGAGGGCAGGAGAGCAGGAGCAGTGTCAAGCACTGTGTCTGTCTGTCCCCTGAGGCTGTCACTCAGATATGGGRGAAAAGTGCAACAGGGAAAAGGAAGGAGACCCTGAGCAGCCCCTCAGCCCATGGAATCACAGCTCCCTATGCACAGGGGACACCCTGGAGCACCCAGTGAAGGCTCCATCCTCCTCCTCCCAGCCTTCCTCCCCAAGCCCCTCRCTTCTCCACGGCGACACCACCCTGAAGCCAGCAGCATTTCCACCAGCCACCCTTCAGCTCCCGAGCTCTGGGGACTTGGTGGCACAAAATGCTTTTCCTCCTCCTTCCCCTTTTCCGTTTTCCTGCCGTCTGYCCAAACGAGGACGTTCCAAAGTTTTGTTAAGTGCCTGTTTTAATGAAGCCCATTAAAGTTAACCTGGCCATATAATATACAGGAGAAACCCACCATAAATATAGGTAAATAGAGATTGTAAAGATAAATAACCGTGCAGGTGTGTGAGGAGTGATAATGTGCTCTATTTACTGTGCTCCCATAACGGGCCAGTAAAAGATACTGCGCCTTTAATGACTCACTTTCTGCTGGCAGCCGGCACTCACCGTTAGCAAGCTAAGGATGCAGTGACACAAAAAGCTTACAGATAATTAAATATTGATTTTTGTTTTCTAATCCTATATAAAAATTGTCCTGGGTCTCCCAATGGTAGTTTCATCTCACTAGGACACAGGGAGGGCTATTAACCCTATTGGGTTTCAAGCTGTTGTAGGAACAAATAAACAGGGAGGCTTGGAGAAGCCAGGCACTGCTGTGCGGGCAGAGAGAGCTGCCAGCCCTGACTGCCCCTGAGGTCCTGCCAGCAGCCCCACGCCTGGGCAGGTGACCAGCACTGAGGCACTGCAGCCGTTTTGGGGAGGGGCACAGTGGTTTTGTCTGTGTTGGTTGGGGTGGGTTCCTGTGGCACAGGCCCCCAGGAGAGCCCCAGGTGTGCAGGGGGCAGAGGGGGGAATCTCCAGGGCATCCTCCCTGCTCCTGGCAGAAGGAAAAGGCATGCTCAGCCCCTTGAAGGAGGGGCAGCTGGTGCAGACCCTRCATCACAAGGTCCCCGCTTATTTCGCTGCATCACATCTCTACTGTTCTCTGATGCTCCTAAATCCACCCTGTGTCCAACAGGTTTAGATCACCCCAAGAGATTTCTCCTGGAAGATGCTGTTTTGAATCTTATGCAAAATGAACACAAAACTGCAATTCTCTATCAGAAATTTGGATTTCCACTTCTGCAGAGCGTGGCAGGAAGCTGCTTCCTGTGAGGGGGTGGCTGGAGGAGTTCAGAAGCAAGGACAGAGAGGGACCAAGCAGGCCCTGGAGCAGAAGGTTCATCTCACAGGGCCAGGTCAGGAGCCAACAGAGACTTCAAAATGGCCTCATCAGCTGAGACAAGGGCTTGGCTCAGCCTGGCTCTGCAGCACAGTCTCAGAGTGGGGATTGAGAGGGGCTCTGCACCCCCTGTGGCAGCCCAGCCCGATGGTGACGGGAGCACGGGGAGCAGGAGGTGACCCGGCGTGCCTGCCCCAGCACGCAGCCACCTCGCTCTGCAGTGAGAAGAAAGGTATTAAAATAATATCCTCCAAGCCTGCCATGCATGATGTTTTCTCTCGCTGTTGGGAAAGCAATTGCCTCCAGCAAAGATCTATTTCCTGGGCTGCTCATTCCCGAGCTCACGGCGAGTGCTGCGCGCACACTGTGGAGCGGAATAAACCCCACAGCCACCACTGAGCAGCTCATTCACAAAATGAACTGAGGGGCYTCCCCTCCCAGTTATCCTTTCAGAAGCTCCATGCAGCATAACCCACACTGTTTACAGACTTCGGGCTGGGAGTAAATCCTGTTGCTTTACATAATTCCCGTCCTTTGGTAAATTGTGCTGTTTCTGAAGGGAGAGAACATCCCCTCCCCACACTCCTTCCAATGCTGTGTGTAAATGAGGCCGTCGTTGGAACATGCCGGATGAGTCTGATCATGGGGAAAAGAGCAAAACATCCTCCTGAAAAGCTGCATGCACCATTTGCTGAGAAATCTTAAATATTTTCCTTGCAGAAGCCTGTAGACTCAATGCTTCCCTTGCCAACGTGCTGTGCACGCTAAACCCCGCTCAGCCATGAGAGGCAGTTCAAGAAATAATGAATTCAAGCGTGCTTGAACTTTGTGCTGATCCCAAACATCCTGGAGCAGAGAGCTGGGGCKGTGATTCTCTCACTGGAGGCTCAAGGCTTGATGCTGTCCCCTCGACCAGCCCCACTGGCCCTGCCCCGTCCCATCCCCACCTTGCCTTGGCTCATTTGGATCAGAGCCTGAGGAAGGAGGGCTGGATGAAGCAGCTGACCCAGGAAATGCTCCTGAACCTGGGCAAACAACCACAAGGTCTCTTGTGGTTGTGTGACTCCTTCTCTCTGCTCCTCTGGGGGCTCTCAGCCCAGTTCTCATGCTTTCCCACCAGCTGCTGATCCCAGCTCGCTCCTTGTCTTGTCTGCTTCAGGAGACCTGGCAGATGAGCAGGAAAAATTGTTGGCAGTGCCAAAGGGCTTCYGCAGGGGCACCAGGGAGCTGGGGAGGCAAAGCAATCCCAGCATKGTCCCTGCCCTCAGGCACAGCCCTGTCCTGGGGACCTGCTGCCTCTGGCGGCATGATCAGAGCATGATCCCATCTCCTGTGGTGCTGGAAATCCTGCGGGACCACAACTCTGCCTTCCCTTCCCTCTTCCCCTTTGCCCCCACACCATTCCCTCGTGGGAGCTGTGGACCTGCTGCAGCTCAGGCTTCATTCAGACATTTCAGACTACCCGATCCTGCAGCCACACAACCCCCCAACCCACACTGGGGTCTCCTGGGGAGGCAGCTGCCTCCAGCCTGTGGGGAGTGAGGCCAGAGCTGTGCTGCCAGCCATGTCCTCTGGAACTCCACCAGCACAAACACCGGTGACATGCCAGGACATCTGCCCACTCCATCTTCTCTGAGCAGCAAAACCACCCCAGCTCCCGCCAGGGCACGGCCGAGGCAGCCCCCACCCCAGGAATGGTTTGTGGGTAACCTGGCAGCCGAAACGCTGGGGGGGACCTTTCAGACACAGCCACCCGGCAGCCGCTGATTGAGACTCAAAAGAAATTCTTTGAGGGCAGCAAGATGTCAGGCCAACGCAGGAACAGCAGCAGGTTTGAGAGTACAGACGCGTTAGTCAGAGCTGATGAATGCTGGCTTGTCAAGCCTCCCCATTTCAGTCCTGGATTGCCTTTAAAGTTTGCCAAGTCACTTTTCAGCATTTGTGTGGGCAGAAGGAGACGTGCAATTAAGCTGCAATTGCTGCACCAAAGCCGAATACTTTCAAGTTTGTTATTTCCTCAAAAATGACAAAACGCTGGGATGGAGTCAAGGAACAGGACGGCATCTCCTGTTGCAAAGCACGGTGCTGCGCCTGTCCAAAGCTGGATCCCTCTCCTGCTGAAGGATGAAGACGTGCACATCAAAAGCTACATTAGCATTTGAGAAGCAGGGTGGGGAACGGAGAGCCGGCATCCAAACCCTGCTGGGAGCGCAGGTGACGTGAGCCCGTCCGTGTGTCTGTCTGCAGGAGCCCGCRGCGCCCGCGGGCAGTGACACAGCGTGACACCGGGGTGGCTGGGAGGTGGTGGCCGCAGTGTTGTCCTGAGCCCAGATTTGGGGGGGGGAATGAGCTCACAGAGACCCTCCTGGATCCTGCCCAGGAGGGACAGGGCTGGCCCCACGGTGGGCACTGCTTGCCAACCCGCACGGGCTGAGGCATCCAGGGGGACCCACAGCTCTSCCAGCGCTGGTGAAAAGCCACTGGCCGGGTGGGGATGGGCGGCAGGGATGGCTCTGAGCAAGGTGTCTCAGCCCTGGCTGTGGCTTCTGCACCTCTGCCATGGCACATGCCAGGTGTACCCCTCTGTCCCCTCCCTGTCACCCTAAATCCCAGCCCACGGCTCTGCCGCCCACCCACGCCACACCCACCCACCCACATTTCCTTCTCTGCCTTTCTGAGGTCTTGCCATGCCTGGGATCGGGGTTTTCCTGCAAGGCTTTGGCAGCCTTTTGAGCAGCCAAGTAAGTATTATTCCCAAAGATAAAAGGGACAGTTTYGTGGATCCCTTTTCCCCCGAGGTTTCCTGTCAGAGCCTGCAGAGGCAGAGCTGTGTGCTGCAGCCCATCCGTCCTGCCCATAAACCATCCCGGCTGCAGAATGAATCGATTTGGAGCCTGTTGGCTGCTAAACTGAATTAATTTCACCCTAAAGGGCCTCGCTGGAACGCAGAAAAAAACCCCACCAAGAGACCCAGGGGCTGGGAAATGGTGGAGTGCCTGTGCTGAGGACTCGTGGGGCATGTCACGATAATCCCCGAGAGTCGCCAAGCGGCAGGGACAGGAGTCACCCGCTCRCTGCGAAGCTTTTGGGTAACATATTGCTTTTTAATCAGCACTTAAACACGAAATGCTCTTTTCCATCTAATCCCTGCGATGATTTCACAGCAACTCCTCCTGCCACCCAGTTTAATGCAGAGACCGACTCCTTCAGCAGGCAACGTTTACCCAAAATATGTGATTTCATTGAACAGTCATTTCCCGCCGCCTTTTTGCTGACTGCACAGAGCTGCCTTTGGGTGCAAGCAGCTCCACTGCCAGCCCTGCTTCTATTCCTGCTGCAGAGAGGCAGCAACAACTACAAAATAATGAATTAACCTGCACAAAATAACCCAACGGTTGGGTGGGGGGTAGGAAATATGAAGTTTTGGTGATGTATCCTGAGCGTGCTGCTGTAATCCTAGTGCACATGGAAGGGGGTGAGCTGCAGAGCTGTGGGGTGATCCCTGAAAGTGCTGGGATTGGGGGGAGACCCAGAGCTGGGCAAGGCTTGGCCCTGGGACCCGCATGCACTGAAATGAAGGTAAATGCAGGAATGAATCAATTTACTTATTGGGATGGGAGCATCTTCTGGGCACCGTGGGTAATTCCAGGCAGCCCTGCACAGCAGTGCTTGGGGCTCACTGCCGTGGGGGCTGCCCGAGTGCAGCTCAGGCTTTCTAATCAAAATGTCTAAATTTGGTGRAGTCTGGGCTGGAATATGGTCCCAGTGCTCCCTACCTGCTCTCTCAGGAAGCCAGCACTGGCTGCTGGGCTGGCACAGGCTGTGGGACACTGACATTGCTTTAAACAGAGCCCAGTTTATCTCTGGTTAACTCAGCCATGGGTTTAAGCACGGCTTAAATGCTCTAATCCAGCATGGAGGAGGTAAAATCCACATTAGTAAGTGATGTTGAGCAAAGCCAAAACTCACTGTCCCTGTGTGCATTGAGTGGAACTGCCACACCCTCAGAGGCGGATGGGATTTGTGCTGCATCCTGGAGCCCAKATTCCTGACCCATCTTTCTGGAAAATCTGTTTTTTTCCCCTAAAACAGCCTGTTCTTCCACACAGGGGCTGCTGAGGATGTGGCTGGCAAAGCAAGGGGCTGTCAGGGCTGAAGCCTGGGCACATCTGCTCAGGACCAGGACAACACCTGGGTGTGCACACCTGGCTCCCACCCTCCCTTTTGACGGCCAAAAATTGTGAGTCCAGAAACCATCTCTTTGGAAATGGCTGTTCCATGGGAGCAGACCTCGTGCGGCGACATGGGGGATTTTGACAAAAGTTTAATTCGGAAGAAAATTGAAACAAAGTATCTCAATAATGCAACAATGTTCTTTTTAACATTTTCCAAATGTCACATTTTGATATTTCGCTTCCAAATGTCTTTTCTTTAGAAATTTATACTAGTTAAGAAAATTAAGAGGAGATCAGATTTCTTCCCACGTTGTAAGGTCTGAGGGAGCTCTGTGGTTGTGCAGGGCAGGGGGGACAGTGGGACCCCAGAGCTGCCAATTCTGGGGGATCCATCCCCTGTCACAGCTCCCAGCCTCCCCCCCAAAGCCTTTGGGTCTGTAGAGATGCACAGACTGAGATTTTGGGCATATTGTTGGGTCTGAAAATCCCTTTTTGACCTCCGAATAAATACACAGATGAACAGGAAAAAAAAAAAAAAAGGTTTGTTGCAAATCAGACTGGAAGAGACTTGGGGAAATTTCAAAAATTATGTGTTTGCCACTGGCTTGGAGGAGACTTATATCACAATCACCCAGAGAAAAGAAACACTGTCTTTTACTTGAAAGTAAAAATGTGAGAGAAGGGAGGAGAAAGGGAAAAGCCTGACGGTGGGGCATGGGCTGGCTGGKGAACTGAATCCCAAAACCAGCCAGAATCCAGGGCTGCGGGAGATGGGGTCGGGCTGGGCCCTTCTCTGGAGTGGACACTGCACTGACCAGTCCCTGCTGCCTGTGGGAATGTCCAGAGCCAGCCCAGGGAACTGAGGAGGGAGGGAAGAGCTCCTTGTGTCCATCCCTGCTGACTGTAGAAAGGGATTTCTGAGGGTCTTGGAGTATTTTACCTACAAAGCAATGTGAAGTGTCAAAGGTGGCATGGATTATTGGGAATTTCCTTGGGGAGCAGGAAGGATCAGCGCCAGGGACCGCAGCGACACTTCCCAGTCTCCTTTCAATGGCAATTTCCAGCAGAGCTGTAGAAGGCAACGACAGGAGGGAGGACTGCAAAACCCAGGCACGGGCAGAGATCCGTTCCCCACGATGGTCTGAGGAACAAAGCGCTTCCCAGGCGAGTTCAGCCCCAGCCTGCGAGCAGGAGCCATCTGGGCCGTGGGCGTGCGTGGGCGCCTGGCAGGGCGCGAGTGCCCACTCCTTCCTTCCCTTCTTCCTTCCTTCCCCGCACCCCAGCACGGCCTGGGAGAGGCAGGACAGGGAGCTGGAGGGGTCTGCGTGTCCATATGTGTGTGTGTGTGTGTGTAGGAGTGCTGGGGGAGGAGTGTGTCTGTACTCAGAAACCCCACGAATCCCCCCAAAATCGCTTCTTACATGTGGTGGCTTTGGCTGTCACAGACGAGCACATCCCTTCCTCTGTGGTGGATCATGACCTCGGTGCAGGAAGGGACACCTGCCCCAAACTGTGTCCCTCAGAGCCCAGCTCCACTCCTCAGGTGTGTTTCTGCAGGAAAATGACAGCGCTGCTAATTATACCAATATACAGGGTTATTTCACCACCCTGTCAATGCCCTAACATTTTCCTAAGAGCATAAAAATCCAGGCACCCACAGGTGGCTGAGCAGAGCTGTCCTGGCACTCAGGGAGTGTTGGAGCTCTTGCTGGAGCTCACCCCTCCCACGGCCTCTGTCGCAGATTTCTTTTATGAAAAATCMTTTCCKTAGGATTTTTCCTCCTGAGAAGCTGAGAGGCCTCAGGAACAAAATGTAAMCAATGGTTATCTGCTGCTGTGGGATGCAACAGGTGCATCTGTGATTRGYCTCATGGTTGTTTCTAATTAATGGCCAATCACAGTGAGCTGGCTCGGACAGAGAGTCCGAGATGAAGCCTTTGTTGTCATTCTTTCTTTTTCTATTCTTAGCYAGCCTTCTGATGAAATCCTTTCTTCTATTSTTTTAGTATAGTTTTAAYAYAATATATATCATAAAATAATAAATCARGCCTTCTGAAACATGGAGTCAGCTCCTCGTCTCTTCCCTCATCCTCAGACCCCTGCGAACACGGTCACAGGCCTCCTCAGCTTTCCCACAACCTCTCTCCCACAAAAGTCTTCGGCCGCGTCTCCACAACATCTTCAAAGTGGTTTTCCCGCRGGATTCGCCGAGGTATTTCCAGCCGCAGCCCACTGAGACGGCTGTTTCTCGGAAAGGGGGTGAAGCAGCCCCTCCAGGCCGCGGTTTGCGGGCGGGGATGCTGTGGCAGGGGCGCAGCGGCAGCGGGGCATCCCCGGGCGCTCCGTGCGCGGCTGCCGATAGCGGCGGGGCCGGGAGAGCCGAGCGTGCCGGGAATAGCGAGCGGCGCTCCCGAGGCTGTGAAAGGAGCCGCGGCCCGCCGAGACGGAGCAGCCTCCGCACAGCAGCAGATAAGGGAAGATAAGGGCAGGCAGCAGAGTCGCGGGGTGGGGTTTGAACGCGCTTCAAGGGGAGGTTGTTGTGCCCGGCGCCGATGGTAGGATAGCAGACCCTTGCTCCTTCTGATATTTTAAAAGGCTGCATGAAGGCTGAAAATGCAGTTCTAAATTCAGATTCATGTCTCCTCTTCAGCTCCTTCAAAGCCCTAAAGGAACAGTTAAAAATTTCAGAGGAAATTTTTCCCTCCTCTGCAGCATCCTCGGCATCGCCTTTGCTCGGCAGCCTGTAGCAAACACAGGCAACGAGACAATAAAACGTGACAGGTACGTTCTGCTGGTTGAAATCCACTTCCACGCAGGAAGACAGAGATCCAAGGCTCTGGCTGGGGGGAAGCAGGGGGGTTTGTGTAGCTGGGGGTTTGTTTTTCCCTGCTCCGGGGGTGCACCCAGAGCTGGCTGTTCCAGTGGKGTTCCCAGTGCTGACCACAAGGCTGTGGGTGCCAGGCAGCTCCAGCTGGGTGAGGGGGATTTTGAGGGACCAGTTCTCCCCATCAAACCAGAGATGAGCAATGCCAACGCCCCCAAATCCCTTCTGCCTCCTTGCCCTTGGCTAAGGAGGAGCCAAGCTCCAGCCCTGGCACACACAATCTACACAGGAGCCATTCCTATTCCTGGACATTTGGGTTTGTGGGAGCTGAGCTGCTGTTTCAAGCCTAATTTTGCTACTGAGATCTGAAGTTTCCTCCCCAGCCCCCAGAAGAGTGGGGGACAACCTGTCCTACGAGCCATCCTGTCCTGCCACCCGCACAGCCAGGCACAGGGACCCCAGCCAGGCTCTGCCTCGGTCATGCCAGTGTAAATCCACACTCCACGGGCTTGTTCCAGATTTATGCAGGCACAACTGAATTGAGCAGGTTAATAAATAGCTCCTCCATTAATAGATGGAGAGCTACTTAAGATCGTGAACTCCACAATGATGACAAGGTCATGCCCACCACTTCTGCCCTCATAACTTCTCCAGCATCAGTGCTGCTCGCAGTTCAGCTTCCCTGTGCAGCCACAGGCAGGGAGGAAAGATGTCTAAATGTGGGAGCAACTCCCAGAGAACCCRGGGATGGGTTCCCTGCAGGAAGCAGAGCTGAAGTGCCAGCACRCCCCATAGCTGGGGGGCCCCTGGGGTCTCACTTCCCCCTGTGGTTTTCTCTCCCCCTCTCTTCATGGCTCCAGCTCTTGAAATTATGTCACTCTCTTCYTTAACCATCTGGCTCCTGCAAACAAATATAAGTCCTCCTACACAGACCCGCTGGTGACAGGCCTGATCCTTCCCTGGCTGACACCAGCACCTCCCTGCTGCCTTGGGAGAGGCTGCTCCTCCTGGAGCAGCATTCCCTGYGAGCTCCTGGAGAGGCCACAGCACTGGCAAAGCAGCTCCTGGCCCCCAAGTCCCCCTCTCCTCCTCCCTGGTGGGTGGGCTCTGCCTGAGCRCCCTGAGAGTGGCAGCAGCACCTGGCAGGGCTGGTGTCACCCTGCACCCCAAAATCAGCCCCTGCACCCCCCGGCAGTGGCACAGCCTGGGCACAGCAGGGGCTGGAGGTGCCAGGTGCCACCCACCCTGTTGCAGTGTGAGGCAATAGCCTGCTCCAGTCATCCTGGTTCTCTCCCCAGGTGTGCCAATCACCTCTCCCTGCCTCTCCCTGACCTCTGCCRAGTGCTGTCTGTCAGTCCTGGCATTCCAGAAAGGGCATCGAGTGATTGGCAGAGTTCAAAAGATGCCTTACACCCTTGGAGGACATTGAGCCATCCAGGTGTCATTTGTCCCCTGAGACTCCCCGCTCCTCACCTGGTTGGTGGCTCCCTATCCCTTCCCTCCCCTCTCCCCGGGGTTCAAAGGCACAGCAACCACACAGTTCATGGAGTTCTGTTGGAGCTGCTGCTGCATTCAGAGGTCTGTGGGCCAGGAATAAAGCTCTGGATCTAAATCTCCATCAGAACCAACTCCTTTCTTTCATCCTCGCCTTAAAGCTTCTCCACCAGAGGTAAACCTGAGCTCCTGCATGTCTAGACTTGTCTCTATGTGGCCAGCTGCAGCATCCAGCTAGCCGAAGGTGTCTCTGAGGTGAAACCACCACAGCTGACACCTTTTGGTCAAGCAGCAAGGGCCAGATGAGGCACGTTCCATCTGGTTATAGCACCCCTACCCTGGGCAGAGCCTGGCAGGCATTGACCCTCTGCAGGAGCTGGTCCTGCTCCCAGAGTGTTCACCCAGACTGAGGTCCTGGCCCTCCCAGGCCCTGCCAGTGTCACTGTCACCACCAGCACACCCCACAGGGCTCTGTCACATCCTCCAGCAGCAGCTGCTGTGGAAGGGCTCCTGCAGAACCAGGGAGCTCCAAAGGAAATCCCAGGCTTTTCTTGTTCTCCAGGTCTGGACAATTCTTCTCAACACCTCCCCAGGAAAAAAAAAATAAACAAAAGAGTGTGTTTGGGTCAATAAAAGCAGTCATGAATAATGGCCATAAAAYATTTCATTCTGACTTTGATTTTGAGAAACTATTAAGGAACAAGATGAATTTGAAAGTGAAAGCCCAGCAGCCCCTTGCAATGAGGCCCCAGATAATGCTTTAACCTTATTAAAAGGTGGGGGAGGCGTTATTTCAAAGCAAAAAACTTATTAACATAGAAATGTTCCCGCAAAAAATAGTTTCAGATTGATACATTTCTGACAGGTAAAAATTGAACTGCAGAACTGTCAACCTGCTGTGCTTGGACACAGCACCTTAGCTAGGGTTTGGAGGGATACAGGTAATGGGGTTTCCTCACATTCAGATTGTGTCTCATGTTCAGAGCTGAGAGAATGAAATATCCTCCAGTTCATTACCAAATAAATAATTATTGACCAGAGGTGAAATCTAAAGTTTTTGTAATCTAGTTCTGAGGTGAGCAGAGCAACTGCTGGTGCAGAATGCAACTATTTCTTTCTGAACACTATTTTCATATTTTCTTTTGACTCATCAAACAAATTTTGAAAACCGGGGAACAATCTGGGTCAGCAGGGACCTTAAATCTCATCTTGTCATGGGCAGGGACTCCTTCCACTGCGCCAGGTTGCTCCAAACCCTGTCCAGCCTGGCCAGGGATGGGGATGCACGGCTCCCCTGGACACCCCAGCCTGCCCTGACACCTGAGGGGTGCCAGGGGTGGCCCCTGGGACCCCTGACCCGTCATCCTCACCCTGGACAGGGACCCACTGCCCTGCCAGAGGTGGGAAACTTCTCCCAGCCCTGGCTCATCCCAGGAGTGGCTGCCCGGTCCTTCCCCTTGTCTATTGGTGTCTTTTGATTACAAGTCTGCTTTGAAGAGACACTAATTGCAGCCTGCACACAATGCTGGTAATTATGCCTATTACATTTTGATTCATTTCCATATGTCAACACTACTACAAGGGGGATTTTGGGGAGGGGGGCACAGCACCGTTTTATAATCGTTATTGTCTGCAAAAAAAAACCTGCCCAGAGCGTGAGTGAAGTGTTCTTTGTGGAAATTGAAAATAAGATTATAAATAAAAGTCTTCCTCTGACATCCAGAAAATGGACACTTTAGAATAAATTGCCACTGTTGATCAGGAAGATTGCCACCTCCCTTTTACATTAATGAGGCAAAGACTCTTCAAGGCCCTAATAGCAATATGTTGGAGGATGTCATTTCAATAGCTTCTTTCTTAATAAAGCTTGACCCTAATATTCCCTTTGCTGTCACAGGCTTTGTCCTGCCAGACACTGCCGTGATTTTTAGCTGCTAATCAAGGGGAAGAAGGGGGGAGTGAGAGCAAGTGGTGCAAAGAGCTGCAGGAGCCCCAGCAAAGGGGTTCTCCCMTCCCCAGCCCTGGTGGGACCCTGGCTGGCGGCTGCTGGGGGGACTCTGTGCTGGCAGCTCCCAGTGAGAAGGGTCTGAGGCAGCACCAGGACCCCAGAATCTCACCAGGAGCAGCTTTTCCAGTAGGGGATGCTCCCAAAGGCCCAAATGTGAGTAGTAKGAGGAGTGGTTGAGGGATCTGGGGGGGAAAAGGAGGCTCAGGGGRGACCTTGTKGCTCTGCACARCTCCTGACAGGAGGGGACAGGGAACAGGAGAGAGGGAACTGCATCAAACTGTGCCAGGTTGGACACCAGGAGGAATTTCCTCATGGAAAGGGTGGTCAGGGCTTGTCAGGGGCTGCCTAGGGAGGTTTGGAGTCCCCATCCCTGGAGGTGTCCAAGGAATTCCTGGATGCGGCACTCAGTGCTCTGGGCTGGTGACGAGGTTGGACTCTGGTGACGAGGCTGGACTCAATGGTCTTGGAGGTCTTGTCCAACCTGAGTGACTCTGGAATTCTGTTAAAATGTTGCTGTGGGGGGTTTGGGCCTGGGTGCCCACTGTGGGCCCTGCAGGGACATTGACTCACCCCCACCTGCTGCGGCGCTTCCCCTCCTCCTCTGCCTCTGTGGCTCATCCCCCTCCAGGTCCTGCAACCAGCTGATTCCAGGACTTGCAAAGCTGTGGGCAGGCCTTGTTTAGCAACCCATAAATATGAGTTTAAAGGGCATCGTGGTTGTTTCTGTAAAAATGCTGCTCGMAAAAGCGGGTTCCTGGTGTTTCCTGGCGGATCCCCTGCCTGTCACACGTTGCATCAGTCGTGTCATGGTGTGTTTGGAAGCTCAGTGTAACGTGATGTGACTGTGGCAGCAGGCAGGAGCTCACAAAGGGATTCGCTCTGCCAGGCACCCAGCCCCTTCCTTTAGATAATCAGGGTTTGAAGATAAAAACAGTGAGTTTTGTACTGAGCGCTGTGGCAGGAGGGAGTTTTTGGAGTTGTTGTCAGAGAAACAGAGAATAGCAGGCTGGACTGGGTTGGAAGAGACCTTAAAGCCCATCCAGTCCCAYCCCTGGCCATGGGCAGGGACACCTTCCACTGCCCCAGGCTGCTCCAAACCCCATCCAACCTGGCCTTGGRCACTTCCAGGGATGGGGCAGCCACAGCTGCTCTGTGCTGTGCCAGGGCCTCACTGGAATTATGAGGACAGTGGCAGAGTTCATGAGAACCCCCCCACCTGCATATTCCAAACCCCAGCTCTGCCCCCCGTGCTCAGCCCCTGCCTTGGTCCAGCCCCAGCTGCACACGCAGCCCCAGCAGCTCTGTTCAGCAGTGTGAGGGAAGAAAAGGAGAAGAATGCAAAAAATGCAGCGCTCAGGGCGTGTTAAACCCCCCAGAGCTGCCTCCAAAATAATCCAGCCGGTTTTGAAGGCAGCCAGCACAGGGCTCTGCGGGAGGAACCCTGCCCTCRTAGCACTGCCCASGGCACAGGGACAAGGACAAGGACRCATCTGCTGGGCTGAGCCTGCATCCTGCCCCACCTCCRGCATGGAATGTGGTGAGGAGGAGCATGGCCACGGGGGAGTCCTGAGGATGTGGAGAATGGGAGTGGAAAACAAGGCTGGTTGTTGTTAATCCATGTTGGATGCTTTGGGACCTGCCCTCCTCTCCAGGGAGCTGCCCCAGCAGCAGAGACAGCGCCAGTGGCACCCACAGTGTGACAGGGACATCACTGCCGTCCAGCCAGCCCACCTGCCCTGCAGGAAGGGACATTTCCCATCCCCAGTGCCCTGAAGGAAAGCTTTGGAACACTCCACAAACTGAACTGCTGCTGGGGCTTTGGTGTGTGGTGCAGGTCACCRTCTCTCAGGATTTCAAGAGGCTCCCGTTTGAAGGAAGTGAAATTTTAAACCTCAAAATGGCAGAAAAGCCCCATTTTCCCTGGAAATAATGGCAACAAAAATTTTTTCCTGGATTTGTACCAAGCTGGGTTATATAAAAATGAGATAACTTGAAAACATAGGGGGATGTGAAGTGTTTGCTTTTTCAGGTTCCTGCTCTGAGCCTCTGCACACCCCCAGGCCCACCGGGTTGGGATGGGAGCTCGGGTGATTGCTGCTGGCAGGAAAACAGAAGGAAGTGTCCAAATTATAATTAGCCAAAAGTTTGCTCTCAAAGCACGACCATGTGAGCTCCCTGCACCCCCTTCACCAACCCAGCGCTGCCCAAACCTTTCCTGCGCCTATTCCCAGCCCAGCCCCCTCCAAAGCAGCTGCTCCAGGAGGGACCTGGTGGAGCTGCGAGGGTTTTGGGGAGAGCGCAAGAGGGATGATGTATTCCATTTTTAATTGGGGCTTGAGAGCTGCCCACACAGGGATATAACCTGGATGTAACACGCAGACTGGTAGAAAGTTTCTGAGAAGGAAACATTATGACTTTCTGCCGCAGCTCGCGCTAAACACTCCCTCGGTGAAAAGCCCATGATTGGAAGATTCCTTATTTATTCTGATAAGTTATCATCAGTGTCACCGAGCCGAACATTTAGGCAGAACAGCTCCCTGCCCACACACTGTGTTTGCTGCTTAAAAAATATTGCAAATAGCTCCRTGGCTTTAAATAAATAAATAGCTAATGAGTCACACCAATCGGAATTGAATGTCAAGCCGGAGGAAGCGCCTGCCTGGTGCCTACCCAGAAAGTTTGTTAATGTTTGTTAACCCCATCGGTGCCGCTCCGCTGGCGGCGAGAGGCGCGGGGCAACCCCCGCCCGCGCATCGGGAGCCACCGGCGGGGAAGGGGTGAGGGAGGGCTCGCTGGAGAACACCTGGGAGGATAAATATTGTTCGTCTGCTCCCTTCGCAGGGGACGAGGTGCCAGGGAGCCGTCCTCCAGAGATGGAAGGCACCAGGCTTTTCCTGGAACCAGGAACAGAGCCCTCATTCTGCTCCTCCTGGAAAAGGAGGGACGCGGTGCCCAGGGGACGGCGCAGATGGCAWCGCTGGGGGTTGTTTGTGCAGCTGTTCTTGCTGATCCTCTGTGCTGGGCAGTGGGATGGGGACAAGGTGCAGGGGCAGGGCCACCCCCAAGGCAGCCTGTCAGCCCCTCATCGTGCCCCTGGCACGGCCTGAGCACGCCAGGGGTGTTCTGTAARTGCTGGTGGTCCCAGGGTGTCCCAGCGCAGCTCTGCTCGAGGCTGCAGTGCCAGCTCCAGAGAAACCCTCGGTGCCCACCYGCACACCCAGGAGTGATTCACCAGAAATGTGAAAGAAATTCAGCTGCTGTTGGTGTGCCAGGGAGTGAGTGGGCGCTGGGAGGTGGCACCATCCCTGCTCCTTCATTCATCTCTTGCTGGTGGAGCTGCAGAGCTGAGGCTGAGCAGCACCGAGGCCCATGAGCCACGTTCTCCTGCCAGGAGCACAGGGATTCCCCCCCAAGAAATCCAGCCCACCTAAGAACAAAAACCTTTGCACCCTTCCTGGGATTCCCCCCGAGAAATCCTGCCCACCTAAGAACAAAAACCTTTACAACAGTGGTGTTCAGCTGGAAACCTGGGCTCAGGGGTCGCTTCCCAGCCTCAGTGGACTGATGAGGCTTCCTGATGATGACCCATCTGAGGTCCAACCAGGAGTTGGAGTTTTTCAAAGGGAAGTCAGTCTGCTATTAGAAAAAAATTCCTTTACTGAAAGAGTGGTCAAGCGTTGGAGCAGGCTGGCTGGGGAAGTGATGGAGTTACCATCCCTGGAAATGTTTAAAAAAATAAGTGGACAGGCACTTTGGGATAGGGTTTAGTAGGCATGGGGGTACTCAGCTGAAGGTTGGGCTTGATGCTCTTGGAAGTGTTTTCCAGCCTTAAATGATTCCATGATTCTGTGAACCTAATTGTCAAAAAACCCACCCTTTTCAGTCAAAATAGTTCTAAGGGGAACTGTTGAGTGAGTGGCATTTCCTGGCAGGTGGCAGGGCACTCCCATGGCACGGGAGGAGCCAGGGCAGGGGCGAGGGGGGCCCAGGCCTGGCAGGCAGACCCGGGGCACGGAGCTGGCCCTGGCACTGCTGGCAGAGCCCCCCAGCCTGGGGCTTCGGTGGGGGAGGCAAGGAAGGAATGGAAAAATCATCACACACATTGCACAGATGGAAAGAGTTTACAGCCCTCCTCACTTCCTCATCCTCGTGGTGTAAATTATACGGACAGATGTACAATCTGGGAAGTTGTCCAGATTTTCTTTTTTTTTTTTTTCTTTTTTTTTTTTTAATTACTTTTTTTAAGAAGAGGGATGCTAAAACAACACGAGCTGTGCCATGTCTAGTCCTTGGCTCTTGGTGTTAGCTATGGGAGAGGAGAAACCAGCTCTCCTGGCAAGTGGTCAATGATCCAGATAAGTGTGGAGCTCTGCCCTCCTGCAGCCCAGCCCCTCTCCAGCAGGCAAGGRAGGCCCTGCCAAGGTGTCCTGGAGGGAATCAAGAGATGGGAACCCCCTGATTCCAGCAGGACCAAGCACTGCAGGGGTCCCTGCTGTGGTTCCAGGCTGGGCGGCTGCCTCCCTGCACTTGGATATAAGCAGCTCCTTGGATATTTACTCAGTTGCCAGGAATGAGAGGGAGGAGGTGGATGACAACATGTTTCCAGTGCTTTGCTTTGTGCAGAGATCCTCAAGGCAGCATGTGTGTGTCTGTGGAGGGCTCCGTGTGCTTCTCAGTGCTGCTTCCAAACAAGGATCAAGTCAATTTTCCAAAGCATATTCTCCCCCGTCAAACACCGCTCTCACTTTGGAGACTGTCCATGGCTTTGACACTCCTGTGGGTTTTCTACCCACATCCCTGTGCCAAAGATACCTTGGCATGAGTGGCAGGTTGTGCTTGGCTCCTGCTGGAGGGAAGCAGAGCCCATCACAGAGCCCCTGGGGCTGGGCTGGTCCCCAGGGCCCAGCTGGCAGCTGCCCTTGGCTTGGCTGGGGCGACAGGCTGGGGCTGCAGCACCCCCAGCCCCACCAACATCCCAGTCCCACAGCCTGCTTGGGACACAGGCTGCTGCTTTCCGAGCGCTTTCACRGTCCCACTGCAGGCCTGCTCCCTTTCCAGACGCCTTTTTAAGATAAATAACTAATTAATACTGCAGAATAAACCCCCGTAACCGTGATGAGGAATCCACCCTGGGGCACACTTTGGTCCAACAGCCACCTTGGGGCCGTGCACCTGGCTGGAGCGAGCGGCTCCTCAGTGCCCAGCTGCCAACCACGGTGCCACCAGCCCTGTCCCCMGCCTGTGACACCCGGCTGGGCTCTGTGCCTGGCTCTGGCAGTGCCCTGCGCTCTGCTCTGTGCAGCCTTGGAGGTGGCACAGAGGGAGAGACAAAGGGCGAGTGACACACCAGGGAGTTGCTCACCTCTGCGAGGAGCCGCCCAGGTTTGGGAATGAGTCACCGCGCAGAGCCCCGCCGGTAATTGAAGGGCTGGGCGAGTAAAGAGAATAAAAGCTCCTTTACGCCTGGCTGCAGCGGGGCTCCAGGGCTGTTTGCAGGAATTCCCAAACGCAGCCCTGCTCTGCTTTGTTCTTCTTGGGGATGGATTTTTGTTCTAAACCTCCAGAGAAGCAGCGAGAGCTCATGTTGGTCCCCTGTGACCGGCTGCAGCGCCATGGAAAACATTTCCCACTCTGGCCACAGCGTTCCCCCCGTCAGCTCCCTGCCCCCGGGACCTTGACCAAAACCTGTGTTCTGAGCTGCACCAGCTGCCAGCACCACAGAAAACAAGTTGCCCCAAAGCAGGGAAAAAAATCCGAGGCATCTGTGTGCTTTACACTCTAAACAGGCACTGCCCTGCCACCTCAAACTCCGTACCAAATCACAAGCAACAGAGCAGAAAACCAAATTATTTTCAGCTGTTACACTGCTTAATTTAATATTTCCAATGAGCTCCTTTCCCTTCTCTTCAAGAATGAAATGCATATTTGTGCTGTGTCACAAAACATTAGATTTTGTCAAGGCAATTCATTTTTCAGTGGTAATTTGTAAGTGCACACCACACCACACACGGGCTGGGGGAATTTTATGGCTTCTTGCAGAGGCAAGGAAAATAAGAAGCACTCAAAGTAGTGATGAGAGCATGGAAAAGAAAAAAAAAAAAAAGAAAGAAAAAAGTGAGAAGAGG
>JACDOX010000560.1:6274-43901 GCA_014549065.1 Cardinalis cardinalis
CTCGGCACCGCATGAGCGGGGCTCCCTTGTTCCCGCTCGCCCAACGCGTCCATGGGCCGGGAGCCCGGGCCGGCCGCCCAGCGCCTTCGCTCCCCAGCTGCCGGGGGCTGGCCGGGGGCCAGCGGAGCCGCGGCGGAGCCATAGCGACCGGCCCCGCTGCCCCAGCAATGGAGCCCACCCCCCGCTCCCTGCGGACCCCCCGCCCCAGCCCCGGGATGGGCTCCAGGCCACGCAGCCCCCCCGGGGGCTCCCAAACTTCATTCTAAGCAGGTTCAGGGGCTGCTCCTGCGGCAGCCGGAGATGCTGCGAGTGCTGCACGGGCTCGGTTGGGGGGTCCTGCCTCTGTCCCCCCCCCCAAAACAGGTCGAGGCCGACCCCGCCAACCCCGGATTTGTGTCTTGCAGCAGCCTCAGCATTCCCTTGCCACGTTTTCCTTCCTCCACGGTTGGGTTTTTTCCCCCTCGTGTAACACAATCCCAAGCCCTGGCCCTTCATTATATCCCTGCTGGCAGCTCCTCATCCTCCTCCCTCTCGCTGTGCCATCGCCCTCCCGGCGCTGCGTGCCCAAGGTCGGACCCACGCCTGCAAGGGGGGGAGCAGGGGGTGATTTTGGGGGTCGTGCCCGGCGCTGGAGGTGCAGCAGCTGCTCTGGGAGAGGGACCAGCGCCATCGGACCGTGGCGGGGACAAATTATTCTAATGAGCTTCCTCCTGTAAACGAGCCACGAGCCCTGAAAGGTGCCCAGGGGAAAAACCCACGGGGGAAAAATCCACAGGGGAAAAAACCCATGGGGAAAACAAAACCACGGGGGAAAAAATCTCACAGTGCTGTCATCGGTTTCCAGCACCCCTAAAACCTGGCCAGGGCCTCCCACGCCTGCGTGACCCCAGATTAGGGGCAGTTAGTGCACGATGCGATGCGAAGTGACTTTTCCCAAGTGTGACCTGAGTTATCGGTGAATGACCGGAGGCCAGGGCTGCTCCCGGGCCCGCGGYCGGCCGGGTTCTGCCCGCCGGGAGGGCGCGGGGATGCTCCCGGTGCGGCGGCCCCGGCTCCCGGCGGGGCCGATAAGGAGGCGGCGGCGGCGGCGGCAGGAGCCCGGCTGGCTCTGGCACAGCCAACGCAGCCAGTAAATTTCCACTGGGGCAGCTCCGAGTTAATGAGCTCAATGCGTGACCCCGGGCAGCGCCGGAGCTGCCAGCGGTTGGGAGGAATTCCCCAGGAAAGCTGGGAGGGGATGGGGACCCTTCCTGTGCGAGCGGCCCCGCGGGGCAGGGCCGGCCTCGGAGCCGCTCAGCGCCCCCGGGGAGGCTCCCAGAGGGCGAAGGGGGCCCGGGGTGCAGAGCTTGGCTCAGGAGCCACATCTGAAGCTAAAACTGGAGGATTTGGGGATTTGCAAGAGCCTGGGCTCAACCCTTGCTCGGTGGCCGAGTCCCACCGGTGTCTCCTCGTGTAAGCTGTAAGGACAAGGATGCCTTTTAACAAACAAACCAAGACTCTGTAAAACGTTATTTGAGCCCTGGATGATTGTCACCTTCTCCACAGTGTGTTGTTTTGGAGGGACAATCCCCACTTAACCCAAGGGAACACGTTATGGGCACAGGAATGAATGCAGGGCCAGCACCTGCGRCCTCCAGCCCTGAGTTTGTGCCGCTCACTGCGCCCCAGGAGGGAGGCAGCACCAACGCAGCAGCAATTCCAAAGCCATTGCACTCCTGAGAAGTTTCATCCTGGGTTTCATTGCGCCTGCTCCATCCAGCCCCAGGGATGCTGCTGAGGGCAGGGCCAGAGCAATCCGTGGTGGCAGCGAGGCAAGGGACACTCCTGACACGGCCCGGGTGCCCTTTGCATCCTGAGCATTTTTGGGATGGTTCAGCCGGGTGGGAGGAGGTGGGAGCTCCAGCAGGGTCCAGGCCGGGCTGTTCTCACCTCCTGCTCCAGCAGCACCCCCGGGCTGAGCCTCAGCCCTGCAGCAGCCCCTCGCTGGATTCCGAGCATCCCTGAGCTCCAGGGCCCCTCCAGGCTGCCCCCAGCAGCACCCAGAGCCTCCTCCAAAGCAGCTTTTCCTCCAAAAGCCCCGAGGGTGCTGCAGTGGGAAGCCCCCAGCTGGTGCCAGGGCTGGAGGCTGAGCCCAGCACAGCGTTCCAAGGAGCTGCCYCGCTCCAGGCTCCTCTTCCCTCTGCTCTTTCTTACCTACTCCCTGCTCTGACACTTGARCTCACTCAAGTGACCCGGTTCCTTCCCGTTTCCTGCTTCCAAGCTCCACGCCAGCCATTTATCACCTTTCCCTTTTGAGTTTCCTTGCAGGGAGAAGCACTGAAAAGAAATCCACAACCTTATTGTCTGCTTGTTTTCCAATACAGTGAATTTATTATATGTTGCAAAATCAGCATTCAGCTTTTTTAGTGTACAAAAAAAGGACACTAGCTCTTAAGAAAAAAGATTAGGAAAGCTGAAGACTATGCTGCCTTGAAATTGTAACATTTTGGCAAAGTGAAAAGCTCTTTTGTAAACTCCAACTCCATGGCTCAATATAGTTTTTATCCACAGTACAATATTACAAAGTAAAACACAGTATCAATAAGTTAAGATCATACTTAAATCACCTAGAACTGGTTTCTATTAACCCAAAAAGCACAAAATTTTGCCTAAGCTTCGTCGTCTCTAAAAAGAAAAAAAAAAAAAAAAAAAAAAAAAAAAAAAAAAGAAAAAGAAGGCAGATTCGACTACAATTCTTTAACACAGTCCAAAAGAAAAGTGAAGCAGGAAGTTGGTGGATGCTAATTGGGTCTCACAGTTTGGATAATTAATTAAATATTTTCAGGGTTTTTTTTTAATATTCAAATTTTTTAGAAGTTCCAGAATATACATGTAACTGTACACAATACATCTTTGTATACAACTCTGTTTGCAAAAATATCTTATAGCAGATGTATAAAGATTGAGATCCATCTCTATCCCCCCCCTCCCCAAGCAACAACAACAACAACAAAAAAACCCCCCCTCCTTTCAAAATATTAAGGATCAGGAGAAGTGTTTCCATGGAAGAATTTCCTCATCCTGGGTTTGTAGCTGCTGCCTCTTCTGCCATCCCGAGTTCCGCCTCCTCCGCAGTCGGAACGAAGCCCCCCCGAGCCCCAGCACTGGGGAAATTCCCATTTTCCACCCCAAAACCGCGGTGTGGGGCGGGGCCGGCGGCGCTGGGCTGTGCAGTGACAATCCCAGAGCGGGGCTTGGGGATTTGTTGAGGATTTGGGACGTGCCAGGGGCTCCTCATCCCCTCCCAGAGCCCCAGGGCTGCCCCGGCCCCGGCCGGAATTCCCGACAGGGATCCCCGGAGCTCCAAGACTCCCAGACAAAGCTCCTGCCCCCGAACTCCCGGCGTTCTCCAGGAGCRCCAGAGGCAGGCGTGCTGCCCCAGMGCTCCCSGACCTCCAGCTCGGCTGTGGGGAGGGAGGGATGGGAGCAAAGCATTCCTGACCCCCAGCTTCCCAGCAGGAATGGCCTGGGGGGTTCTGGGGTGCTCCCCCCGTGCTCCGTGGGCAGAGCAGCTCTTCCCACTCCCCTTCTCCAAGACCAGTGGAAGACTGGTGGCATTCCAAGGGCCACCACGTCCCTCTGGCCGTCACCTTTCCCTTGGAGAAGGGGATGGCAAAGCCCTGCTGAGCGCTGGATGCACAGGGAGAGACCTCAGAATAAAGTGACAAAGCAAAAGCAGTGGCCCTGGCTGTGTGACAACAACGAAATTATAATATAATAATAATAATAATAATAATTAGCCCTGGCTGTGTGAAATTATAATATAATAATTAGTAATTTTATCTCCTATTTTTAATACAGCAGATGGACCCACGTTTCGTTTGGGGCAAGGAAAAAGAAAAAAACAAACTCAAAATAACTCCTTGTTGTAAGAAGTGTTTCCCTCCTTAACTCTGCCATTCCTCTCCTTCAAAGGGTGAAAGGCTCTTCAGTGCCACCTCCAAGGGAAGGAGACTCCACAGGGAAGGAATCCTTTACTTTGAGATAAACGGAAGCGGGGAGAAGTCAAATCCCACAGGCTGGCAGGATTAGAAAGGGGAGAGGGGAGAGAAAGAAAGGAACAGCAGAGTTAAAGGACACCTTTGTGCTTTTTGGAGTGTTTCTCACACCCTGGCCATACTCTGAAACGTTCCCTTCAATCCAAAGTAAAGAATTAAATAAAAAAATCAGGAAGCAGGACTGCAGGGAGAAGCTGGCTGAGCTGAAGCACACCAGTGGAAGGGATCCGCGTGGGAAACCAGCACCTTGCTGCTCTCACAAGGATTTGCTGCTGCCTTGCAAAGACACACACACACAGACACAAAAAAAACATCCCAGGAGAAAGCAGAGCACCCCCCACCCCCTCCTGTCATGGATCAAGGAATAAAGTCACTGCTCTGGGTGACTCCTGGGTCAGTTTGAGTAACACTGCAAGGAAAGGGTCCCAAGCACTTGGCCTAAAAGGAAAAGGGAGGCACAGTTTTAGAAAAAAGATGCTTTTTTCTTTGATACAAAAATAGACCATAGTCTCATTAGCAATTAATAAAATTGGCTGCCTTGGTAGAAAATTAGAAAAGTCAAAGCCAGACAGGTCTCCATCTTCCCAGCCCTTGTGGCTGGAGGTGAACTGGGCAGACTGGGCAGGAGGTTTGCACCCAAACGCACAAAGCAGAGAAAAAAAAAAGGGGGGGTTTGGGGTTTGGTTTTTTTCTTTTTTTGGGATCCACCTCTGCCCTGGCCAAGGTGCTGAGCCCCAGGGGACCCCCTGTGCTGCCACCACCCCTCCCCACGCCGAGGATGCCAATGACAAAGCAGGGCCAGACAAGCAGAGCTCAGGGAACGTGGTGTATTTCCGCGGAGCCGGGAGCACACAGCTCTCATTCCAAACAGTCCTAGCAGCAATTCCAGTTCCTCACCATTTGTAGGACAATTTGTAACCCACGTGGAGCTGGGCAATTACAACTTCATGCCAAACTTTTAATCCATGAAAACTACAGATTCTTAACCTTTGGGAGCTTCGGTCACTTTAGGCAAGTTTTCCCTTAAGTGTCAAACGCTGGCTTCAAATAAGCAGAATTTTTTTGTTTGTTTTTTTTTTGTTTGTTTGTTTGTTTGTTTTTGTTATCCATTTGTTACATTCCAACATTCAGAGAGGCTTAAAAACTCGGGAGGAGCGTGCTGGACGTGGACATGACAGATCTGGCATCTTAAAGTCATCCCCAAGTTCTTCAACCACGAGGAATTAATGCTCGTCTCTGAAAGGGATTTTGGGTGTACAAAAGGGAACGTAACGTCCAGGCTGACTGGATTTTGGTTTGCCCTACCCAGTCCAGGGGTGAGTGGCAGCTAAAACTGCTGCTGGTCATACTCTGCTATCAGTTTTTTGATGTGGGCCAGTTTGTTGTGGAGGTATTCGCAGCGGTTCTTCTCTTGGCTGTAGTTGGGGTTTGTCTGCAAAACAAAACAAAACAAAACATGGAAGTGCAGAGGTGGGAAAGGTTTTGGACAAATCAAAGCTGAGCYTTGACAGAGCAGATCATGGGATGGTTTGGGTTGGAGGGAATGCAAAGATCATCTCATCCCAAGCCCCATCCAACACTCGCAGGGATCCAGGGGCAGCCACAGCTTCTCTGGGAATTCCATCCCATTCCCTCCCAGAGAAGAATTTCCCACTAATATCCCACCTGAACCTCCTCTCTTTCAGCTTAAAACCATGGAAAGAAGCTTTTTTAGATTCCTCTTTAAAATAGTCCTGTTCTGACCAAACCCAGCCAAGAATAAATTCCCTTTTCAGCCTTATCCAGCTCCAGGAGCCTCCTCACAGGGAAGGAGCACACCCGAGTTAGGCTCAGCCTAACTGGGCTTCCAACAATCCCCACCTGCCCTCTGCCCCCACCTCAGAGGCTCTGGGACAAAGATGAAYTTCCAACATGCAGGGAATATCTCCAAAGAGCTCCTAAATCCCTCAGGACAACAGGGCTCAGGACCATATTCACTTATTTAAAAGAAAAAAACCCCAAATCCCCACTGGTGCGTGGATGCTTTGCATAAAAACACTGAAATTTTATGTGCCCCAAACTCCAACAATCCGGGGCCAGAGCTCCAGAGCCTGATCCCAGCTGGGATCCTGGGCATGTGAAACACAAACTGTTCCTTCCCTGGAGAGATAAAGGCCCTGGGTGAACACACCCATTGTGCCAGGGCCACGGCTCAGCGATCCCAGGATCCAGGGGCACTCCCAGCTCCCCCCAAACCCTTTCTGAGCTGCTTTTAGGGGCGGGCTGGAGCTGAACAAAGATCTGCTGGAATTGCCTCAGAGCCTGGGTTTGCTCTTGGCAAGGGCCCATCTCTTTCAGTCACACCAGGGGCACCACCCAAAAGCCTTCTGTGGCCAAAGACATTCCCTTACCTTTTTAATTTTCCGATATTCCTGTAAAATTTGATCGTGGATGGTCTAAAAAAAAAATAGAGAGAGAAAGAAAACAGGGCATTATTTTCAGTTCTGCAGTAGGTACTTACTGATGGCTCAATGTACACAATTCCTCCAAATTCCAACTAAAATCTGCTCCCTCCATGGTTCCCGTGGGCAGATCCAAACCAGCTCTGATTCCATGGATATCCTGGAGCTGACACAGAAGGATGAAGCCCCACTCCTCACCTGTGACAAGCACCTGGATTCCAGGATAATTCACATTTCCAAAGCTCCAACTGCTCTTTTTTCCCCCCCACCAAGATCTAAAAACAGTCCAGTGAGGAATTTTGCAAGGAGAAGGGCAGGAGGTTTGAGGGAGGAAGCTGTGCTTAGCACAATAGGTGCTCTGTAAAAATCTGTTTATTATCCTCAACGAGACTCACTTCTTCAAGCTAATGAATAGCTAAAACTCTTTAAAAATCACTCTGACAAGCCCAATAATGCTGCATTATTAAGATCAAAGATTGCAGAGGAACAGATGACCCCGTGCTAACTCCCCTTCCAGCCCTGATACGCTCCCATATGTGCAAATATGAGTTCTTCTGGCTGGGATACACTAATAGCTTCCAGCAGCTTTTGGCTAAGGACACCAATTGTCTCACTGAGGCCTTTCCTTGTCAACAAGTCCCATGATGTGGCTCCAGCCTGAAAAAGGAGCAGCACAGAGCTGGGCTAGGAGCGCTCCCCAAAGCTGTCAGCTGTGTGCACGTTCCCCAGCAGCTCCGGGGCTGGAATTCAGACCCAGCCCAAAGAGAGCAGGACCAAAGCCCTGCAGCTCTGCCACGTGCTCAGGGAGCTTCCCCAGCTCTTTCTCTCTACCTTGTACTCCTCAGAGCCCTGCAGAAGCTGCTTCAGCTTGGCGTCCAGCTGGGTGAACCGTCGGGTTATCCGCTCTATCCGGGCGTGCAAGTCCCGGTACTCGTTGTACTCYGCGTTGAAGTCGTTTTTGTAGCTCTGACGCTGCTCCGAGGAGGAAATGGCTGCGTATTTTCTGCAGGGGAAAAGGCTCTGGTCAATGGGTTTGGAAGGGGGGGATTGGTTTGGGGGGATTGGTTTTAGGAAGGGGGATTGGTATTGGGGGATTCTCTCTGGGTTGTGGCGGTGCTGAGCACAAGACGATGAGCTGGGAATCAAAATCATGGAAAACTGAGGATCACAACATCATCTAAATGGGGTTTTGGGAAGGAATGGGTTTTGAGGTCAATGGGTTTTGAGGAGGGGATTGGTTTTGGGGGGATTGATTTTAGGGGGAGATTGGTTTTAGGGGATTCTCTCTGGGTTGYTGCGGTGGGGATGAGCCTGGAATCAAAATCATGGAAAACTGAGGATCACAAAATCATCTAAATGGGGTTTGGGGAAGGAATTCCTCACTGTGAAGGGTCTGGGATGGAATTCCCAGAGAAGCTGTGGTTGTCTCACCCCTGGAGCACCCTGGGATAGCGGAAGGTGYCTCTGCCCGTGGCAGGGTGGGACTGGATGGGCTTCAGCTCATTCCAGCCCAAACCATTCTGGGATTACAGCTGGAAAAGCCCTCCAAGATCAAATCCCAGCACTGCCAAGGCCACCACTAAACCATGCCCCCAAGTGCCACATCCACATGGCTTAAATCCCTCCAGGGATGGTGATTCCCTGTCCCAGWGAAGAAATTCTCCCCAATATCCCATCCCAACCTCCCCTGGTGCAGCTTGAGGCCGTTTCCTCTCATCCTGACTTGCTTTACAGCAGCAAACTATGGAGGCAACCACCGGGGATTGTTGCCTTGACCTCCTGTAAAACAAACAATGTTTGCTCCCAAAACTTCCTATCTCTGCCAGATAGGGTGGAATGGGCAGGTACAGCCAAGCCTGGAGCAGCTGGGGGTGGAGGAGGACACTCAGATAGTGCTGCTACAGCTTCTCTGACTCCTGCTGGCCCGCAGAACATGGAGTTCTGCATCTGTGCCAGGCATTGGAACAGCAGGAATATGATGCTTCCAGTGTTAAGAGTCTTTAAAGGAACACAAAAAGCATTGAGCCATCGTTGCAAAACGCTGGCAGGGCGATTATGTGGCAAGAGCATGACAAGAAACCACGGTGAGGAGCTTTATTCAGTATTTTTTTTCCACCAGCAACTCTATTTCCAGCACCTTCTAGAGACACTTGATGTGTCCTGAGCTCAGGGTGAACTGATGTGCCTTTGGGGGCCTTTTGGAAGTTATTTTGCTCAACAAAAAGCCATTAAAGCTGATTTTTACAGCCCTCTCTGAAGGTAAAACTCATCTTTTGGTAGGTGATGGCTCAAATTTGCCTCTCTGCTCTGGCTGCAGCAGGGCCAGTGTGGTGCCTGAACATGGAAAAGCTGATTTAGGCCTCAAATTAAGGGGAAACTTTCAGTGCTTCAACTTTTTATGTGCTCTAAACTTCTAGAACGGACTCCTTACCAGGGGTGGGATAAAGAACCATCCACACAGGATAAAGAGCATCAAACAGCAGTGACAGGTCTTAGAATCTGAGGAGCTGGGCAGATCACACTGGGTGAGATCACAGAGCTCCCAGAGCTCAGGAATCTCTCCCAGTTTCTTTGGGGAGAGCCCAAGGAGCTGCAATATCCCATTTTGGGAGGGATCAGCACGTGGGTGAGAGAAAAAACCAGAATTTTTCCCCCCAGCCACACAAATTCTTTGGAATAACCCTAAAAATGTCACCTTGAAGGGGTTGTTTGGATGGCTGATCCAGCACAACCACAGCAGAAACCTTTATCTGCCCTAGAGCCTCCTCCTCCTCCTCCTCCATCCCTTCCCTCCCAGCAATCCCAGCACAGCCAAACCAGCTCTGATGGGAACAACCCCCAAGGCTGGGACATGCACAGAGAATTTTCCCCCCTAGCTACAAGCTTTTCCCCACCCCAAAGCTTTGTTTAGAACAGGTTTGGGTTTATGYAGATTCTGGGCTTCCTTCACAGGGATTTTTGGGCTTTGGTTGTTTAATTAACCTCGGGGGGGATCTGATTAAAGAGTCAAGAAACAACTCAGATCCTAACCCAGGGGTTAGAGCCTCCCAGGAAAGAATATTTCACTGCTTTATGGAGATGATCTTGGCTCTGAAGAGGGCAAGAATGAACAAACCAGCCCAAATCCTTCCTTGCCCTGCCTTCCCCAACAGATTATTCCCTCTCCAAGTTTCCAGCTGGAACGTGGAGATGTTTAATCCTCAGAAACCCCTCTAAGGTATGAAATGTTTCTTGAAGTGCTTAAACCATTTATAGGAGATAACCTTGAACTCCTCAAGGAGGTAAAAACCAGCTTTGATATCWAGTTTAGTCTCAACTATTAATCTGCAGAGCTGGGTTTACTCTTTTCCTTACACCCACCTAACAAAGTTCTATCAAATAACACAAAAAGTCCAACAAAAATCCCCAGCACGTTGTGATTCCTTAGCCTGAAACATGACCCCAAAGTGATGAAGCAACTGATAAACATACTTACAATAAATAATCTGGCATGTCTGAAGTTGATGTTGGTACACTAGAATTATTGCATGTTCCATTTAAACCTGAAAAAATAAAGATTTGTTTATAGACGTTCTTAAACTTCAAAGCTCTTTGCAATTCAGCTTCAAACTCGTAAAACTTGCCTGAAACATACAGTTTATGGAATTCTAAAGGATTTCTGTTTTGCTTGGAACTGACAGAGGCAGAGGAGCCACAACAAGGTGGCTGAAAGTTCAAGGCTCCTCCAGTATTTGTCTGTCAGCAAAACAACACCAACATCAGCCTGTGCACCAAGCAGGGAAAAAAATCTGAATTTAATTGGTGGATAAACAGTGCCTGGAGTGGGATAACACTGAGAGCAGCAYTGGGAAGGAGGAAAACACAGCCCTGAGCCCAGAGAGCTGAGCAGGGCAAGGTGAAACTTCTGTTCTCCTGCTTCTACACTCGAGAGATTCCTCTGGGCATCTCCAGGGTGAGATTCCTGAATTAATGTCCCAGGGTCCTGCAGGGCACCACAGAGAGGATTTCAGGGCAAAATCCAGACATTAAAGAATGTTCAGAAACTGAAGGAAGAACAGAATAAACCTAAAGCAGACTCACCCTGCACATCCACCAACCAGTGCAGGATAAATGTGAGGGGGAAAGCAGCTGGATCCACCTTGGAAAGGGACATTTCCCAGAAATTCTGTGTTACATTCCAAACCCCCAGCACATCCAGCTGCACAGCCTGAGCCAGCAGTACCCTGAATTTCCTCTGGATTTCCAGGGAAAAGCTCTCCTGAGCAGTTTGGGAGAATGGCACGAAGCCAGGGTTTCCGAATCCRTCCCAATCCCAAACTGCTGCTGCAGCTCCTCCTGCTTTTCCCCCTTTCCTGACCACAGCCTGGAAGATGCAGAGCAGGGYCTGAGGATGGTGCAAGGGAAGGGACACAGGAGGTTTATTTTGCCTGTGAGTGCCACCTACTGACTGAAAGGACACCAAAAGTCCCTCCAGAGCCTCTGGAACAAAATTCCTGGGAGGAACTCCCACTTGTGGCAGAAGGCGTCCCTGCCCACGCAGGTGGTGGAAGCAGAAGAGCTTTAAGGTCCTTCCAACCCAAACTTTTTGTGATTYTCTGCTTCCCTACAGCTCCAGGGGGAATGTGGGGAAGGAGGAGGATGAGGCTGGTGCTACCCACAGAAGGAAAACATCCCAGCTCTGGCTGTCCAGGATCYGAGCAGCACTGACCACATCCTGTTTATGATTGCTCCCAGCCCAGCCCACGCTTGTTACCTCAAAACAGCAGCAGAACAAACCCCAACTCCCAATAATTAACAAAAATCCAGGAATTAAACAGTAAAGAGAAGCAGAAAAGGTGGTGGAGGAGGCTCAGCTCATTCCTAGGAATTTGGGTACTTATAAGACAAAAAGAGAGAATGTGTGAGTGTCTCTCCAGAACCACTCCAGAGGCTCATGGGGAAGAGAAACAACGTGGAAGAAACACAAAATTCACAGAAAAAAACCTGGGACTGACACAAAAGTGGAARAATTCTCAGTTCTGCAGTGCCACACACCCACCAGCCCCATGGACTGTCCTCAGCTGAGCCACCAAAATGAATTTTGTCACTGCTGCAAAGCCTGTGGGGAAGGGAGGGSTGGGACCAGCTCAACCCCAACACCCCGAGAAGCTCCCCCTTTCCAGGAATCCAGCAAAGGAGTCTCCATTTTAAAATATTATCCTTCTGGAGCCAAAACTGGAGGATTTTCATGCACCAAGGAGGAAGGGGAATGTAGAAAATAGTAACAGGGTGAAGGAAAATGCACAAAGGAATTTAACAGATATTCCCAGAGGCTGCAGGGAAAGTCCCAGKGCTCTGGGGAGCTGCAACAAACAGCAGAAAACATGGAAACAGCAGGAGAAGGAATGGATGGGATCAGGCAAGAAATATTCTCTGCTCTGACTTCYAAGAGTGCACGGACCTGACTTTGGAACAGTGGCCTGATGGAAAATGTTTTCACCCCACCTCAGTGGAGATTCACTGCTGTGTCAGTCCYTGGATAAATAAATCCCCAGCCCCAGTGGGATGTGAGGAAGCTTTTCCAGCCTGGAAGAGCTGGTTCTCCACTGCTCTAACAGCATTTATCACCAGGTTTATCTATCATTTCTTTTGTAGCCAATTTTAAAAGCTTTTGTGAGTAACTTTTCATTAAAAACCCAAACAACAGTCATCACAAGAGCCAACACAAGCGCTGCACTGCTCTTCCCACTGCTCCCAGCCTTTCATCCCCACAGATTATCCCAGCTTTTAATTTAACCAGGAGAAACATGACACGCTCTGAGGCAGCTCCAAACAGCACAGAAGGTTAAACAGGAAAAACCTGATAGCCTGTGTGTGGAGAGGAAGCACCTCTGGTGATTTGCAGGGAGGACAGCGCTGGCATTTGGGTCCCCAGAGCAGCTGGGGTGGYCCAGGATGTGCCCAATCCTGCAGGGAATCCTGGCACCACACCCAGGCAACACCAGAGCACCTCTGGGCCCCCACTCACCTGGGACCTGCTCCTGGGCAACACTAACTAAATCAGCATTTTTTATTACTTCACAGTTCTGCTTCTCCTCTTTGCACTTCTCCTCGCTCTTCTTCTCCTTCCTCTCCTTCTCCTTGTCTTTGTGCTTTTTGGATTTTTTCTTGGATTTGACGTAGGAGCCGCAGTTGTGTTTGCTGCTCTGGGCACAGTCTGTGGGCAGGGGGTGACTCAGTCTCTCGGGAGGCTCCGTGCTGCTCTCACAGTCTCTGCCGTTGTGAGTCAGGTCGTTGCTGACATCCGAGAGGGGATCGTGGGGCCTGGGCAGCTCCAGGGCCGGGAGGGAGGAGCTGGAGCCCACGGGCTCCGGGGGCAGGGCAGGGGCAGGGGGGGCCAGGCTGTCCTTCCCGTTGGAGGAATTCAGCTTCCCGTTCAGGGTGGGTTGGGTTCTGTGAGCCAAATGGGAGATCCTGGGCTTTTTGTTGGCCAGGGGGTCGATGAACTCCACAGGTAAGGGTCGTTTCTGTTAGGGAGGAGGGGGGAAAAAAAGGAGAATTAGATCGCGTTGAAGGTGCAGAAGCGGAGCTGGGTGCTGCCACTAGGTGGTGGTGCAATACAGGGGAGAAGGGAACGTCCCCGGGAAAAGCAGCTGATCCATCCCAAGCTGCTTCCCAGAGCCCACGGTTTGGTGGGACAGCTTCAAGAATCCCAGCAGCAATTCCTGAGCYGCCCTATCATCCACACACAGCCCCAGCCCGCTCTCACTGCAGCTTCTTTCAAACCCAGCCCTTTGGAACCCACATCCTGCCCCTGTCCCAGCCAATTAGAGAGTGGAAATATCCCTGGAAGTGTCCAAGGCCAGGCTGGACAGGGCTTGRAGCACCCTGGGACACTGGAAGGTGTCCCCTGCCCATGGAAGGGGGGGCACTGGATGATCCTTAAGCTCCCTTCCAACCCAAATAATTCCTGGATAAAAACGTCTGTCCTGAGCACCCCAAAGTTCCACAGTGAAGGAAAAACGTGCTCAGCCCTCTGGAGCAGGGAGGGATTCAGCAGTTCTGCATTTTTTTCCCAGCTCTGTGGCCAAAAGCTTCACCCCTTCCTCTTGTCAAGAGCGAGGCATTGCCCGGAAGAGGAGAGGAAGTGCCAAGCGCTCAGTTCTCAGAATTTCAGGCAGAAGGGGACATCTAGGAAGCCACGTCACAGGGGCCAACATGACCTGAGCAACCCTTTTTTGAGCAAGGCTGGAGAGGGAAGTGGTTCCCAGCTGTGCCCATAGCTGGGAGGCAGCTGCTCCATGGAAGGAGCCATCCATCAGGCTGAGCCCAGCCCACAGCACCTCAGCCAGCCCTTGCTGTGTGCCCACCTGGCAGCTCTGGGGCTGCACCAGCTCTGAGCCAAAGATTATTCTGTGCCCAGAGGAAAACAAGCGATAGCTCTGGGTATTTCTCTTGGATAATCCATTATTTTCTTTCTGTCTCAGGCAGGATGGCGACGTGTTTGCGAATGGAAATGTTGTTCCGTGGCTGAGATGCAGCYGCACGGTGGCTGGAGCAGCCCCTAATTCCCTCCTTTTCACCTGGATTTTTCTCTCTCTTTGCTAACTCAGGGGTCTTGAGGACACTGCTCAGTGCCAGGACTTCTTCCCACCTGTCAGGGTAATTAAGGAAGAGCTGCTGGTTCTGTCACTGAGCTCAAGGGGCAAGGACAGCACGTCCGACCGGCTTGGCAACAYCACCTCCCCCAGGAGGGGACATCTCCATCTGCAGGGCTCTCAACAGGTGACACAGCTCAAAAATCTGCCAGACTTTACAACCTTTTCTCTAAAAACAACCAATATCAGCTTCTCCAAACTCATCTCTCTGGTTAGGAGASTTCTATACATCCATTTTCTAGAATTACCAGACCAATCTTCTTCACCTTCATTCCACAGCTGAACCTTCCCAAAATACTCTGCATTCCAGCCTACCAAATCCCAATCCTCTGCTGGCACTGCACCCATTAGAAACCATTTCTCTAAATAGAAACTACAGCCAGAGAGTATTAAAAAAGTGACAGCTCACAGTGCTGTGGTTGGCTGTCTGACACGGCAGAACCATGCTGGAAACATTTCTATTCCACACGGGATTGTCCCTGTTTCACCAGCCTTTCCTACATCCAACCCAACCAACCACCCAAAGTTTCAGCTGGGTCATTCTGAGAGATCAAAACCTCACCCTGAAGACCTTTGAATCTTTAAAATACGGACAGCCAGAGAAACAAGACGATTTTTCAACCTTAAAAAACAACACAAGACCAGGATCTTTCCAAGCTAACTTGAAGGTGATCATTCTTCATTCACCAGGAACATGCCCACAGCAGAGCAGGAGAGGATTTGGAATCGGCTACCTGGCAAACAAGTTACACAGTCCTTGTTCTCAACCAGAGAATTGCCTCTCTCTCAGTGCCAGAGAGCACATAATTTCTTTACCTGTTAATATTCTTTGCCACTAATCCTCGGTGCGTCTGTCCAGACAAGCAGGCATTACACATTCCATTGGCAGGAGAAGAATAAATACTCAACTTGTCTGGGCTGACCCACACTGGAAGAAGGGAAGGCAGAGCATTTCACAATGCCTGTGCTGGGAGATCCTGGGAGAAGTGGGGACAAGGCTCTGCCTGGCACACGTCAAACGTGGCTCCTGTGTGGTTTATGGTCATGGAAAAAGCAGGCAAAATGTTCTTTTCACAGCTCCCTGCTCTGGCATCTCTGAGGCAGGAGCAGCCCAACCTGCCCCTGATCTGTCACAGCAATTAGGCTGCAAAAGGTCAAGGGTTTTAATAACTCAGCCATGTTTGGGAGCTGCTTATTACAGCTTCGTTCCACTCAATTATTAGTAATGAGGAAAACACAAGCTCCTTCTCCCAGGAACTCCAGCAGGGAAGGAGGCACTGCAAAAGGAATTTAGCCCTTAAAACTAAACCTGAGCCTCATTGTCAGAGATCCTCCCCACAGGCCCTGGCTGAGCCACGTCCAGAGGAGAAACAGATGCTGAGCAAAGCCAGAATGAGACTCCAAGTTAATAAAAGAGAAATAAAACCCCAAGGACCTCCTGACCCAGCAGCAGGTGATTACAGGGTGCAGACAGGCACAGCCTGGACCCAGAGCCAGCAGCCAAATCCATCAGGAGCACCCAGGGGCTGGGAGGGGATCACCCACCTGGGGGGGAGAGCTGGAGCTGAGGGTGTCCTTTGGAGGGCTCAGGGAAGGAGCTTCTCCCTGGAAAGCGCCGCTGTTCTGGGGCTGGCACAGCTTCCTGCAAAACACAACCAGGGCTGCTCACACCCCTGCCAAGGGGACACTGCACACCTTGGCCTCTGCTGGGGCTCCAGCTCTGCTTGGGGGTGCCATAAAGGGGCTCCTTCAGGCTCTGGTCTCTGACAAAATCCGGGGAGGAGAAATTACTATGGGAAAATATCAACGACAAATTCTCCTTCTTGCTTTCCCATGATTTTTGTGGCTCTTTGGCAATGGAAGGAACACTCTGGACCTCTTGGACACATGAAAGGATTCCCTGTTRAATTTGGAACTCCTTTTTTAACAATTTCACCTTTTTTCTCTTGAACTGGTGACGTAAGAATTCAAACAAATTAATTCCAGCCTCAGAAACATAATTCACACRGAGACCAGTGAAAGTGGCACTGAATTTGAAGGTGTAAAGGATATCAGATATTATTCCTGCTGATTGAAATACAGCTCAGGGAGGCATTAATTAAACAAATTTCTGCTGATTGTTTGCTTTCTGAGACAACTCAGAAAGCAAAGCTCACTGAAGAGGGGCTGAAACTCAAGCTCAGATGTTGAGGAATAATTTCTCCYACTCATTAGCATCATTAAAACAACATTTTATGGCAACAGGAGCCCTTTCAGCAGCGAGCTCCTCTGGGTCCAGGAAAAGCAGCACTATAACAGGAACTGCTGAGGTATTATTGGTCCACCAGGATTTACATTTTGGGCTTCCCAATAATACTTTTATGTTGCATCATGCAAAACAGAGCTACTCTGGGCTGTATTTGTGGTATTGGACAAATAAAAAAAAAACAAAACCCTTTTGTAGCAACAAAAAGTACAATTAGAATCACTTGAATTCCCCTCCAGGCTGGGTCTCTGCTCCTCTGTAGATCTCAGAGTATTTTCCCAGCCCACCAGCTTTGACCAACAATTTTGACACCGGACTGCCCCTCAATTAATCATTCCAAAAAAAAAAAACCCCACTCTTGCATCAAGTTGCAGCTGACAAACTGAAAAAAAAAATAGAATTCAGGGTTAAAGGTTTTAATAAAGCAGCTCTGCAGTCAGTTTGTCAGGAGCTGTGGAGCCTGAATAACCCCACTTTTAAATTCTCCCACAAGAAACTGGAATCAGCATTAAAGCTCACTCATATCCCTCAAACATTGGGAAGATTTATCTCAGAGGTAACACCCAGCACTTGACAAGATCTGGCTTTTAACCTGAGCTTGAACCTTGGGCCGTGCTGCAGCAACATTTAGACATCTGCAGGGTCACCACTGTCCTGGCTTTGTTTAATTTTATTTAAAACAACCTCAGCAGCCACAGCTCAACTCAAGGAAAGGACCAGGGGATTGTGAACATGGGGACACTGACACTGCCCAAACAACCCAGTCAAAGTGGCTTTTGGGGGCTGCTTGAGCAAGCCTCTCACACCTTCTCATTGTTAATYGTGGATTGAAGGAGTCAGGAAAGCACTGAGCTCAGCAGAGGAAAGATTTCAGGGAATCCTGGAATGCTTTGGGATGGAAGGAGCTGAAAGCTCACCCAGTCCCAGGCTGGGACACCTCCCACAGCCCAGGGGTGGCACAGGGATGGAAAACATAAAAAAGGGAAAAAAAAACCAAGCTGGTTTAAACCCAAGCTTAGTTAGACCCAACTTTATTATCTGCAGATGTGTTAATTACTGCAGATGTGTTAATTACTGCAGCTGCTGAGGCCACTGGCCCTGAAACCCAGGAGGACCTGAACAATTGGTTGGTGATGCAAACCCTGCTGCCTCCTGTGCCCTTTTTCTGTTTTTCTCCTGTCTTCAACCCCACATGTTTTTTTCCCATTTTGGAGCCTCATTACCTGCACTGCCTGAGCAGGGCTTTGTTTGTACAGTTGAATACATCCTTTCCAAGGTCTATTTTTAGACCCCAGCCCAAGTGAATGCCACAATTCTAGAAAAAGCAGTAAACATGGCTTTTCTACAGGGAGAAATTCACTTTGGGTAATTTTTTTTTGAAAGCCATAAAGATTGCATGGCAGTTGTATTTTTCCTTTTAATTATAATTTCACATCAAGGCCATTTAAATGAGTTTTGATTTTCCTTCAGCACACCAAAGCACTTGGAGTGCAAGTTTTCTGTTGGTTTAAAAAGTCTCATCTCCAAGTCAATTGTGCTTTTAAATCATGGGAAGTGCTCAAACAGAGCATGCTGTGCTTCAGCTTAACCAAAAGTGCAATAAAATAAAGCACAAGTAAAAGCTCTGCCTGCATGACAAAATCTGAATCAAGGCACTGAAAAATATCAACACTGAGAGCAGAATTCTGTGTAAAACTGGGGGATTTCTTTCCCTGCCAGCCAGAAGCTTCCAAGCTGGGAGGCTTCACCTAAGGAAAATATCTCTAGAGGGAAAAACATGTCAGCAATAAGGATGAACTGAGTCAGTTAAGGGCTGTTCCAGGAGGGAACATGGGAACAGAGATCACACTCCAAGGAGGAGGATTTTAAAGGGATTTATCCCTACAGAACAACCTCTTGCTTTTCCAGGCATCCACAATTTCAACCCCATCTCAGATTGAGGGATGAAACACTCCAGCCTGYACAGGAAGATGTGGAAAAAAGGAAGGAGAGTTTCAAAGGAGAGCTGAGCTGGAGACATTTAATCACCTCATCTCCATTTCAGACCAGCAGCATTAACTCCAGCAGCTCTGCTCCCTGGCAGGTTTCCCCCAAGCTTTGCCTCTAATGATTTAAAGACAGCCCAGGATGATGTGGAGAGTGGATCCACTTGGATATTCACCTTTAGCCACTCCCACAGGTCCCTGGGTGATGGGCAGTTTAAAATGATGTCAAAGTAAGTCACACACTCAGCTTACAGACCTTGGTCACCCTGATGCACAGAACCTTCCCTGGATGATAGCACAGAGAAGAAAATGGACAATTACCTAACGAGGATCCTCTTCAACAATTGCTGATCTCCTTCTGAGTAGCCAGGCCAGTCCTTCTGCACTTCTTTGTATACACAATCTTTCAGTGTGAAAGTGCTGTCCTTGGCACTCAGATTTGCCACCTGGAACAGAAGGAATTTGGAAAACCATCATTAGGGTTTCATTTTCTCACCTCCTCGACCAAACAAGAGCCAAGATGAAGGCAAAATCTGAGCAGACTTAGCAGCTGTTAGTAGTGTCAGAGAACAAGGAGAGACTTTAATATTTCATTTCCTTATTATTAAGATTATTTAATCAAAGTGTGCCTTTCCTTTCGCCTTGTCACTGCAATAATTCATAATGAGTTTCTAAAGCACATCCAGTTGAGTGGGAAATAAGTCATATCTAAAAGAGATTATTCAGCTTGGGGAGCCTGGACCAGCACAACACCACTTGATGGAAACACCTGGAAATAAAGCCTTAATGGGAACAGGCAGTTCACTTATCACACCTGTCCCACAGCCAAAATGGGGCAGTTTATGGCCAAAGAGGAACTCTGGGGGCCATAACTTGGTTAAAAATTGCCAGGAGATAATTTCTCACTAATGAGCCAACAGAACAGGCCACAGAGAGCTGCTTTCTCAGGGAGCTGTGAGGAGAATGCCCTGGGACCACCTGGATTTTATGGAGAACTTCTCCAGGGCAAGAACAGAACCTGGGATTTCCAGCTTGAAGCCAGCAGAGCACTGCAGGGAGCTCAGCACACTCCTGACATTTTATCCAGCCCTACCCCGTGGAGTTTCCCACAAACCCTGCGTGGTGCCTGCACAGAGAGGAGAAGCTGCTGGAATGGGCAGAGCTGGATTAGAACGGAAACAACTTGGGAAAGAGTTATCCCACTTGGATCAGTCTTTCCACAGCCTGACTGAAAATTTAACTTCTTGCTCTTGGTACACGCCTGAAAATCCAGAGTTGGAAGAAAGCAAAGAGCCCCAGTGAGGCTTTCACAGAGAGTGAAAACTCTCTGGGTGATCCATGGAATGGTCTGGTTCCATCAGATTCCAAGGGCAGGGACACCTCCCATTATCCCAGATTGCTCCAACCTGCCCTTGGACACTCCCAGGGATGGGGCAGCTTCTCTGGGCAACCCCAGCTTGCAGAGCACTGCAAGTTTCAAATGAAAAGAAAGCCTTCAATGTGTTTGTGAAGAGGGAAAAGGAGGCCCAGGTGCCAAATGCTCTGCCCACAGCCAGGCAAAGCAGCAGCTGCAGCCCAAATTCCCTGCTGGAGCCCCTCAGCTCAGGGACTGCTACCCTTGAAAGTGGAAAATGCTTTTATTCAGTGCATGGGGATCTTGTGCATCTGTTTAGGGATTACTGTTCTCCATTCAGGACGTGGCTGTGCTCAGGGATTTCTATTATCYACACAGCAGGAAAATGCCTCAAAAACAAGCAAAGGAGTGGGAAGTCTTGAATGAACTGAAGATGCTGCTGATTCCTCTGCTTTTGCTTTAGGGAGGCTACAACCTAATATAAAAATATTAAAAATCTAGGCATTTCAGAGCAAAAGGCTGCACAACCACCAYGGCAAACTCTCCTGATAAGCAAAAAATAGAAAGCCCAGTTATCAGTTTACATGACAAACACTTTGTTTTTCCTTTCAGTTCTGTCAGCTTTCCAAAATCCTGAGCCAAAATACAACAAGAATTTGAGCTGTGTTTTACATCGAGGTATCCCTGTAAACACACCCAGGAGACAAAAGCCAATCCAGGTTCTCCTTCACCAAAAAAAACCCCAAAACCCAAAAACAACAACTGKCCCAGAATTTCTCTGTTTCCTGCCTGTTCCTGGAGCCTGGGAAGAACAACTTGGATTTTTCTGTGCACAGAGGCTGAGAGCTGCTACCTCCTTGTTTTGCTCGTGTGGGACTCTGCAAGCTCCACCCCAACCCTCCCAAAAATAGAAACCTTGCAAAATGAGGCAAAAAGGCCGCCAGGAACACGGAGTCCTGCGAGAGAGAGATGCAAGAGCACAATGAAACCCACACCTAGACAGATTTAGCTGTGTAGCTTTAACACAGCCTGTAATTTTTAGCTTATCTGTGTCTGCCTGTGGATGGGAGCCCTGGGAGGGCTGAGAGGGATTAACTTTACGAGCTGCACGTTCACAGCCAAAGCAGCCCGAGTGAGGTGGCCCCGCACGCGCCGCTCGCCCGCCGGGGCTGGGGCACAGCATCCATCAAAAGCCATCAGCAGAAACAAGTTCTCTGCTCTGAAACTCAGGCAGAGAACTGAAAAAGTGCTGCAAAAAAGCTGCTGGGAAATTAAGGGCTCTGGGATTAAAGTCTAAGGAAGGAACGAGTTGTGCCAGCTGTGACTCTGTTTTTAATACGACCTGCCCTGTGCCCTTGGGCAAAGTGAACTCCTGTCTCACTCTTCATGGAAAGGAGTGAAAAAGGAAAAAAATAAGGAGTTTTTTCCCAGAATTGATTCCAATCCAGAAGAAGGCAGCTGCAGCATTTAAATAAACAGCCATGATGTGTTTAATAAAGCAATGAAGGTGTTTACTGGGAGGCCTGAAATGGCACCTTTAATGTGACTCAAAGTGCTAGGAACTGATTCAGCTTGAAGACAGCTTTCACACTTGACACACAAATAATCTGCTTGGCAAGGAGCTGCATGATCTTCACACCTGACCACTGGCACTTCCAAGCAGGAAGGGCTCTGAGGAGTACAAAAAAAAACTGGGGACATCTTTTCCTTCATATACAAAACTTGTACCAACAGAGAGCGTGGCTCCTTTACGTCCATGAGAATAAAATAGAGATTTAGAGGTTATAATCAAATAATTTGTAGATCCTCTGTTAAGAGAATCCTCCCCATGACCAAGCAGAAGTGTCCCTCTGAAAGGGACTGATCTGGTGAGCCAAAACCATCCAGCTTGGGTGCACCCCCCTAACCCGAGGCGTAGCCACGGGAGGCTCCTGCTATCTCTGCACCAGCACTGGGAGCTGAGAACTGTGTCCCCCACAGCCTTTAGAGTCACATTCAGCTGCAGCCCGGAGATAACAGCTCCCATTGCCATGGGAGGGAGGAGGGGCTGAGAAGACATTTTTTTTTTTTTCCCTTTACCTAAATCGTTGCCTTCATCAGAGTACAAACCTGTTGCAGAAGGTTATCCAGCAAATCCTTGTCCTGCTGAGAAAGTCCATCCTTCTGCAATCTGAGAATAAGTTCAGGTTTCTTATAAGGCTTTAGTGCCAGTAAGTGCACAACCCTATCTTTGAAGGGTCTCTGGGAAATGGCACTATTGCCTCTCTTTATTGCACTGGCAAGGTTGACTGGCGTTGGGCGCTTCCTGGAGGGAACAGCATCGGAAGCTCCTGGTGCAGGTTTACGCACCTGAACCTTTTTGCCTAAAATGAGATGAGAATAGTGAAGTGCAGCAGTCACCTCGCAAAGGCCAGTGGGCTGTCACCACCGATCCAGAGTCCATCACAGCCCTGGCAAGTGGCACGAGGTGACAGGGAAGGACAAACACCACCAGCACACCCCCTGGGTCCCGACGCGCCGCCAGAACGAGCATCCCGTGAGCTTTATGGGTCATGACAAGCTTGGAACGAGTAAACAGCAACACCAAGCTCTGGAAACCTGAGCATTATTGGCCACCAGCTCACATAAAGCTCCCTTTGTTTGCCAGCTTTTCATTTATCCCAAGTGCACGTATCCCCCACGGGTAATCGAACTATTTTTGCCCTCCCTACGAGAGGAAAATTCTGCATTATTGTGTAGAAGAGTGGGAAATACCGAGTGGAAAGACCAGAACTGGTCAACGAGCGGCTCCCCGCTGCTGAGCTCAGCAAAAACGCTCCTCCAGCAGATGTTTCTGCTTTTAGAACAATAGGAACTTTATGGGGCTGGGTCACCTCCCTTCCCCCTCCAAACACGGCCCCATGAATGGGGCTGACACTGGGCCATCAGCCTATTCATGAGGGTGCTGCCTGTGCTGATGGAATAACCCCTTCTCCACTGCAGAGAAGTGACAACACAAAGCTGCCTCAGGAGTGCATCTCAGCTCCATCCCCACTGTGCTTCTTGGCTGCTGACAGCACGACCCAACAATTCATTTTTCCCATTCCTATGAAAAACAGAATCCTCACACCATCTCTTAGCAGAGCCCAAACCAAAGGATGGGGGCTGTTTGAAATACAGGAGCAGGTTCCTGCCACCAAAGGCAAACCAAGCAAAGCTGAAAACAAAACGTGTGGGTTCCAAGGTCTAGAAAGCTGGAGATCCAATCAATAATCACTTGGGCTGGAGAAAGTGACCTTCACTAGGACAAACAACATCTAGCATTTACTGCAAGTGTTTGGGAGGTTTATTCCAGCAGGGCACTGCTCCATTGCTAGGAAGCAACGTTTGCAACTGAGTCATCTGAAGATACTGGAGATTGTCTGCACTGTTTGTTTTACTGAGCTGCACRTTGCGTAACCCAGGCCCCATTTCCTGGCTTTTTATTCTACACCACAGTGCTGGGAGAGGAAGCACGACCCATCCTCAGCAGGGCTGAGGGGAGGTGAGAGGGGGAACAACACCAATTCGCACGTTAAACATCCCACAATCCAGAGGTCAACTGGATTTTGTTTCCAGAAATGGGACAAGAGAAGATTCGTCAGCTTTCTAGAACTGCCTTAACTCTTGCCAGGTCATGAACAGTAAAAACATCACGTTGGGAGGTTTCCATTTAAAGGCTGGAGCCAAAATGTGCAGTGATAGGAAAAGAAAAAACCAAGCTAAGCCAGGACACAAAGGATTTTCAAATATTTATACACGTGCATGTCTATGGCTGCATGCACACACATTTAGTGTGGCTGCAAGCACACATCCCCTGCAGCTTTACCTGCAGCTCTCTATTTACACATCTATTTATTCAAGTGTCAGCTCACATCTGTAAGTCCTGCTGCTCTCCAATTTCAACATTTCCTATAAATTTTTCCACATCTGAGCTGCCTGGAACGACTCCACTGGCACTCGAGTGCTGAGCTCCGTGTTCTCCTGGAAATGTGAGAGGCAGCCCTGTCCCTCCAGCCCAGCCTGCAGGAATCAGCTGATGCTGCTGCTGGCACTCCAGGACCTGCAGATCCCACACCAGGACTGTCCTTCCAAGCCCTTCCTTCTTGGAGCAGAGCTCTSCTCCTCAAACACTGACATCTTATCTAGGAGCACTGTGAGCTCTGCCCCTGCTGCTTTCACACGGCTCTGTCTCCATTTCGGGCCACTGAAAGGTTTTAGCCAGGAGTATTTTTAATTTTAAAAAGTTTTGCTCCATCTTTCCAGGCAGCAAATTGCTTTGAGAATCTTCTCCCTCAGAAGCTTTAACTTCAGGCACTTACTGTAATGTTCTCAAAGAGGAGCTAAACAAAATAATCTTCTGGCCTACGGGAAATCAATGCATTTCCTTCCTGATTACTATCTCCTTTCTCAGCTTTGAGCACTTGGCCGMTGTGACAATGAGTCTGGGTCAGTTCTACATTTTGCAACTCAATCCTTCTCATCACAGATCCCTCTGAGAAGAGACTGGCTGCAGATCACATGGGCTGCAGGAAAAGCAGCTGCCTCAGGAAAAAAAAAAAAAATAGTGAAACTGCATTCTGGTTACTGCTTGTGCCCAAAGTTTGTGAGCTGAGCTTGAGCAGGGCCCTGAGCCCTGGYCTCTGCAGGCTCCCTCCTGCATTATTTGCCATGGTTTTATCTCCTCTGCTAAGGCTTTCCTGCTGCTGTCACAGTGAGAAGGGCTGTGCCAGGCTGCTTTAGTGCCTGTGTTTATTACAGAGGGCACTGCTGCCTGTGTCCTCCCTGCCAGGGTCCCGTGGGGCACAGCTGTGACACRGGGGTGGCACTTTTAGCTGAGCTGGCCAGGAGCAGGGACACAGGGAGAGCTCAGCAGGGCCCACGTGACAGACGTGACCCAAGGCCAGAGCACTGCACATGGACACCCCTCAGYGCTGCTGGCTGGGTGCCACCTTAAAATCACCCTGTGCCACCCCCTGCCAGGGCAGGGACACCTTTGGGCTGCTCCAGCCTCATCTTGGACACCTCCAGGGCAGCCACAGCTCCTTGGGGTGACGATGGAAGTGAAGACACAACACAAGGAGAGCAGCCCCYTGAATCACCCACAAAGAACTACCAGGAACTTTTCAGACTGCCACAATCAAGCCAACAACATCAGGATTTGCCTCCAGAGCCTGCTGAGTCCCAGCTGGAGTGCAGAGCCCCAAAAGGAGTGGCTGCTTACCTACGTATCTCCCCCCAGGTTTAATGACTATGGCGCTCCGGCTGCGAGTCTCCTCCTCTGCCTGTGCCATGCTCTGCCTCGCCTTCTGGTAGGAATCATCGGTAGCACACACGGTGATTTTATCCTGTATGCTTCCCAGGCAATCCAAATGGATATTGCCATTGCTGCAAGAGAAATGCAATGGAAAAGGTACTCCTGACACTGCAAAGGGACACCAGGCTGGCACTGGGGGGGTGTTAGCTGAATAATAGTGGGGGCACACAGAGGAGCTGAGAAGGAACTCGATGCTTCCCAAAAAAACCACATCAAAACAGATCAGAAAGGCTCTAAAAATGAAGAACGTGCATTAAGCTTTTGTTAGGGAAAAGATGCTCCAGAAGAGAAGGTAAAAAAAAAACCAAAACCCCAAAAAGGGTGGGTTTTCTTTGGATGGCCACTCACCTGGACACATACTGCTGGATGCAGTCAAAGCTCCCCTGGGGGCTGTCCTTGCCAATATTGGAGAGATAAAAGGTGAAGGTCCTCACTTCCGCCGGTCGATCGGGCCTCGGGATGGCGATGTGCTGCTCGGGAGAGGAGGAGGAGGAGGGACAGCATTGGTCACTCAGGTCAGCCCAGGCTCAGGAGAGCTCATYCTCCTGCAGCCAGGCTGCTCTGAGGCATTTTGCAACAAGGAAAGCACCTGGGTTACTGCACACAGAGGCTGCCAGAAGAATTCCAGTTATCTGCGCTGTGTGCAGGGGGAAGGAAAAGGTGACTGAGGGAAAGAGCAGCTGAGGATGGATGTGGCTGTGAGAGAACAGAGCTKCCTCAAACAGAGCCCACAACCACCCTGCTCTAGGAATCTGACCCAATTCTACTGATTCAGCCTCAAAACAGACTCGCTCCCACTGTTTATATTCAATGTAAAACACTCGACGCTCATTTCTTTAGAATTACTGATCCAGCACTAAACATAGCACAAGCCAGGTCACTAGGTAGCATGCTTATTCTTTTTTAAGAAATTATAATTCCATAACAAGATTTCATGGCTCACAGTAGAGTGTGACGCTGCTGCTAAATTAAATATTTAATCAAGCATTAAGTGTGCTCCACAGACAACTCCACAGCCATCCTGCATTGTTTTCTTCACCCCTCTCCACCACAGCCATTCATTTTTCAAAAGGGAAAACTGTCTCCTCTCTGCATTCAGGATCCAACATCAATGTCAGCATCTGAGCTCTACTATCACATCAATATTTGATAATTAAGATGGCTCCCAGAAGCTGAGACAGAAGGAACACCAGCCCCAGCCTATTTTAGGCCAGGCTTTACCACACGGGTTTATATTTACCCAGATTGCCACATCTACGCAGAAAATACACACTCCCAGCAAGGCAGCCCGTGGCATCCACACATGACTGTGCTGGGCCAGGAGGGGTTTTGGGTGGTTTCCTTCAGCCCTCAGACGTCTCCAGCAGCCTGGAAAACCCAGGGATCTGTGTCCCTCTGCTAAACCACAGCATGTTCTCGAGGAGAGGCCAYGCATGGCGTTTCCCTGCCCTCAAACAGAGCTCCCTTCTTCCAAAAACCAGCCCAGAAACCCAGACTTGTGCCTTCCTTTATACAGGAGGACAAATTATCCCCAGGATCCGGGGCTGAAAATATTGGGAGCAGATTTTTTGGGTGCTGCTGGACCCTCCCTGAGCAGCCTCATTATCTCCCCTGCCAAACGGGTGCCGCAGCCCTCGAGCCCTTTTAATCTCTCCTGGCATCCTCTGCCCCCACCCAGGCAGGGGAAGAAAATTCCCTTCTGCTTTACCAGAAGAGCCAGAAAGGCAGAGTTATGTAAGCAGCAGACTTGGGGGGATTTTACAGCTGGAAATTTGGTAGGAATGGGAAGGGAAGAAGAGCAAAACCCAACAGGGGGATCGAGCTGWGCTGCACCTGAGCCTGGAAAATAAAACCTGCAGGATGTCACCAAATCACATCCTCACACACCAAAGAACTTTCTCCTCGCTCCTGCTTTACCCACTGGAATAAACAGCTGCTCCAAAAGCCCCAGGTTTGGATTTTTGTAGGGTTTTTGCAGCGTCTCCAGAGGCTCTAAAATGAGGCAGAGTCACTTTAGTACTGAAAAGTGTCTCATGTGCGAGCCGGCCGTTATCTAGGAATTATTTTTAGCTGAAAACAGAAGGTTTCTCAAGCCACCAAATCAGCATGGTGACTGCTTTGAGGGAGCCCTAATTTTGGTGCTGGGTACTGCACCAGTAACCAGAGACACTTAAAAATAGCCTGGTACAGATGTAACTTCTGTTTTCTTCTTTCAAGTAACATTCATCTGTGGACAGCTCACTCTGAACTGAGATTTCACCTCCCTCTCTTAATACCAAAACTTCATCCCAAGCAGCAGGGGAATTGCTGTATTTTCCAATCACAAAGCAAAGCTGCTTTGCTCCCAACAGTCATTTAAAAAATGCTGCACACACACGTGGCTTTGGCACCTGAAGGGTATTTTTTTCCCCCCATCAGTTTACTCTGCCCCTGCTCTCACYACCCCACAAGCACCTGCAAATTTCAGCCAGCCTAATGATTCTGCATGTCTTTTCACCAAAATAGAAGCATTTTCAGTAATTCTAGCACAGGTCTGCACTCARTTTGTAATGCTGTGGTACTCCAGCTCTTAAATTCTAATGTATGTGGACACTGAAATGAGCAAAATGCTCAAAACTCCATCAAAACTTATGAAACTATCCAAGAAAATCCATGAGGTAAAAGTGACAGCCAGGTGCTGCTCCTGAGGAATATCCATGGTCCCGCTTTAGAGGAACRCTCTGGTAAAGACAACCTGGTTATTACAACTGAAATTCTGATTATTACACAGAATGAAAGCCATTAACAAGAGCAGCATCACTACAGAGAAACATCTCAAGGCAGAATTCCAAAATTCAGTTCCTGTGAGGCTGGATCCAGAGCAGGGTCCAGGCAGGAGAGGTTTTGTCCCTTGTCACTGGAACAGCTGTTTTATTTTTATATTTTATTTTTACAACCACTGACTTCCTCCTTTCTGCTGTCACCTTGCTGACCCCGGGTTTTATTCCAACAATTCCCTTCCCTGGTTAATTAGTGTCTCAAACATGGAAGTTTCTTTTTCTGTGTATTAGAAACTGAAAGTATCTTTGACAGCTTTTAGAGTAACACTGGAATAGGTGAAAACACATGGACACAGTAATTTAAAGGCTTCTAGAGAATTAAATTSAAGAAGCAGCAGTTTGTTTAAATTCTTATTTCATATCCCGCATCCCTAAACCATCAAGTGAAGCTTTTCCCTCTTGAGAGAGGAATACTTGCACAGAAAAYTCCCACTATTAAAACCTCACTGCTTTAAATCACACTGACACTTGTGCTGTGCACAACCTTCCCACCCAAAAAAGTTTTTGGGATTCTCCACAGCTCCTTTTTTTGGGAAGCAAAACAGAAAGGCAGCAAATTGGGGAATTGAGGAAGAGTGGAAGAAATAATTTAAAAAAGTAAAATATGTTTTAATGTTTAGAAGTAAAATGTGTTTTAATGGCATCCTCTGGATGCGAGAGCCTGGGAAATTCCTGGAATTATCTCTCCAGCCCAACTGATGGAGGATCCCTCGAAAGCATTTCAAGCCTCAGCTCCTTGAAAAGCAGGAGAATCCTGACAGGCAGAGCCCTACCMTTAAAAGCAGATGGTTCCCCAGCTGCCAGCTCCTTGTCATACCCAGGAAAAATAATAATAAAGGGACAAAGAGCTCTTTCTGCGCTCCCATGGAGCTGCAGCTCTCTTCAAAGCTCTACCTTTGGCCTCTCCTCGTCAGTGCCATTAATTAAGCACTGAGGAGGAGCAGGCAGAGGTCAGCCCTGGCTGCCACATCTCCCTCCAGCCCAGCCCAGCCCTGCTGGCTCCTCTCCTCTCCAAGGAGTGACACTGCAGGTRCCAGGCAGCTCTTCCACCAACAACTCAGCCCTGGGAGATCAGGCCTCAAACAGAATTAACTCTTCTATTTTTATATTTTTCAAGAATTGTATTTTTATATTTTTAATTTCCAGAAGCAACTGTAGCATTTGAAAATATTTTTAATTAGCCTCAGAAATGAATATTTGTCCACATCAGATGCATGTGGAAGCACCATGAGCAAAGGCTCAGGGCAGAGGAGCAGTTTAAGCTGTTTTGATCCCTTTCGCTACATTTCCTTCAAGGAGAAATCTTCAGAGGAGGCATCTCCAGAACTTAAACAGCTTTACTGGAAAAGTCAGGTGTAGATCCTGCTTCCAAAGGGAAAGGAAAGCATTCCCAGAGCTTTTAGCTTCTTCATTCCATGAGCAAAGCTCATCAAATAAAGACACATCACCCACCCCTCATTCTCCTCCCTCCTGACTGTGCCCAAGCTCAGTGGCAGATTTTGATCTCAACTTTCCTGCTGAGCTTTCAGGGAAGTTCAAGTCTAAACAAAGTAAAAAACCTGGAAATTGCTCCTTTCTTTACTTCTCAGGACAAGAAGGTTTGTATTTTTCTTCTAAACTTACAATAACAATCATGTCTTTCCTGCCACATTTTCCATGGACTCTTAGTGAGAATAATATCACAAAGTAGGATGTGGGCAAGGACAATGTGCTGGGTTTAATGTCCACTCAGCCCAAGCCTTTTTGAAAGATTTAATGTGCCAGTGCATAAAAAAATAACCAGAAGTTACAGCTGAATTCAGATTCTTGAAAGAAAAATATTTAAAAAAATTAAATTCCCCTTCTTAATGCAGAGACTAAAGTTAAACACAGGCTTTTTTAGCAATAAAAGGTATCTAAATGACATTTTTCAAGTTCACTGAAGGGCTGCATTGCTTTACCAGAAACACCACCACGTAAATCTCAACGTTGTCAGCAACTGGCATGACAGACTGGTTCAAGGGGCTAAAAATATCCCAGAGTTCTGTCACTGGAACACAAGTTGGGGAAGTAAAACTCCTAAATCTAAAATAACTTCTGGTACTCACAGCACTGCAGTTACACTAAATAAACCTCCAGGATTCTCAGAGCAGCCTCCAAGCTCTGCTGCTGGGAGGAACTGGGACCCCAAAATTCCTGCAGTGAGTTTAGCACGGGGTTTTCTTGGGGTGCAGGTGAGGATTCCATGGATTTTCTGTTTCCTTTCCTTTATCCCTGTTCTACCCAATTCATAAATCTGAATTTCCCCATGGATTTAGCAAGGTTAGGAAACAAAGAGGAGGGAAAAGGTTTTTTAGAGAGAGACCCCATGAGCAAACACCTTCCTGGAGCACACCTGGAGCTCCACCTCAGCAATCACAGCATCATTCCTTGAGCTGGAACAGCCCCAGTTCCTCAATCCCATGACATGGAAAAGAACTTTCCAGGGACAAACTTACCCCTTGGCTTCCTTGAAACTGGATGACTGGTTTTGACGTCACAGCATCCTACAAAAACAAGTGGAAAAACAAAAATTACCTCCGAGAAATTCCAAACTCCGCCAAGTTTAGAATTCACCAAGCCACACTCAAGCTTGATTTTTCACCTGGATTTTTTACTTTCCTTAAATTTTATCTTTTTTTTTTTTCAAGGGGAAAGGTCAGGGAACTGTGTATTGCAAATAAGAAAGCAAAAAAAAAAAGTCCTGACATAGTGATTTGTACCAGGAAAAGGATAAGCTAAGGTCACCCTGAGCTCAGGAGAGGAGCAGCTCAGAGGTGACACCTGGTTCCTCCGGACCCCTGCACCACATTTTGGGCACAGAACAGCTCAGCTTTGGTGCTTATGTAAGCTTGGAGTTAAAAAATGGACACTTRAGGGGAAAATTTATTCCAGCTCTCGGCCGGAGAGGACGCAAAGCGAATTTTTTCCAGGAGAAAGCTGGCAATCCTTTGGAAAAGCAAACTGCAGCTCCGTTGCAAAATCCTGTTGTTCCTTTGCCTGTTTCAACAATCGGCCTCTTCCTCCAGCCTCAGCTGCTTACATTTAAAGAACTGTATTCCTGTGACTCTAAAATGCTCCATTTCAGCCTCGCTGTCATTTTAGAGATCCCAAAGACACCTCAATTCCAAGTCTCACCTGAGGTTTGAACTGAAGAAAGAAGTATCAGAGCCAACCCAAGGCAGGCTCAGTTTGGATTTCCCCAATTCCAGCAGAATTGGGGCTGTGGATGTTATCTTTCCTAAATCACACAAAGCACCCAAGACAGGAATTGTGCTCCATGGGGCTGGTGGGACCCCCTTGTGAAGCTTTCCAAAGGGACAGAGGAATTTATAAAGAAGTTGAAAGCATCATTTATGAGTGAAAATGTTGCCATATGCATGGGAGACACATTTCCATGGGAAAACCACCAGGAATTTGGGAAAACCAGCCCAAAACACGAGTTGGATTGTGCTGTTTGTGTCACCCAATCTCCAATGGATCAATTTCCAATGGATTAGAGAAACAGATATTTAAATTTCAGCAGCAAGAGAGTTAAACAGCTTGAAATTCATGAAGTTAACCATCCCTCATAAAACTTTTCCAGCCCAGCAGTGAAGAATCTCAGGCACGACACCAACAAAAAAATGGATAAATTCACCAGCAAAACAAAAAAATGGATAAATTCACCAGCAAAACAAAAACCCTTTTAGGCCAGATAAACCTAACAAAACCTGGATGGATAAACCCAGCCCGAGACAGAGTCTGAGCCTTTGAAGAGCCCATGCAATGGGATTCCCCAGCTCTGCATCACACCCAGGATCATTACAGGACATTTATGATGTTGAGGAAAGCAGGAACACGCTCAGAGCTGACAGCACTCCCTGAGTGCTGGATAAAGRATTTTATAGACCCAGAACAACCTTTAGAAAAGCACCAATAAATAACATCTTGCTCTTGGTACAGAGATCACTGAATTCCTCGAGTGCCACGACACTGCATTCCACAGCACACTGTTCATGGACAGCCTGGCCAGCTTTTTGTTCCCYGTGTCCAGAAATTCATAGGAACATACTTGAGCAAACAAGCATTTGAAACATGATAAAAATCTGGATTTAAGGAAAAAAAAAAAAAAATCAAACCAACCCATGTGGTTCTTGTACAGCAAATTACAGATTTGGGAAGTTCTGCTCTTCGGTCTGGAAAGTTGTTTAAAGGGAATAAAAAGGGGAAAGGAGGATGGATGTGGAATAAGGAGGTAGGAGCAAAAGGCCTGATGCACAAATCAGACATGGTTTAATTACAGAACTTCTAAATCCCACAATCTACAAATAAACTGCTCTGAAGCAAAGTGGGTAACATCAGCTTTATACAATTCGATGGCAAAGCTGAGATGTATTCCCAAAATTCAGCATTTCTGTCTGTGCCTGTGGAGGAATACCAGTGTAGGAACCCCCAGCCAGGCTCCAGAGGGGATCACAGATGGATTTGGATGGACACTGCAAACCCCAGKTCCCTCTTGAGGCAGGGAAGGACTCCTGGGATCCCAGCAGCACCATCCCTGAACCTCCCTGATGTCCAACTCCTCGGCTCCAGCTCCTTCAGGAGGCTCATGGAAGAGGAAGCACACTGCACACCCTGAACTAATTAAGGATGTGACTCTAAGTACCTTTATTAGGTGAAATTAAATCCGTGCATGGACACCTTCATTCAGAACAGAAAGTACAGATGAATGACGTGAAACCAAATTAAAACCACATTTCCATTTTTATCTTCACTTGSACCAACAGCCGCGATCATCAAGAGTTCCTGCTGCCCTTTCCAAAATCCCTCTGTCATTTTCTGAGGAGTCACCCCAGAGTCACTCAATTCCTGTTCCTCAGCGATGCCATGACTGCACTTCCTGTGCCACAGTTCCTGGAAATGCCATTCCATCCCTCCCGAGTGGGAACTTTGCCTTTCCTATTAAACCAAGGCACCTCCTCAGCCCCAGATGCAGCAAATCCTTGGCAAATCAAGGATGCTGATGAAACCTCAGCTTTGTGTTCAAACAAGAGGAAAACAAGGCAGATTTGTCCAAGCAAAGGGGCACAACCTCATCCCCTTCCAATGAATTCCAGCTTTATCCCTCCAGGACACCCTCTGGGTTTAAAAAGCAGCTGGTTAAAGACAAAAATCTAAGGAAGAAAAGCAGAGTTCAGGTACTTTGCAGCAGGTTTTGTGCTGCTGCCAGGTACCAAATACTCATCCCTGCAGCTCATCCATGAGGGTGGATGGAAGGAACACAATTCCTGGGATCTTCCTGGGATCTGTGGGATCAGGGAGCACAATTCCTGGGATCTGTGGGGAACCCCACACAAGAACCTATCACAGTTCCCAGAGGCAGCAAAGCCCCTTTAAACATACCTCAGACGTAGGAATTCCATTGCTGCCCTGCCATTGTTCCAGCTGAAGGCCTCCTGAGCAGCTGGAAGGTTGGCAGAGCATTCCCAAAGCTCCAGAGGCTGCCAGGTGCCACAAGGAGCTGTGTCAAAATCAAACTTCCTCTGCAAAGGCAAAGGAGCTGCTGGGCCAGAGCAGGGCCCCTGCTGCAGCCCCAAAGCTCTGCAGGAATAACTCCCAAAGGAACATCCAAACCACAGCTGCACCTCTGAGATCTACCCAAACTGGAATTACCAGCTCCAGCCTCTGCACCTGACTGCAAACAGACCCTCAGAAAGAGCCTGGGTACACCCCAGCATCTACTCCATAAAATTTCATTTATTTGCCATCTGGAAAGAGAACTTCCTCACACCCATGCCCAGTTCCCTGCTTTCCACAGCTCCTGCTGCATTCCCTGGGAATGATGGAGAAATAAAAGCCTTAAAGCTCTGCTCTGGGATGCCAACATGAATAAAACCCCACAGACCCAAGTGGGTTTTGTCAGTCCTCCACATACCRTAAGATTATTTCCAAAGTCATGAGATTAAACCAGAAAAACCCCAAAACTCATCCCCAAAGCTCCCACAGGATATTTGGCTTTTATTATCACACTATTCTGCTCATCCTTGAGTTTCCCCAGGCTAGAGGAGAGCAAGAAACCCTAAAGAGAGGCTCTGAAAGCTCACAGAGGTGGTGGCAACACACAAACAGCTCCTCACACTTAAATATTCCAGGTCTGGCACATGGAAGCTGAGGAAAGAATAAGAAAGCATCAATAAAATATGGAAGAATTGAATGTAAAATGAATGATTTTATCAGGGCTGACTGAAGCTGGCAAAAGGTTTTCAACACCTTTAGAGGAAAAGCTGGATGGGATGTTCCTACCCAGCATCAGAAAGGACACTGGAAACACTCAGGTCAAGGAGCCAGCTGGAAGCCTCTCTGTTTCTTCAGGGAAATACAGATAATTAAAGAAGACATCATTTTGGGAAGGTCTGTCATGTATTTACTGGAATTTATACTGCAGGCTGTGTTCTATGGAAAATGTTTGCCTAAACTTGGTATTGATGTGTTTGTGTGTTTTGTTGGATCTTCAGAGCCACCAATGCCCAGAGTGCAACTGAAAATTTACCCTTATTTGTGTTGGAACAAGGGGATTATTTTCAGAATTTAAAGCTTCTTACAAACAGTTAAAATTAGTAGCAAGAATTCCAATAAACATACAGAGAAACTACAAAATCCTGCTAACCAGGGCTGGCATTAATGGGATGTTTCCAACCATCACATGCAATTCCAGGTAAAACCAGTGCCCAGGTAAAGCTGCTGCACCTCAGGAAGAACTTACAAAAAATGGGAACAACAAGAAACTGCTTCAAAAGCACCAATTTCAGACTCTGCAATGCCCCAAACTCCAGGTTCCTCTTTAATTCTTTGGTTATGACTGGTTTATGTTTCTTTAGCCCACACAGCAAGGTCCAAATATAGGCAGGGCTCCCTCCCCTGCTTCCTCTGGCTTCCCAGCACCACTGGGCCAAGCGTGGGGTAAAAAGGTCCCAAATCCAGGAGGATCCTCAGTTTCAGCACACCTGCAAACAGCTCCTGCACAGCCACCCAGATTTCACTTTCCATTTATATTTTTGTTTTAAACACCCCCCAAAGGGCAAAGCAGAGTGCAAAGGCAGAGCAGACCCAGCCCAGGAGACACCTGTGAGTCCCTGAGTTCATTAGCAGCAGCAAATCCCAGGGCAAAGGAAGCCCCTGGAACAGAGCCACAGGTCCCAGGGAGGCTGTGGGAGGTTTGCTGGCAGCCAATTAGCCCAGGCTGGCCCAGGAGAGAGCCACCGAGGCTGCTCCCAGGACATTCCACTATCCCAAGGCTTGTATTTACCTCCTCCCAGAAACTCAGCAGCCAAAAAAGCCTCCTGAATATTCCTTTTTTTTCATGTCCCATCTAATACTTGTGGAATTAAAACACAGTCTCCCTGCAACACAATTTCCATCTGCAATTTGGGGCCTCTCAAGGATCCCGTTTGAAGTTGGGCACAGATGGGATGGAGTCGGCTGTGACTCGAAAATTACAGTTTTGCTATTCAAATCCAACATTCTCATGGAAAGAGCCTTGGAAATTCCATGTAAATCCAGCACTGTTTGAGGCTTTCCACTCGGGAGAGGAGCCGTGGGGATGCTGCTGGAGGAGCTGGGATTCACCCACGTCCTCCCAGGGATGCTGATGGGAACCCCAGGGAGTGACAGGAGCTCCTCAGGCTGCCACCCCCAAATTACCCCATGGACACCTCTGCTCACTCCTCCTCTCCAAGAGAATCCCATTTATCACCTCGAGGATCCAGTGCTCCCACAGATCCCCCTCATTTTCCTCTCCCCAACATTTAAAAGAATTCATTTTGGGCAGAAGTGAACACTCAAGCTTTTAACACAAATAATTATCAAAAAGGTGCTTTTGATGAAGGTTTAAGGGCTGGACTCTCACCAATTACTCTAAACTATAGTTTGTATTTATTATTTATCATTTGCCTAATAGACATTAATGGACACATTATCACCATAATATTAAAGCACCTACAAATCCTGCCCAGAAGTACAAGCAGCAATAAAATGCTCAAAAGCTTTTATGTCAGCCAAAATGCTAGGCTGTATGTTTGAAAGTTTTTAATTGCTAAACTGCAAAAGGCACACTGGCTTCTTTGGTTATAATTGCATCATTTAAAGTGGGCTGTTACAGCACAAATGTTGCTTCCTCAGTAATTTAATTTTCCAGGGTTAAAAATCGAGTGTGTTTCTATATGATCAAAAATAAAAGAGTTTAAAGTGTCAGCTCAAAAAAACCCTCAACTTGATTTGCCGAAATTTATGGTTATGTTAAAGAATTTTACCATTCCCAGCTCCTTGAACTTCCAGAATTTCATTCACCATTCCCAGCTCCAAAGTTACAGAGTTTCACCAYTCCCAGCTCCAAAGTTACAGAATTTCACCATTCCCAGCCCCAAAGTTACAGAATTTCACCATTCCCAGCTCCTCAGTGTTACAGAATTTCACCATTCTAACAAAATTCCCAATTTTACCAGGAAGCATCACGAGCAGGCTTTGACATCACCACACACTGAGCATCTCAGCTACAGTCCCACATGAAATGCAGAAAAACTCGACCTTTGTGCAAAGTTTGGAGAGTAAGACACATGATTAAGTTAAAAACCAAACTGTAGCCTCATGGAAACGCTTTGTCCTGCCCTGTACAGCAGAAAGCCAGGCCCTAAATGGACAATAGGCTGTATCAGCAAAGCAGAGAGCAATTAAACTCCACTGTCATCAAGATGTCACCCCACAGGCACGAGAGCTGAGCCAGCCGTGCAGCCTGTTCTCTCTCGCATGCCTGGAGCTTCTGATCTCAGCTAATCCAGGTTAAAAAGCTCCTCCTGAATCAAATGCAGYGTGTTTGCTGGGTCCCTGCTGCAGGATTCAGCTGGGGACTCCACTGAGCCCAGCTGGGCACGGGTGAGGCACCCCCAGCCCTGCAGCTCTGCTCGGGCAGGGCCACGGCTCCTTCAGGCAGGAATTCATGAATTAGGGGAAGGAGATGGAATTGGGACACATGAACCCCATGGCTCCCCAAATACCCATCCCAAAATCTCAGTGATAGGCTGCAGCACGTGGTGATTTTTGCCAGATTCCCACTGTTTTTCTCATGGAATAACAGAATGGTTTGGGTTGGCAGGGACCCTAAACCCCATCCAGATCCACCCCCAGCCATGGGCAGGGATGTTGTCACTATCCTAAGTTGCTCAAACCCAGCAAAACTTTTTTGTTTCAATTTGGTAACTTCCAAGTAAAACCTTCCAGCTCTTCCAAGCAATCTTCTGCTTCCTAGCACATCATTAAGTGATGATTTTTCTGTATTTGCCAAAAAAAAAAAAAAARGCTTTAAACTCCCAAAGAACAGACAGCTCTGACACAGCCTGATCCTCTGGTCATCCTCAGCAACCTTGGGAAAGGTGGGCTTAGGAAGGGAGCTCCAGCTCCCCCACACCCCAAAAAATCCTGGGACAATCCACACTGCTCCCGACCACCAAGGCAGGATGTCTGGCCAGCACAAGGTGCAGTAGTTTTCCACCAGGAAGGAAAGCTGGGCACAGAGGCAATTTAGGCAATGCCTTTCAGGAAGAAAATTAAAAGGAGGCTCAAATCCTTGGAGAAATAATTAAAGTATTGTGAATTGGTATCGAGTTTGCTCAGGCCACTGTGGAGCAGCAGACTTTGTTTGGCTGGAGCAGAGCCTGGCTCTGGCAAACAGAGCAGCCCCAACACTGGGCTGAGCCTTTCCCCAGAGCAGCAACCACCAAA
>JACDOX010000560.1:44479-60435 GCA_014549065.1 Cardinalis cardinalis
AGGGATTCGCTCTGCAATAAATCAAAACACAGAGAGAGAAATGGCTGCAAGGAAGAAATGCTCTGTCTCCAAAGAAAAGCCCAGCCTGTTTATGCAGAGGACACTGAAGAGTTAAATGCACCTGTCTGCAGGGAAAGGCTCCCCTGCCAGGGCGTGGGGAGACACACTGCAAGAGGACAAGAAAATACAGGTTCATTACAAGAGCTACAACATTTTTATTCCAGACACAGCTCCCTTTGGAATGGCCAGGCAGYCACTGGATTCACTGCTGCTTCCTGGACACCCAACCCCACTGCTGGATGGGATCTGGGGGCTCTGTCTGGCTGAAGATGGAAAAAAGGAAACCCACCCTAAAACCAGAGGAGACTCCAAATGCAGCCCCAAAACCGAGAGGGCTTCAAACCCACCCCAAGAGCAGAGCGGTCTGAGGTCAGGGGGAAGGTGGGTGGCAAGAAAAAGGAAAATATCAAAGAGGGTTTGTGGCTCCCAATTAACTCAGCCAGGGCTCCAGATCTCAGGAGCAGAGGCAGGAGTGGCCTCCTGTGGGAATCCAGCTTGGGAGACTCCGGGCACGTTTCCCAACGGGACAGTTCTCCTTTTTTTAACTTCGTGTTTTCCCTCTTTGCTTCTGCGCTGAGTTAAGGCAGACCTGCTCATTAAGGAGAGCAATAATCATAAAGTCTCATCAGCAGGCTGCCACAAGGGCTGTAATGATGATTATCTGCAGTTTAATCATGGCAAACTCCCACCAATCCCACTGTTAACAAGATGGGGCTGCTCAGGGAGGCTTTGTCAGAGGACCAGGAGCCAACTCCCACGACTTCCAAAGGCTTAGGGAGGAAAGGGTTTTGGAAGGAAAAAAGCTCCTTTGCACCCCTGTGCAGCTTCCAGTGTTTAGAACTGATCAAAGCAGGCAAAATCAATTAAAAATGGCTATAATGAAAGAATTACTAAGGCACAGAACACTGTGCCCATTTTTTAGTGTAATAACCCAGGAGTTTCCTTCCTGCAAGTAAAAAAACCTCCCAGTTTTGATACAATTACTGCATCTCCCTGCAAAGGAAGTTTCATTTTGTGTGAGTGGATTTTCTGCATCCGTTCCTCCCTCCAGAAGGGTGTTCCAGACCCTCCCAGACACTGAGAACCAGCAGCCCTCAAAGCTATTTTAATTTCATTGCTCAGTGCTGCATTCTTGAGTCAGAACTGTCCATTCAAACAYCTTTACCTTTATTTCAGTCTTGTCCTGTTCTCCTCAAGGCAGAGGTTCAAGGATCCCTTCCCCTTTTCCACAAGCACACCAGAAATCAGCAGAATTCTGCACTAACTCTTCTTTTTATCACCCTTTTTCTTGAAGGGATTTTTCTCCTCTAACTCTGACTGAAAGCAATAAAAGGTAAAAGTGGGAAAGCATAAAACAAGTTGCAACAACATTTCCCAAAGCTCTCCTCCAAAGATAATGCTGTGCTGGCAAATTCATTGCTAAAAAAAAAAAAAAATCAAGTCCAAACCTAGAAATAAGTCCTACTGTTTTATGACTTGCAACTAATTTGAGGAAGAGTTAAATGAACAAATCCCAATGCTCACCCCTTATTAAAAGYAGCAAATCTAGAGTAGGTTGTTTATACAGGAAAGAAGTGGCTGAAGTAAAATTAATTTTGCATTTAAGTCTGCTCACATGGCCTGAGCCTGTCCCTCTCTTGCAGAGCTGCACTGCCTGGCTTTTACAGTTACAGTAAATTAAAGGCAGGGTAGGAAAAAGGAAGGTAAATATTGGTATTTCTAAAGTGCAGGCAAAGGAAAGCAAACCCTTAGATTTGTTTTTCAAACACATGGATTTGCTTTGCAGCACTGTTTTCAACAAAAAACATTATTGCAGAATGAAGCTTCCTGTTCTGCCTCCCTATACTGTAAGTACTAATAATATCAAATATTATATTTAATATGATACTAAATATGATATTAAATATTCCTCTAAGAGAAGTCCAGCAGTATCTGCAGTATCTGCACACATCTGCATTGCAAGCCAATTCAGAGACCTCAGTTTGGCAAGAATCCCATTAAGACATCCATGCCCAAAATTCCCTGGGTAATCATCTCTTGCATGCAACACTGCTTGTTTGTGCAGCACTGTTTTATTGGAGTTATCAGATGATCCTGTGAAATTGGGAAAGGACAGAGGGGAAAAAAACAACACCACAACAACAAAACTGGCAGAAGGAAACTGAATCATCCAAAATTTCCAACTCTGCTAAAGGTGACCAGCAGTGCTGGTTTTCCCTGGAGGATTCACTTGCTATGAGCCAAGAATTCAGGAGGGGTTAGACATTCTCAGATTAATATTTTAAGAGTCATTCCTGTTGAACAAGACACCTTGAATGAAGCCTTCTGTGCTGTCTCTGGCAGCAGAGGGAAGYTTGCTGATTTCAGGGTGCTGGAGATGTGGCCACCTCTGCAACAACCCCAAAAACCTTGTGGAAATGACAAGAAAAACAAATTTCCATCACACAAATCACTTGGCTGGCTGCTGTCCCTCTTGGAGATGGCACTTTTCCCTGATTTTAGCCTTCCTGAAGCAATGCAGCAATACAGTTTYGGGGCTCAGAGGGTAAAATAATGAAAAGCCTTTCCAGGACCAGCTGTATCAAATGCATCTACTACAAGTATTTTGCTTTCTGCACTGTACAAAACGCCCAAGTGCCAGAAGAAAATGTTTCCCAAATTAAGACAGAAAAGTGTGTCACGATAGCACATCTTAACTCCCCCTCATCCCCATCATGGATAAATAAAGCTCCCAGAACTGATTAAGACACCCAAGCTCCTCCATGCCAGGCTGAGGGCCACACRAGTGATGGGAAGAGACTACAGAGCCACATTTAGGGCTGGGATTTGCTCCTTAAATAAAACGTTTCAGCCCTGCTTCAAACTCCCCCCCACCTGTCAAACACAGGTAATGTTTCCCAGATGGAAAAAGCTGGATCAAACTGGTACCTGCAAACCAGGGATCCTCAAATCTTAGGAAAATCAGGGAATCACTGAACACCCTGAGTTGGAAGGGATTCCTCACAAGGAATAAAGTGCAGCTCCTGGCCCTGCACAGACCCCCCAACAATCCCACCCTGTGCCTAGATGGGGATCCTTGAAAACACATGAAGGAAGAAAATTAAAGTGTATTAAGAACAGCTTCATAAACAACTTGGAAAAAAACTTTTCAGAGACAACAGCTCAGGCACAATTTTAAAACCACAACCTTTAAGTTAGACTGAAAAGTAAGGATTCATTTAAACCCCATTGATGCTGGAACGCCCAAGGATTCCAACACTGGCTGGCTCCAAGTCTGCCTAAGAGAAAGGAACAGGGATACTCTTGAATTACACCAGGTGGATTTCACTGAACACTGAGGCACCTCAGCTCAAGGACCATTCCAAGAATAGTTTTGTAAAAAAGCTGAATGGGTCCAGTGTCCAGTCAGCTACAACTCAGTTAAAAATAAATCTCTTAAATGTCTTCCAATACACCTGCATTGCTGTGTTCTTGGGCAACCTGTGGGTTTCCAATTATTATTATTGTTTTTAAGCTCTTTTTCTTTCACCCATCAGGTTAAAAAGCCACACAGGCACAAAGAGAAGCTGGCTAAGTACAGCTCCAAAATTGCCAGCAAATGTTCACTTAAGACAGAGGTGGTGGAAAAATCTGTCAGTTTGGCATCTCCAGCATTATACATAACAAAAAAAGGTAATTCACCTTCTCAGCCCCAATCAAGGTAACATGGCTGTTCCAGCCAAGGTGTTATTGGGAGCAGTTTTACTGTGTCAGGCTGCTCACGCAGAGCGAGCTGAGACACTTAATACGTGAAATTAAAGCAAGAGATTAAACACAGCAACACTGGGTTACAACTTATAAAACAGGAATAGTGAAATATCAGAAGCTGCCGGTTGTTTCTGACCTAGTTTTCACTGGAGAACAGTCAAAGAGCTGAAAAGACTGAGGCGAGGCTGAAGGTGCTGAAATTCCAGTAGTGCTGGGGAACAGGATTAGAGGAAAAGCCTTCAGACATTCAAAGGACTGAGGGAGCGTCACAGGGAGGTTCAAGAGCTTGGCTTCAGTGACATCYTGGGGAGCAGGAGGGACAGGAGGGCTCCAGCCAGCTGGGGATGAAGTCAGAGGTGGCCCAGGACCTCCTCAAAGGGGCAGCGGGAGGCCGAGCTGAGGAGGAGAGAAAACCTCAAACACAGGAAAGAACCATTTTAAAAACATCGTGCCTGGATTTCAGGAGGTATTTTCGTTGCTTTTCTTCTGAGAACACAAATGTGCTGTCAAACACCTGGGCTCATTTGAATAACAAGAGGAAAAATTAAACCCCTTTATGCAAGAGAACTGCAAGTACCCAGGAGAGAACCGGGGAGGGGGGGCTGGTGAGAGGAAAGCCAGGTGATCCCATCCCTGTAAGCTGTTCACATGTCTCCCTCTATTCTGCAGCTCCAAATTTATTTCCACCAGGCAGCTCCACGCTGGTTTTAAGCSTCATTAAGGACAGTACGTTGCTGGGCTGACATGTCAGATTTTTAAATGACCTTTGTACCGACAACAGCGTTACCAAGCTGCTAAGAACAGGGGGACAAAAAAAAAAAAACAACCAAACAACTGGTTTTCCATGATTAGGAGAGGTACATCGTGGCTGTTTGCATTTATCTGAGCTCCAAAAAAACTCCCACCTGTCAGGAAAGCGAGCCATAAAAAAAAAAGAGCAATTCTCTCTGAAGGGCAACTGTGACGGCATCAGCACTGCTGGCCATTCTTAACGTGGGACTTATCACACAAGGTAAACAGGAGTGACTATCAGTTAATGAACAACACAACCCCGAGGCTGAATTTTAAAGAGCGTTTTCTCCACTGCAATCTTTTAATGAAAATACAGCAGTTCAAACCCACCGAATTTGCTTACGAAAGTCTAATTTATTTTAGGACATATTAAGACACCAGGGCTGATTCACTTGCCTATGTGCTCATAAGGTGGCTTAAATGAGCTGCTGAAACATCAGAACGATTCTTATCTTCCACAGGGCTTCACTCCTTTTCTTGCAAGAGAAAAATATAGAAAGACAATTGAGAGATCAGATTGACGAACCCGTCCAACCATCCCGGAACAGATCTCGCCTCACACTGCTGAGCCCAGGAAAACAAGCCTGGACCAGTTCTGTTTTCCTTGTGCCCAGCTATATCCTATTGACACTCAGAGGGAAGAGTAATTACTAGGCTGAGAAAGTTCTGCTGAAGATGATCTTCAGATGTTCCTCAGAGTGCTGCTGGAAGAGGTTGTGATAAAGCAAAGTCAGAGGCTGCATCCTGAAGGAATCCCAGAGAAATCCCACCAGCAGCACCCCACGAGCCAGAGCAACCTCAAAAAGCTAAAGCAAGATGCTCAGACACAGATTCTTTTGGCCTCCAGGCAGAGGTGCTCCAGTGCCAGCCAGGACAGAGGGAACACAATCTGACAGACACTCAGAATTCAGCAGGGGTGTCACCCACATTCCTGCCATCTCCACAGGGGACAAAGCAATAAAGCACTCAAATATTCCAGGTTTTTTCCTATCACTGAGGGAAGCTGCCCAAGAAAAATCCAGCTGAACACACTGAGCAAGAGAAGCTCTCTAGATTTCCTACCATGATAGAACCTTGTGTTACATACCCTCTGCTAACAGCCTCCTCCRGCTTCCAGGGATGCTTTCTCCAGGAGAAAAGCGAAGGCAGTTGCCTGAAGAAGTTAAATTAGGTGCTGCCTTTACTTCAGCAAGAAGCACAGAACCTGCACTGTTTCAGCTACCTCTGTATTTGCACTGCCAGGCTGGTCAGTAACAAACCTGCTCCAAAAATAAAGCGACAAACAGTAAAAGAAAGAACACACTCTTCTCAACTGGCAAAAATCTACCTAAAAAATAAGTCAGATGTTTCTTTGCTCTCCGCAAGGACACCTGAGAAAGTTCAGGTTACAACGAATTCCAAAAATAAACATGAAAAATTTTCAGATAAGAAGAGGAAAAACATACCAGGGCTGCTGACCAAACAGGGAGCGACCACAGTGCCACGAAAAGACTCCCCGGGTCTGAGCCCAACAACCCTCAGAGAATTCAGACATTCAGACAGAGAATCTCTCTTGCCTGACAGAGGCAGCTCAGCCAATTCACACATGCAAAAGAAGTGGTGTGGCCACTGAGCCGGCACTTAATTGTCTGACCAGAATTTTTGGTCTAAATTTAACAATCCAGGCAAGTCATAGTTAGCTGGAACGTTTTGCTCTCTTAGCCCATCTGAGTTAGGGTAAATGTGTTTCTTCCTGCTGTCAGCGTCAGTAAATTTAGTCTTAATGACAAGTAAAAGGTCTTTAGATGCAGTTAAATGGCTTTAATTGTATGAGAGAGCTCAAACTTGCAGCCCAATGCAGGCAGCACCCACATTAGGTACAGCTCCAAATGCTTGCAGGAAGGTTGTGGAAACATGCCTGGAACTATAACATCAAACCTTCCAGGTAATAAATCTATTTCTTCTCCCCCTTCACGTTAAGAAACCCCAAAGTGCTCTGGATTTTAATGCATTAAGAACAAAGTCTGTAATTCATGAGCAGAAAAATGTTTGCTGTTGGTTTTAATCACCACCACGTTCCACGTCAACCCCAGTGCCCGTTCCAAACACATCCAAGATATCCCATTTACGTCCCTAAAGGTTAAATATGTTTTACTTTATCCATTACTGCCTCCCTCTTCCCATTTCCACATTTGCAAAGATTAAACACGAAGCCGCTTCCTGAGCGGAGCTGGGTGTTTTGGGACTCTCCACCRACTCCAGGCTGGGAGAACTGGTTTGTGACAATGCTCCTCTGGAAAACCAGCCTTTATTTCTGGAATAAAACCACGGAGTGGCAGCTGTGACATGTGTCAGGAACACGGGAGCTTTCAGACGCTTAGCCACCTCAGTGGCATTAGGGAATGAAGACCTGAACGAGGCAGGGAGCGTTTGGGATTTGCAGCAGGACAAGCAGCAGCAGCTTCCCACAAAACACTCAGATAACCAAAGGTTCYTTTTCGTGTTGATTAAATGAGAGAAGGAAGCAGAGCTTGTGGCCAGGACCACCAGGCTGCCATCAAAACACAGCTGCCCTGCAAGGACACGGGGTGGGAACAGCGAGCAAGGTCACAGCCACGGGTGTCACCRAAAGCACTTTTCAAAAGAAATTGGTCGCAGAGCTCCTACGCACTTCTTAAGGGACTATTTATGGGAGCAGAAGTTGTTCTTAATTCTGCGAGAAGCAGAAGCAGAGGTCACCATTGGGGCTCCGGCAGCTCTGAGGGCTGAACATCCCTGGCAGGGGGAACAGGTGCTGCCAGGCTTTTCAAAAATCTATTTTAATGCCACAGGAACTCTGGTTTCAGAGCAAAGTCCTGCTCAGCACTGTCTGCAGTCAGCAGGATCTGCCCGAGACGCTGCTGAAGGAAATGAAGACACCCTGTGACAGAGGCTCCGACCTTCCCAGCTCCGTCACTTTACAGCAGTTTCGCTCTGAATCACGAATTTCCGCCTCCGTTTTGGGGCCGGCTGCTGGAGCCCCACAAAAGTCAGGGAGTTAATGAGCTGCTGTCACCTAATCAGGGCGGCCACACCGTCCCTCTGGCAAGTGGCAGACGCACAGGGAGCACTTCAAAGGCTCTGAAACTCTCCCTGGGAGCGAGGGCTGCTCCCTTCCCCAGCATCCTGGTGGCAAGGTGAGCCCAGCCAGAGCCGGCTCGCTGGCCTTATAAGGCTTCCAAGGCACAATTTCCGCTTGCCCAAGCTCAGGCAGGGTGGAAAAATTTGCTTCCTCGCTACTCCGCCCATGCCGGGCTCCAAAAAGCATCCACTGAATGCTGGATGGGGAAGGAATGGAAGAATTGACACTGCTCAGCTCCCTGGAAGAGGTGAAGCCACGGCTGTGGCAGCACCCAGSGGCACCTCAAACACCGGGGGAGCAGAGGGAGCCCGACGTGCAGGGAGAACTTGGAACCACTGATTTCATTCTCTGCATCCCCTGTGAAAAATTCTCATTTTTCTCGCTATTCAGCTGCACTTAAGCCTTTCACGTTTGATGGCAGCAAGCTTTACAGGTTAACAAGGAGTTGGGAACATTATTTCCTTTCACTGATTTAGCCATAATACACTTTATTATATACCAGGAGCACAGAAAACAGCCCTGGCTCAGGGTTCCACACTGTTTTCTGCACAAGCCAGTATTACTGTGAACAATTCTGAAGCCAGTTCTACCTCCTGGTCACAGTGAGGCCCGTGTTATCCAGGTCTGGTGCCATTATCAACTTCTCTGAGCATCACAAACAGACCAACCCCCCTATTCACTAAACAAACACAGCCACATCCATCATCCTCAATATCCACCAGCGCTGGCAAAAAACGAAGCCCAGTGCACGCAGGCAATTAAAAAGCTGCTTAATTTTCAATAAATGCTCTCCTTCTGTGGATTATAGAGTTGTTTTTTTACTAAAAACGTCTGCACAGTCACTTTTTTCCCCAGCCTTGCTGGTCTGTATCAAGCTCATCCCTTTTTTCACAGCAGATTTCTCTCAGTGCAAGAAGCAGGCAGAGATTTATCTGCAGCCATCAGTGGTTTGTCCTCGCTCTCACCTGCTGGTCACCAAATGGCAGAACCCAGCTCATCCACACACAGATTTTCTCAAAAGGCAGAAAAACGGTGGCAAAGGAGCTTATAAAACCAAGTTTTACCCATTCCCTTGTTGCCTTCTTTTTTGGGGACTGGGAAAGGCAGAAACACAGCCCGTTTGATTTTCTCATAGAAACCAGGAGCCAAAACCAACTGAAATCAGCGCCGGAGCTGGAAAGGTACAACAAAACTCACACAAACATAAAGTCTAGACACTGAAATGTGGAAATATGATTCAAATAACCACAACTGGCACATAACACACTGATTGCAGCCCATCGCAGAATGGGCCTCAGTGGGGAGGAATATAGAAGGAAGATTAAATTAGTTCTTCCACCTCAGYTGTAGAAAATATGGATCCTGTGGGCACAGTGACATGGATTGAGCAGGAGTTTCTTCCGTCCTGCTGGGATTTTTGTTAGGATTTTAAGTAACACACATCTGCTCTTGCTAAGTAACAACAATCCGTTAAAACTTCATATAGACTCACAGAGTGGTTCGGATTAGAGAAAAAAAATCACTAAATTCAGTTTATTCCACCCCRTGCCATGAGCAGGGACACCTTCCACTCTCCCAGGTTGCTCCAAGCTGGCCTGGGACACTTCCAGGSCTGGGGCAGCCCCAGTTCCTCCAGACCTGCTCCTGTCTCCCCATCACTGATCCCACATGAACCTGCCCCAGCCGCCACATGGCTGCWCTTATCAAAGCATGGCTGAACCCGTATATGCTCAAAATACACAGCCAAGTAGCCAAGAGGATGTTTGTGCTGATGAAATCTAAATACTACAGAGATTTAGGCAATTGGTTGCTCTCAGGAAGTTTTGTGGTACCCGCTGAACTGCATCACGTGTGGACAGGAACCTCAAGGACAAAGTCTGYGTCTACCATGAAACCCAACAGTACAGAACGGAGCCCAAAAGGAGAAATAACTCAGCTTTCCACAAAAATTTGCACTGAAGTGATCTCTCCYGCATAAAAGCCTGCACAGAGGGAGAGCAGAGGGTTAACCCTGGACCAGAGCAGGGAAGACTCCAGGTGGGTGGAGGTGGGCAGCTCAGTCAAGCCCTGCTCACCAGTGCTGACCTCTTTTTGAGTTTAACAAATGCTGGTTTCTTTAAATTAGAAAAAGGCACTAGTCCAATATAAAGAAAGGAGAGACCAAGTGCACGGAGCTGTGTTTTTTCTAGACTGTAATGCAAAAAGGATTGGATTTTGGGAAGTCTGCTCTCCCAGTGCAGCAGGGATACACACAGCACTCAGCAAACTGAGGGGTCTAGCACGCTCTCTAATATATAAATGCTTGGAAAAAACCCCCAAAATCCACCAACATCCCCAGTCAGAAGGCAATACCAGATTACCAGGGTGTGCAGAAGTTGCCATATGTACATGGGATGTTTCTAAGCAACACACGAGCTACTCCAGAAAACTCTTATCAGCAAATCCAACCTCCTTTCCTGGAAAATTCATCTAGGTCAAGCTAAGGCACGTTGAACACCAAAGCCCAGTTTTGGTGATGTCTCCTTTGTATCCACCCTGGATGAAATATTAGCATAGTTCAGGTTATCAGCATGTCTTTTCATGAGCATTCAGTTCACTGCAGATAATGGTTCCTTCAGAAACAGCACTAACCTTAATTATTCAGAGGTAACTCTACCCCAACCTTCCTGATGCCGTGATGCTGAGCGAGCTTTCCCCTCCCTCCCAACTTCTCCTTCCCAAAAACCCAAACAAATCCGGGATATGACACCAAATGAGGGTACCCAGCACAGGATCCCAGACACAGGGTATCCCTTCAAAGTCTACCTAAACCCGTGCAGCCACTCCATCCATTCAAACGCATTCTCCTGTGCATTAGCAGCAAAACCACTAAGTCAGCCAAAATGTATTCTTCTCCCATGGATTAGCTGGCACAAATTAGTACGGGAGTGACGCATGCAGTCTGTCCCTTCCCATTTTTCAACATGCACAAACACCAGGGATTTGGAGACGCTTCACAAGTTTCTGCTTACAAGTTACAGGCAGAGTTTAAATGGTCTGAAACGTGCAAATCATTCGGGAGATAACACGGCCATTTACCAAGGAGACCTCAAATGCTCCCTCCGACAAAAGCTCCCCTCCCTCCCTCCCTGGGCAGCGATAAAGGCGCTGCTGCTGCCCCAGCAGAGCCAGCACCACGCAAGGGAACTGTTTCAACAGCCACCAGCCCTGTGCCAAGCTGCACCAGGACAAAAACCAACTGAACAGGACAGAGCACTTCACACGGGCTCAGAAAAGCCCTGATGTTGGAGGATCACTCTGAGCAGACCAGCAGCAGCCACTCCACGGTCCTTGGGAGACACATCGTTCTGAAGAGACTTCTATGCTTCAGACAGAAGTTAAAAAGATATTATAATAGCTTTTCTTTCTGCTGTTTAAGTGGAGAAAGAAATCAGAATATGCTGAAAAAGAGAAAGGGTTTAATTTTGCTGGGTAAGGAACACAATCACCACATCCAGCTGCCATTGATACAACTGATGAAATATCCCACTTGAATCAAAATAAGAACCACCTAGGCCCATATAAATAACATAAAGGGTTAATCTTCTAGCTTGTTTCCCCCTGTACTGCCAGAGAGCAAAAATTATTAATTCAAATTCAACCTCTCCAATTAATGGTAGGGTATGTTTTGCTGATAAAAAGCAGATCACGTTTGATTAAAAAAAAAAAAAAAAAGAAAGCCCCATCAGTCACAAGGATTCTGTCACAAACTTTCTATTTTCCTTTGGCACATCACCAATTAGACCTAGTTCTTTAGTCTGCTACCACCAGTATAAAAAAAAAGCATAATGGGTTTATAATTTGCCACCAAATCCCATAGCAACTGTACGTCACTTTAGATGTAAATTACAGACAATTCCTTCCAATGCCGTTTGAAAACTATAGAGATGAATCTATAATTTGAGCAGATCCAAATGCTATATGGTTGAGAGAAAAAGCTTCCCTAAATAATTGAAAGGAAACTGCCACGGGCCAAAACACTCCTCGCGCACAATGTTCAGTGTCTCTTTGTCCCCTTGCTCGCAATGGGAGGTGCCACATTCGGGTCAACGTGAAGAACACTGAGCAGGAGTTGAGCAGTTCAGGGTGTTCTGCAGATCCTGTCCCATTTTTGCTGATGAGCCGTACGTGTGCCATGAGCTTCCTCTCCAGGCTCCTGTGATTCACTCAGTCATGTCACCGACTCATGCTCCCGATGTCGTAAGAGCCTCAATTTTGACGGACTACAGCATCAGTGAATTAATAGGACAGGAAAAAACAGGTTACAGGGAAGGAGGAATGATGCAAAGAGCTCTGAGATAATTCAATGAATTTTGATTGGAAAGGCGGATTGTTCTTCTCCTCCTGACACCTGCAAGCAGCTTTCAATTCTCAAGTCAGCATGAATACGCATTACCCTAAAGACCCTGTAATGACAGCACAGCCTTCATTTTGTGTTTCGTGCTTTGAGCMCAGCAAGATGAAGGAATCTCCACAACCTGCTCCAAAAGCCAAGGCTGGAAAGTTATTTCAATAAACAGCAACTCCAAGGGGTCGGGTTAAGCCTCACTTCCAAGGGACTGTTTCTCTCACAGTTGGTTTTAGGGCAGCATGGGGAAGGTGATTTGTGGAGCCACATCTATCAGACCACAGTCCCAAAATTCAGCTGGGTGAGCACAGGCACAACGTGCTTTGGTTATCTCAGCTTAGTCCCCAATAAATATTTGTGCATCTGCCAAAGTTCACCAGTGAATCAACCGGTGGCTGCGGTTCAAAATGCTCTGGGGTAGCAGGGGCAGAGAGGGACAACGGGAGCAGGACGTGCTGCTCAGCTCCATCCCCAAGGAATGCTACAACCTCCTTAAAATCCTCCTAAAACCACCAGGAAGGCAGGACCAGGAGCAGAGTTCAGCCATTGTCAGGCCAACACATAAAGTGACAGGGAAAGGTGTGCAACACTGCCTGTAATCAAAGAACCACCCCTCAACCACAGAGAGAGGTTTACAGAAATACGTGGAAGTCGGGAAATTCCCAGGTRAGGGTTCCAGGAACAGCCCTAACACCGTTTGTGTGCCATCAGCACCTTCACTGCAAGGAGACAGAGCCACTGCCAAGGGACACTCAGGTCTGCTGTGTGGCATCTGAATCAGACAGCAAGATGGGACTTACCCAGGATGCTGCTAAAAAAACCAAATGTTGAAAATAAAGGGAATTGGGTGAGGATGGTAAAACATCTCCCCACCAAGGACAGGAATGAAAGAGGAAAGCAAGGCATGGGTGTGAGGAGTTCCCTTGAACCTTGACAGGGCCAAGGAACAAAGTTGGGGGCACACAAGAAGTGATGGGAAAAGTCACAGATCATCTAATCCCAGATGGTTTGGGTCAGAAAGACCTTGAAGACCACCCAGCTCCACCCCCTTTCGGCAGGAACACTTTCCACCAGACCTGGTTGCCCCAAGCCCCATCCAAGCCAGCCTTGGCCATGCCCTGCCTTTTTGGGGAGTGGCAACGCCTCACCACGTACACACCCCCAAAAGGAAGGCAGCAAACTGCAGCCTGCTCTAGAATTRCACTCCCTGGAGAACCCAGAGCTGTTCTAGGTGAGCACACCAGACTGGCTCCATTTCATCAGTGGACAAACCAACTTGGGACACACTTCCCACTGCTCAGCCCTCTGAGCTCAGTAGCCAGAGCTCTCAGTTTCACAACTGTGGGGAAACAGTTTCAGGGGCAGCAMGTTTCACAAGGAGCAGCTGGGTGACATCTCACTGCGTCCCCTGTGAAGCCAGCGCTAATTCTCTTTTTAAGGCTGCTGTTTCTTTCAGGTGAGCTACCACAGAAACCCTTCTCAGGACCAGAAGCCAGCAGCCCTGTGAGCTGGAGCTCCTCATCCTCTGTACCTGACACAGGAACAGCTTGCTGGAACATAGGAGTTGGGCATCAGTATCTCAGAATCACAGAATGCTTTGGGCTGGGAGGGACCTTAAAGCTCAACCTGTTTTAAACCCCTTCCATGAGCAGGAACACCTTCCACTAGACCAGGCTGCTCCAAACCCTCTCCAGAATCTGGATCCCTGACCATTTTCTTCCCTAGGACGCAGACAATCCAGCAGAAGCGCAAGAGCACAGCTCAGCAGAGGCCCAACAAGACAAATATCTGTTTCTCCACAGCCCTGCTGCCTGATCCACACATGGTGCAGCTCCACACCAAGCCTGCAACTGCTCTGGCACCAGGGACACTCCAAACAAATGGCAGCTCGCCCGGCTGGGTGATCATTTTTGGATTATGTAATCCCAATACATTATTATTAGCCCAAGAACAAACTCAAGCAAGGAACTGAAGACATTTCCCTGCCCGTGCTGGCAGAGGGACAGAGCCTTGTCGCAGGAATGGCACGGACGTGCTCCCCCGGTGCCCCAAACAGGTCAGACTGCACACGCTGGGCTCCAGGTAACACAAAGAGCAGGATTGGATTCCAGGCCATTATCCCTATTACACAACGCTGCCGTCAGTTCCACCACGTTTCAAACCAAACCCAGCACAAGGAGCCTGAGCAAATTTTTTCCATTGAGCTATTGCAGCCCAAAATTAAAGCGGAGCTGGAGTGGACAAACAGAAGCTGCAAAGGTGTGTTGGGGGTGGCTCCTGGCAGGGCTGGGCCCGGAGCTCCCGAGGAAGGCCAGACCTTCACCAAGCTGGGGAAACTGTTTATAGAACCCATGCAGAATGAGCATATGTGTTTAATAGCCCACTAATTGTTGCGTTATTCACTACACAAACAAGCAGCTCTTCTGCCCTTATCCCTTCCTGCCCAGTTAATCACCAGGAGCCTCTGACTATTTCTCTTTTGGGTGGCGGTGAAGGAAGCAAAGTTCATTAGTGGCCGTTGGCCACCAAACAATCCTGAGCCCAGACTTCATTTAGAAAATAAACACCACTATTCATGTGTGACATGGAATAGCTTCCCAAAATATTTAACGCAGCTGCCTGTAGTCTTCCTACTCTCCCTTCCCCAAAATAAAGGCTTTCCCAATATATAGGAAAGAATTACTTGGATTATTTGTTTCATTTTTCAGAGAGAAAAAAAGCTAACAATTCAGTCTACCCAAGTCACTTATTCCTCCTGACTTCTCATAATGCTGATAAACACTCATTAAAATATAAGTTGATAAACCCTGGTACAGTCATTACCTTCGTCCTCATACAGAGATTGCCCAATTCAGTGATGTGATGTAACCAACACCCTAAATTAAAAATAGTGTTGTGACAACATATGGTTTATCCTACAGAAGCTGGCAGGCAGGACGCTTCTAATGACAAACGGGTTTAGGCTCCCAGCTTCCCCCAGCAAGGTGAGGAGACAGAAATGCTCGTCGCAGGATCAGAGGAGGAAAGGAAAAATGCAATAAAAATAAAATTACACTAAAAAATGACAGTTTTGAACCCCTCTCCGGTCCATCCCAACACCAGCTGCCGAGCTTTTGCCATTATTCTCTATTTACATGACTAATAAGCTCTCTGGACGCATTTCAAGGAAACGGCACGGAAAAGACAATCTGGAAATTTCAAAATACAGCCTGAACGTGCCTCCCCCCCCCCGCTCCCGGGAGGGGAGCACCGAGCCGGCGGGGGATGAACAACCGGCAGTACCGGGGAGGGGACAGCGATGGAGGGACCCCCCCTCCCCAGTCCGGGATGGCAGCACCGGGGACGGACCCGCCGCCCCCCCCGCCCCCGGCTTTGCAAACCCACGTCACGTTCACCGGGGAAACGGGGTGGGGGGGGAACCGACGTCCCTTGGCCCCCCTCCCCAGACACTCACGGGGACTGACGGCAGCTTCTCGTCACCTCCCGGGGGGGCACCGAGCGCCCACCCCCGCACCGGGACCGCGGGGCCCCTGTCACCCAGCCGGGGGTGGRGAGCACACCGCGGGTCCCCGCTCACCCACCGGGGCGGTGGCACACGGGGGTGCCCCCAGCAATCACCGGGGCGGGGAAGGGGAGGCACCGACACCTCCCGGCGCCCCGCGGGCACTCGGCGGAGGATCGCGACCCCTCCCCGGTCACTCACCGGGGGGCCCAGAGGGACCCCGCAAACACTGCCGGGGATGAGGAACACACCGGGGTGCTCCGGGGCGTTACCGGGAGGGGCACCGCGGGTTCTCTCCGGTGTCCCGCAGGCACCGGGCACCAGGATCGCCCCCCCCGCCCCATTCCCGGTTCCCCGGTCACTCACGG
>JACDOX010000560.1:111805-128785 GCA_014549065.1 Cardinalis cardinalis
CTGGCAGATTTTGGGCCCCAGAGCTGGCAGGTCCTGGCAGATTTTGGGCTCCCAGAGGTGGCAGGTCCTGGCAGATTTTGGGCCCCAGAGGTGGCAGGTCCTGGCAGATTTTGGGCCCCAGATGTGGCAGGGTGGCACTCGAGTGGGCGCAGGGCAGGAGGGCAGGTCCAGCAGTGCCTGTGTGGCCCAGGTGACACTTTTGGGGTGGCCTTGGTGGCTCTGCTGTGCTTCCCGACACCACTAGGTGCCTCCCGGCCTTTGCACTGCTGGGAGAGGCTCAGGAGCACCCGCTGCTCCCTCGGGCTGTTCCAGCAGCCGGGCACTGCTCGCATTTTTGGGTTGTTCTGGGCATGGCACCGCTCTAATTTCACTTTTTGCACTGCAGGGTTTGACCCTAAGCTGGGGAAACGTGCAGTGTTTAAGGCAGAGCTGTCAGGGAGTATTGGGTGTGTAACAAGCCCCAGCTTGGGGGTGTACCTGGATTTTATGGGATGTAAACTGCACGCTCTGAGGGTCCCTGTGCGCCTGGCTCTGTCGCTGCTGTCGCACTGCCTGTGCCTGGCGCTGGCACGGACACGCTCCCAGGGATTTTTGTGTTTGCTCTGTTTGTTCCTGCCTCAGAGGGATCAGGTTGGGGGCTGGCAAAAAATAATCATCAAGTTTGTGGGCTGGGGGAGCATCTTCCCGTTTTCAGTCGAGGTGGTGACAGGGCAGGGATGGGTGGTGATAAGTGTCACCTCTCCAGCTGTCACCTCTCTGCTGTCGCCAGCTTTGGGCAGGACTGAGGAAAAGCCCAGTACAGGACAAAACTCTCTGTGGTAGCTCTAAATATAAAAAAAGAGAAATGGCAAACCCTTGTCATTAACCTCACTGTGACATTTTTGCCCCTCCAAGCCCTGGTGTCCAAACCTGGGCTCATGGACCTCTCACCTGAGAGGCCACTGATCCTTCGGGCTGCTGAAGAACCAGCACCAAACTGCACCAGCACGAAGATGCCTCTGGCTCTGTGACAGAAACATTAAAAAATCCCATTCTGGGKTTTTTTTGTTGCTGTTTTTCTTCCCCCCACAATTTTTCCTGGGTACAGCATGTCCTGCCCAGAGCCTCACGTTGGAACCCCGGGCGGTGGCAGAGTTGAACATGTTCACATCTTTCACCCTCCACTTTTTTGCTGCTCTGTTTCACCAGGCCAGCCAGCTTTTTGACAGCCATCCAGTTTTATTAGTGCAGAAACCAAAATCCCACCTCCTCTGGCTTGAAAACAACCTCCTGATTGATGCCTGGGAGCAGAATAAAATTCATGTGTGTCTGCTGGGCCCCGAGCGAGCCCGGCTCAGAAGAAAAGAAAAACAGAGATTTTGGAAATGTCTCAGACTTCTAGGGACATAAAAAATAATATTTAACAAATAAATAAATCGAAAAGCTTCTTGCTGCTTTACCTTTGGGCTCCAGGGTGTCCTTGGTTCCAGCCTGGGGGAAATGGGATGTAGATAAAGAAATCAGGGGATCAGCAGGACCTGAGACAGAAAGCACTGGAAAATGAGCCAGGTGCCTCCTGGCTTCTGTAAAACCCAGCTTTAATTGCTGTTTGCACCGAGCTGCAGGGCTGGGTCAGGCCTGGGCTGGCCAGCAGTGGTCAGTGTGGGAGCACAGCAGTGCCCAGCCCCATGCCAGGGCTGACCAGTCCGGCTGCTGGGAGAGGGACCGGCCTTTGGAGCCCTGAAACAGAACTAAAAAAAAGCTTTGTTTGCTGGGCTTTGTCCTTTTTCTTTCTGAAATAGAGAATGTTTCTTTGCTCTCCCTTTGCCAAACAATAAATTCCCTTTAATTTTGAGGCTGGAGACTTTTCAAACTTTGCTGTTGCGCTTGAGGCGTTTTCCAGAGGTCCATTATTTTCACWCAAAGTATCACTCCTGAAACTCAGCCCCATTTATAATCTCTTCATTTGAGGCCTGCAAATTGCCAGTCACTTTTAAACAGCGATATTAGTCTCAGGCTCTCTCCTTTTATTTATTACTTTGATGAAAGAGATGGTGTCAGGAGTGGAAAATGAGTGGAGGCAGAGGAGGGAAATGGGAGAAATTAAGGGAAGGAGTTGGAAAAGGGAACAAAGAAATCGATTAAACACTTTTTTTTTTGCGCCCAAATCTTTCTTGAGGATGATTTTGTTTCGCTGGAAAACGTCCCCTTCAATCAGAGTGTTAATATTTAATTAGTCACTGATCATTAAGTGCTTATGGTGSTTTTCTAATTTGGCCAGGAAACGCTGTGAGTGCTGTTGGGAGCAGRAGTAGGTTAACAGGGCAGGTATTTCTGTGCCTCATCTTCCTTGCCCCCAAACTTCCAAGGAAACTCCTTGCTGTGTCTTCTTAAGAGGGATGCAAAGGCCACGGGAGCATTCTCCCAAAATCCCAAACGAGAGTCTGGGAAGCAGCAAATCCGCAGTGAAGGGCTCAGCCTTTCTGCCCTAACGTAGCATTTGTGAGTGTGAAGTGCTGAAAACTCATTTTCATCGTTTGGGCATGTGATATAAAGCCTCAGGATCTGAAATATTACAGTCACCATGGCTACCAGTGACTTATCTGAGGGAGTTTGACTTTTGTTTTGATTTTAAGTGTCTTAATTGTAGTTTAAAAATCAGAATCTAAATGTGTTTTTTTACTTAGGCATGAAACTAAAGGCATTAAATGATTTGCATTATTAAAATATCTATAATGCTGCCTGTCAAAGGTTCCTAAAGAAGGTCCTTAATATTCCTACCTTATGTTCTAAATAAAGTTACTCTCCAGCTTTATGGGAGTTCTGCTTCTCTCACCACAAAAAATCCCCTGCAGGTGCCTCGCTGGCTGTTCTGCAATCCCAGCCCTTTTTGTTTAGCCTTGGAAAAGCTGTGCCACTCCATACCTGGTGCTTTTCCACACGTTCTGCTGCTTTCCCCCCTTCCCCTGCTGTCCCCCAGCCCTTCCCTGCAGGGTCCCACCTCTGGAGCTGGCGTTTCTGGAAGAGTTTGGCTCTTGGAAGTTTGCCCTGCTCAGGAATCCTGCCAAACCCCCTCCAGTTTCTCCTGGATGAAAAATTACCCAGCACCACCTGCCCAAAAAGTGGGAAAATGTGGGGATGCTGAGCTGGGATGGAGAGCACCAAAGTGCCCCTCCTTCCATGTTGTAAAAGAAGAGGAGGAACACGACAGGCAGATTTTTCTCCCTTAATTCAATCACTAAAATGTTACAATCTGTCCTGCTCTAATTCTCTCCACTTGTGCTTGTGCAGTGGTTGCAAACATGCTGAAATATGAACTCATGCTTGGTAAGCCTTTAATTCCAGCTTTGATGTTTTTAATCATCAGTACAGATTTGGTAAAAATGATTCATTAGCTCGAAACGCATCTTGGCTTCCACGTGACGCCGTGGGGAACGGAGGAGGCAGCGCCAGGGGCCGCTTGTTCTTGGGATGTTCTTTGTGCCTGAGCTGATCCTTGAAGTGTGGTCCTCAGCATCTCRGCCTCAGAGGCCTCTGGGGTGTCCAGGTGCCTCCTCTCTGCATCTGGTTTTGGTCAAACCCGAGCGTTCCGTGCTGGGAAATGCATGAGCAGAGCCCGGGCTGGGGCTGAGGGCTCCTCTCTGGGTGCAGCAGCAGGAGCATTTCTGGCCCTGGTGGCCTTCCCTGCCTGGAACCACTCCCTCAGCCCTCTGTGGGACACCTCCCCACGCCAGGGTTCAGCCTGGGCTTGGTTTCCCCCACGCTGGGCTCTGCCCCGCAGTGACCGCAGAGCGTTGGGAGCAATCTGGCTTCAGAGACAAATCCTCAATCCCATTATTGTTCCCTGGCTGCAACTGGGGTACCAGGGATGTTCCAGGGATGTTCCCGGGATGTTCCAGGGATGTTCCAGGGATGTTCCAGGGATGTTCCCAGAGCCCTGAGGCTGCTGCCCAGAAGGCATCGCCCTCCTGGCTCTCTGCTGTGGGATTCCAGCTGCCCCCGCCGTGCGTGCCATGGGCATAAAGATCCCTTTGACAGCTGTTTCCGTATGGAAAGTGGGAATCCTGTTCTGCAAAGCCACCTTTGTGCCCACAAAGCCACGTGAGAGGCCTGCTGGTGGCAGGGTGGTGGGATCTCCGCCGTGGGATGTTGGTGTGGGTGTGATTTTTGCGTCCTGCATTTTTCCAACGGAGAAATTCGGCTGCAGCCCCACGCCTGACCCTGCTCCAAGCTGAGCTGGTGAGGGACTCTCTGACCACAGAAACCCCCGTGAAACTCCAGCTTTTTGAGCATCCCCAGGAAAATTCCAGAAGCTCCCCAGCCCTGCCTCCCGAGGAAAGGGAAGCAGTGGAATAAACACTTTCTCCCTGTTGTGCTGAAAGGCTTTTATCTCCCGGGGCACGTTCTGAGCTGCGAGGAGGAGGAGGAGGAGACAAAACTCTTCCCAAGTTTTGTCTTCCAGGCTGTTCCTGCTGTAACAAATTGTTAAGCAACAAGTACACGGCATTTGGAGATCTGGGATGAGATAGCGACAGCCTCACAAAGGCGCTCTCACATGTTCAAGGCTTCCTTTTGTGCTCTGGGCTTTTATATATTTATTTTTCACTCTCTGGCATCCAACTGCTGCTCCTCTTCTTCCTCCATTCCCAGTGCTGGGGTGGGAGCCAAGGCCGTGGATTCAGGCATGCTCCCGTGTCCAGCCAAGCCTGCTCTTATCACAAATCCCTTTTTTCTCTCCGCAGAGCAAACATCCTTTGGTGCTGTTCTCTCACCTCTCCTCCTCCCCCTTTGTTTTCCATAAATCCCTTACTTGATTTCTCATGCTTTGTGTGGACTTTGTTTTGTTTCCAGCTTTTTTTTTCCTCCTTAAAATCCTTTTGGTTTTTTTTGCTGGACATTAGCGATGCTTTGCTTTTGTTTTACTTTCTTTTTTTTTCCCCTCCTTCAGGGTATTGTGTAATCACTGGATCCTTTTATTCTATCCCTGTAAATAGATAAAGAGCACAGAGTTTTTCCTGGAGTAGCTGTTCCATTACCTGTTGAAATGAATCCCACATCCTTTATTCCTTTATTCCACACAGATGGGCCAACCTGCCCTGAGCTAATCCTGTAAAAGTGAATTGAGGAAAAGGTAAAAAAAAGGAATATTTGTGCAGGTGACACTGGTTGTTTGAACCTGTGCTGCCTGTGGATCCAGAGACAGCATTCCCATAGGGATGAACCCCAAGGCTGGGAAGGGGAATGTTTGAAATCAGTACCAAAAAAAAMCAAATTGAGGAAGATTCCCATGAGGAGACTCCTGCAGAGATGGCGTGTGACAAAGTCACAACACACTCAGGAATCTGGGCTCCTGCTGGAGCTGTCCCTGTGGGTTTTACCTGTCCAGCCTGGAGCTGTGGCTTTCGTGCTGCTGCCGGACATTTCCTSCTTCTTCCCCCAGCAAATCCAGGTTCCCGAGCGGAGGGGGAAAGGGGTTTGACGTGCTCAGGATCCCTCCAGTCTCTTCCCTCTCTCTTCCTCGGGAAGAGCCGGGGTGGACAGACATTTCTTGGCTTGCAGAGTGTGGATAAAAGTCCTGTCAGCAGCTGCCTTTTTGCTAATCCCTTTTATTCCAGCGAGGAATACTCCACGCTCTGCTCTGAGGCTCTTTCGAGTGCTTTGATTTTAGGGTGGGGATTTCRGAGCACCTTACCCCAGCTGAGCACCCCCAGCCAGCCCAGCAGGAGCTCCCATGGATTTTGAGGCGCATTCCCAAGCYCGAGGAGCTTGAGCCAGCCTGCCAAGGTTTGCTTTGTGCATCCCAGCGAGCTCCAGAGCCGCCCTCCCAGAGCTCTGATGGACATCCCAGATTTCCCCTCTCCCTAAAGCTTGCAGGAAATTGCAACCCGATAGGAGCGAGCCCTGTCCCTCGTCCCTCATTGTTTGAGGATTGTTTACATCCCCTTTTTTTGTTATCCCATCTCCCTGACTCTTCCCTGACCTCGCCGGCTCGTTTGGTCCATTGTGTGTGGCTGTTGTTGTTCTTAGGGAGGAGGGTTGGAGCAAACCCTGGGATTACTCAACCCTGCCTACTCCTTTTTGGCTCCCYTGCTTTATTCCACCTAAATAATAATAATAATAGTGATGATAATTCCCTCTAAGTGCAGGCCTAAGTGCACTCTCCCACTGTGGATTTGGGAGCAGCTCACACACCTTCCCAGACTCGGGATAATCTCCTTGGGATTTTTTTAAGGTCACGTTTTCCATAAAAGATTCCTCAAAAACGCAGGGACCAAGCAGCAGGATTCTCCTGGAAAGATCAGCTCCATCCTGAATATTGATCCCTGTGTTCTCTCCCCAGGAGCACGCAGGGGATCTTGACCCTGACAAGTCGGTCAGAGCTGGATTAAATTTTACAAGTGAATGTGGGATTTCCCAGGAGCGGGCTCAGGGAATCCTGCAGCGAGTCCTGGAGTTCTCTGCAGAGCATCCCCCGGGCTGCTCCCCTGGAGCAGGGCTCCTGCTGTTCCCACTGCCAAGTGCATCTGAGGGCAGGCAGACCCCGGGATGCTGCTGGGGAACACGTGTGAGAGGCACTGGGAAGAGCAGGGAAATGTTTACGCTGGGAGGGGACTGTTGACAGTGCAGCTCAAACAGCTGACGTTGTTCAGGCCAGCCAGTGCTGTGCAGTATTTTGCTTTTTGCTCCTCTCCTGGGGGTCAGGCAGAAGGGAAGGATCAAATGGGGCTGGCAGGGCTGTCCTTGGCCGGAGCAGGGAATCCAGCAGCTGCAGGCAGGGAAGGTGCTGGGCAGAAGCAGCAGCTGTGACTCGGTGCTGTGGTTGAAGTGGAGGTCAGGATGGACTCTGGGGCTGCCCAGCGTGGAGACACCAACGTTCCTTGGAGGCTGTGGCCCCAGGAGATGTCTGGGTGGTGTCTGGAGCCCCGGGTGTGCTGCAGGGATGGCAGCAGTGCCAGAGGATGTCTGGAAAACGTGGAAGTGTTTTGTGCTGGGAGAAGGGAGCTCGAGGTGCTGGTGTTCCCTGGGTGGCTGCTGAGGTGGGAATTTGCCTTCCAGCTGGTGCCAGCTGCCGTGTGTCCCCATCTGGCTGGGTGGGTGTCTGACGTTCTGTGCTCATCTCAAACCAGGCTGTCTCTCTTGTTCTGTTTTTAGCATGGCTGACAAGAACAGCACCCTGAAATGCACGTTCTCTGCTCCTGGCCACAGCACCACGCTGCTGCAGGGACTGGCCTCGCTCCGAGCCCAGGCTCAGCTGCTTGATGTCATCCTCACTATAAATAATGAAGTGTTTCAGGTTCATAAAGTTGTCTTGGCTGCCTGCAGTGACTATTTCAGGTGAGAATCCCATAGGGAAGCAGGCACTTCCACCTTTCCCGTGGGTTTGCTGTCTCCCCATCCTCCCCACCCCAACCTCCCCACCACRCCCCAGAAGTCCCACCCTACAGAAGCCTTTGGAGGTTTGGTTTGCTCCACGGTGTCCTGCAGGCAGGTAGAGGTTCAGGATCAGTCCCTCTGCACTCGGGTTTGTTCAGCTGCAGCTGCTGGGCCAAGGCAGGAGCCCAAGGTCAGGTTTTGACCCCACCTGGGCAGGTGTTGGTGCTGCTTTTGCTGTTGAGCTGGTTTGGAAGTGGCAGTGAGGGCTCCAAAATGAGGCATCCCATCCTCCTGTTCTCTTYAGCCAGCACTGCTCTGTCTGTGGGGCTCCCTGCCCCTGGGCTGAGAGCGCCAAGTGTGCTCCCAGAAGGTCTGGGAGAATTGTCCCAGCTGGTGTGGGCTGAAAACCGAAGCACTTTGAGGAGTTCTGCAGCCAAATTAATGCAGGACAGGGAATTCAGTCCTGAGTGAAAGTAGGTGTTTCATCCATCTTGCCTCCGTCACAGAATCACTGAATTGTGGTTGAGGTTGGAAAAGAYCTCCAAGCTCAACCTTGTCAGCAGCCCAGAGCACTGAGTGCCATGTCCAGGAGTTCTTGGACACCTCCAGGATGGGGGCTCCAAACTGAGGACACACCATTAATCCTGGAGCTGCTCTCCCCCAGATGTTAATGGCACTGGTTTGTTCCTCCCTGCTGGGTGCAGGGCCACTGCCAGGGTGCTTCCACTGTCAAAATCTCGTTGCTGAGTGGGTTCCTCCTCAGAACTTCAGAGGTGCTCCAGAAGGTTGTCCTGGGGAACAACAGCAGAATAATCCAGGTTTTGAAAACACTGTGTTTTTTTTTTTTTTTTTTCTGGGAGAAGGGGGAGGGAAAAGAGTGAAATTGAGGCATTTATATAATCAGCATTTCAGAACCATAACACTTTTGAAGGGAATTGCATTCCAGTTGATGATTTGTCTTCAGCATGGCAACAATGAAGGCTCAATAAAGGCTTTCCTCTCCCTGCCCAGCTGGTGCAGGAGCACACACGTGGCTGGGTGTCCTCTGGGGCGAGGGATCAGGGCTGGGAYGTGGGATGTGCTGGGATTTCTGCACAATGCTCTCGTCTGCTGCACGGACAAACAACTGGGAACGGCGTTCCTGGTCACTCGGTCACAGCAGGCTGATCTCACGTGCAGATATTTCCTCATTTAGGTCATTTAGGATTTCGTGGGTTTATGCTGGAAGGCAGCAGGTTTTCTAGCCTGGTTTGGACAGGAAACTTGGAACTCCTGTCTTTTGACAGTGTTCCCAAGATATTCCTTCATTCCCGTGTCGAGGCAGGGTCTGCTCAGCATTTTTTGGGGCTGACTCTCACCTTGGAGTCGGCACAGGCAGCTCTGGTGACACCACGGGTTTACCTTGGCCATGGAAAAGAGCAGGTGGAAAAAAAACAGCCCAAGAAGTGCAGGTTTAAGACCTTTTGTGTGACATTTCATGGATTGCTGGGTTGCGTGTGCAGTGGCAGGGGGTGGTGACACTCCACATCRCCCCGTGTCACCCCATGTCACCTGCTCTGGCTCTGCCTGACCCACAACTGCTCTGCCACTGCTCCTTGAGCACCRCGGGCTGCAAACCTTCACCCCCAGCCACCCCTGGGCAACAAAACCCTCTTGGAACGGGCTGGGAATGGCCCAAAGGGCCAGAAAGGGCCCAAACCCCGCAGGTGCAGCCCCGTCCCCATCCCGCCCCCGGCGCTGGGAGCTGCAGCCTCCCAGGCCTCGGTGTGGAATGCGCTTCCTGTGGAATTGAGGAGCCTCCCAAGGAGGAGATCCAGGGCCTGAGCTCTGCGTGGCCTGGGCGAGTGATGTGCTCGCAGCTGTGCTGTAACTGAGCCTTTTCCCCCCGTTTTTGTTTAATTGCCTGTCAGCCCCCTGCTGCAGGGGCTGCAGCTCCCATTTTTTCAGGCCTTGGGAGGGAGCCTTGGAGGGGAGGTTCTGCTGGAAGACCAGAGCTGTTCATGAGATGTGTTGCACCTGCAATTTTTGAGCCGTTTCGCAGTTCCCTGCGAGGTGACAGGATAACAGGGCCTAAAGGCCTGGCTGCCAGGAGTCACTGAACTCCCACCACAGGTGTGTTCCTTCCTTGCGCCCCCAAATCCTAAACCTAAAAACCCCTTCAGGGTACAGCTGCCAATCTCTGCTGGTGCAGATCCCCTGGGGTCCTTTTTGGTTGGATATCACGGATTCATTGGTGTCCAGAATTTTTCACTCCCTGCTCTGGCAGCTCTGCCTCTTCCTGGAGCTTGGTCCTGTGGTCTGCTCCTATTCCTRCTGCCAGTGGGATTGAAAAACTTCTCCAGTTGCTGAATATTCCTCCTCAGTGCACTGTTTATGCAAGCCTTATGTAAGTCATTGCACACTCTCATTTCTCCTGGCTCGTAGAGATTTAGCCTTGATTTATTCCCCCCTTCCCCACCCTGAGAGAATCAGAGTGTTAAATAAAACCCAATTCCAAGGTGCTGCATCTCTTGCTGAAGCAGGGGGGGATTTTTGTGTTTGTGTTGCTGACCTGCAGGGCCATGTTCACGGGCGGGATGAGAGAAGCCAGCCAGGACGTGATCGAGCTCAAGGGCGTGTCTGCCAAGGGCCTGAAGCACATCATCGACTTCGCCTACAGCGCCGAGGTCACCCTGGACCTCGACTGCATCCAGGACGTGCTGGGAGCCGCCGTCTTCCTGCAGATGGTGCCGGTGGTGGAGCTGTGCGAGGAGTTCCTCAAGTCGGCCATGAGCGTGGAGACGTGCCTCAACATCGGCCAGATGGCCACCACCTTCAGCCTGGCCTCCCTCAAGGAATCCGTGGACGCCTTCACCTTCAGGCACTTCCTGCAGATCTCCGAGGAGGAGGATTTCCTCCACCTGCCCCTGGAGCGCCTGGTGTTCTTCCTGCAGAGCAACAAGCTCAAGAGCTGCAGCGAGATCGAGCTGTTCCGCGCCGCCGTGCGCTGGCTGCAGTTCGACCCCGCGCGCCGCGCCAGCGCCAGCCGCGTGCTCTGCCACATCCGCTTCCCGCTCATGAAGTCCTCGGAGCTGGTGGACAGCGTGCAGACCCTGGACATCATGGTGGAGGACGTGCTGTGCCGCCAGTACCTGCTGGAGGCCTTCAACTACCAGATCCTGCCCTTCCGGCAGCACGAGATGCAGTCCCCGCGCACGGCCATCCGCTCGGACGTGCTGTCCCTCGTCACCTTCGGCGGCACCCCCTACACCGACAACGACCGCACCGTCAGCTCCAAGGTGTTCTGCCTGCCCGACGCGGGCGGGCGCCAGTTCCGCGAGCTGACCTCCATGGAGGTGGGCAGCAGCCACTCCTGCGTGGCCGTGCTGGACAACTTCGTGTACCTGGTGGGAGGGCAGCAGCTGCAGTACCGCAGCGGGGAGGGCGCCGTGGACGTCTGCTACCGCTACGACCCCCACCTCAACCAGTGGCTGCGCATCCAGGCCATGCAGGAGAGCAGGATCCAGTTCCAGCTCAACGTCCTGCGTGGCATGGTTTACGCCACGGGCGGCCGCAACCGCTCGGGCAGCCTGGCCTCGGTGGAGAAGTACTGCCCCAAGGACAACGAGTGGACCTACGTGTGCTCCCTGAAGCGCAGGACGTGGGGCCACGCCGGGGCCACCGTGGGGGACAGGCTGTACATCTCGGGGGGCTACGGCATCTCCGTGGAGGACAAGAAGGCGCTGCACTGCTACGACCCCGCCGCCGATCAGTGGGAGTTTAAGACGCCCATGAAYGAGCCCAGGGTGCTGCACGCCATGGTCAGTGCCAACGGCAGGATTTACGCCCTGGGCGGCCGCATGGACCACGTGGATCGGTGCTTTGATGTCCTGGCCGTGGAATATTACGTGCCCGAGACGGACCAGTGGACCACGGTGAGCCCGATGCGCACGGGGCAGTCGGAGGCCGGCTGCTGCCTCCTGGAAAAAAAGATTTACATCGTGGGGGGCTACAACTGGCACCTGAACAACGTGACCAGCATCGTGCAGGTCTACAACACGGAGACGGACGAGTGGGAGAGGGACTTGCACTTCCCAGAGTCTTTTGCTGGCATCGCCTGTGCCCCCGTCATCCTCCCRCAGGTGACGAGCCAGAGGTGACTCGGGGGGCTCTGGGGGAGAGGCAAGGACAGAACAGCTCCAGAGAGTCCCTCCTCCTGCCGGGGAGTCCTGGCAAGCCAGTTCCATCAGCAGCGCTTGTCAGCCAGGCAGACTGAACAGATGTTACAGCTGGGAAAAGCTTTTCTCTCCTCTCTCAGCCATTTTTTTGGTGGGGGGTGCATTTTGCCAACTTTTCATATTTTTAATGCACTGCAAACATTGGCAGCTCAGGAGTCACTCAGCACTGGGGTCTTGTTTCCAAGAGATCAGGTGAGGGTTTTTTTATCAATAGCTCCAAAAATAAAAAATCACCGTGCGTCGCTTTGTTGGKTTTTTAGCAAACAAAAAAAACCAAAACCAAAACCTGTGTAACACACTGACCTCCAGAAGCAATAAAAGGACAGTGGGAGCTACAAGAGCTCAGGTGCTCGGATTGGGAAGGCAGATCCCTGTTTTTCAAAGGTGACTTTTCCTTTTTTTTTTTTCCCTTCCTGAAAAAGGGAATATTTATCCCTGCACACCTCTGGTCTTCACTGCTTGGATTGCGCTGCAGTTCCTCGCCCCCTCCAGCTCCTCTAGTGCAGAAATTCTCCCTTAATTGGGGCGTGCAGAGTTTGCAGCACTAAAGCCATGGTGAAAGCTTGATTATATATAAACAGCCATGATTATTTGGGTTTAGAAYGGCCAAAAATTTGGCTGTCCTGGCAATAAGAGCTCTGCAGTCAGTGAAGCCAGGAGCTCCTGCAGATTCTGGGTCAGGGTTTTCACCTTTCCCAGCACCTTCRTCCCAACTCTTCCTCCAGTAAAGGAGGTGGGTGCTACTCCTTCAGCAGCTGGAAGGTTTTCTTCCCTGCCATGTGAATGAGCTGCTTGGCATCCCCAAATGATGGGAGTCCCAGTGGAATGTGGYTTTGTTGTTGTGGTGGTATTTTCAATTAAGAGGTTGGTTTAAGATGGCTCTGCCGTTTTTGTAAAATCTTCACTGCACAGAACACTTCCTGAACTTTCCTCTCCTCCRAGCCATTTTCCTTATTTAATTTGATGAATGAATTGCAAAAATCTCTGCTTTTATCAGGAATTCTGTTTCCAAGGGCTTTGTTTTGTATCTGTGTCAGCTTGATTTGGATGCACACGGTCTCCTTTTGTAGAGAAGCTGTTGCATTCTGCTCTGAAATAAATCCTGGGCTGCAACCTTTAGTGACAACTCCTGATGTCTGGTGTGCTGATGAGTCCTGGAGAGGTCTGTGTGAAGCATGAACTCCCCAGCTCGGGGATTTTTCTGGAATCCATGGGATCAGAGCACCTCAGGGTGGGATGCAGGGTGCTCGCAATCTGAATTTCAGGTAAAAGCCATGCAGAATTTCCCCTGGTTTGCTGGTTTGCCAGTACTAAATGGATGAAAAGGACGTGTTGCTGTGTGGAATGCTGCAGTTGGAGGCTCTCAGGCACTTCCCTGACTCCTTTTCTCTGCTCCTTTGGCCCAGCCTGGCCGCCAGAAACGCCCGGGATGGGCTTGGCAGAGACAGGAGATGCTGAGAGGATGAGCTGGAACTCACTTCAAGCTTCACAGTTCCAAGAGAGTGGATTTTCCTTGTTGAATGGTTCCACATGTGTATGARAATGGTATTTCTCAGGTTGGTAACAGTGGAGGTGTTCCTCCTTTCCTGTGTGTGGGATCTGCTCAGTCCCACTCCGAGGGTGTCGTTCCTTCATCCAGGGTGGCAGAGGGGGGGTCCAGGTGGGGTGTTTGGGGTAAATCCTTCCCTGGCASGGTGGGCAGGCCCTGGCACAGGTGCCCAGAGCAGCTGGGGCTGCCCCTGATCCCTGGCAGTGCCCAAGGCCRGGCTGGAGCCASCCGGGGCAGTGGGAGGTGTCCCCATGGCAGGGGTGGCACTGGGTGGGCTTCAGGGTCCCTCCCAACCCCAGCCACTCTGGAATTCCACGATTCCACAGCACTTAAATATTCCTCCCTGCTTTGTTTGAGCTTTCCCCCGATTCCTGGGGCGGCAGTGCATGGTTTGGGTGCTCTCTAACCCCTGAGTTTTTCTGGATGTGCAGCTGTGGTTCCCATCCCAGGGACCCATGTGGAGCCCATCCCTGGAATCTCTTCCTGAGGAAACCAAACTTTATTTTTTTAATTTTTCCCTTCAGGCTTGTCAGGTAGGTGTGTGTGTGTGTGTGTGTGTTGGGGGGAAAGGGGAACATCCTTGGAAAACATGGAAAAGCCTGTTTGGTCTTACTTTTAGGGACAGCCTTGCAAAACTAAAAGTAATCCAGGTATTCCTTCCTGTTGGAAGCGTTGTTTTGCAGACAGGAGGATGCACAAAGCCCTTCAGGAATTCTATTTATTAAACAATCACCTGCCATGAAGCAAAGCCAGCCTGGGATTGCCATTCCTGTTCCCTGCCACGGAGGAGCAGGAGCTGGGAAAGAGTCTGGAGGTCTCTGGATCAGAGCACTGCAGCTCTTTGTTGCTGGAATGTTCTTTTTATAGCAAAGTAAATAATTATTTCTCATCAAAAGAGCTGGAAATCTTCTGGCCGCTCTAAATTTAGCAGAGACTCAAATATTTGTGGACCATAAATATTTTGGATCATAAATTTTGCTTGACYCCTGTGCAGGGGATGGAGTTGTGGCTCTGGGCTGGGCGCAGCCTCTCTGATATTCTGACAATAAACGGGTTTGGTGCTTTTGGTGCATTCAAGAATTGAGATTTCAGGAGGATGTTCCCATAAATACAAATTGTGTGGAATTGTGGGATTGTGTGGAAACACCTCGCAGGATGCCCCACATGGAAGAGAGGTGGATTGGGCTCCTCTTTTCCTGAGGAAYGAGCGAAGCCAGATAAATGTTTGATTGCACTCAGAGTCGTTTATGGGTCTCGGGGCAGCCATAAAAACCCTGGGGGTGAATTGGGTAAATTTGGAAATGCCCCTGAGCAGATGGGGAGCAGGAGAAGCCGGAGCATCGTTAGCACAGAGCCCCTGTGTCCCTCCAGAGGCTCCTGTCAGGCCTGGGATAATCGTTCCTGTCTCCTCTGATGTTTTATGGGCCTGAAATTGTGCTTGAAACCGTACAGGCAGCCCTGGGAGTCTTGGCAGGGTGGAGAGCAGCAGAGATGGGGATGTCTGCATCCCATTAATGGTGTCACTGACCCTGTTCCAGGGCCCTGCCTGCTCCCAATCCCTCTGTCACTTGCCCCTAGCCCAGAGCCCGGATAATTCGCTCCGACGTGGCTGCAGCCCCGGAAGGTTTTTAGCAGCGGTGGAAAAATTTCAATTTCTTTGATTCAGACAGAAGCAAGAACACTCCCAGCAGCTCCCAGTCAGCCTGGTGCTGGTTTGGAGTGCTGCTGTGGGAGCCACATCAAACCCAGGCAGMAATTCCCACTTCCAGCCCTGTGATAAGGGCTGGAGCTGCTGAAACTCCACAAACTTTCGGGACATTTATCACAGCAGGATTATCGGAGCCAGACTACTGTCAGGATAAATAAAACATGTTCCCCAGTGCAGCTCTAATTATGATTTTTAGCCAGTTGTGTAATGTGCAGAACTTTATTTACAATAAATCTTCCAGTTGCTCGCACAAATGAATGGGATTTCATCGCTGGTGGCTGGAGGAGCAGGAGAAGTGGATGTGGCCGGAGGAGTTCACGGGCTGGGGGTGGTGGCACCTCAGGAGAGGGAGGGAGCAGAGCTGCCTGCCCGGGCCTTCCAAGGAGGGCTCAGCTCTCCTGGCCTCCACCCGTGGGGTTAAGAATTGTTGTGCTGTTCCTGGGGTCCCCAGGACGAGGTGAGAGATGAGAATTTGACCCCAGGTTCTCAGAAGGCTGATTTATTTTATTATGATATATATTATATATTACATTATGATATATATAATATTATGATATATATTATATATTATATCATGAAATATAATATAATATCATGAAATAGAATAGAATAGAATAGAATAGAATAGAATAGAATAGAATAGAATAGAATAGAATAGAATAGAATGTAATATAATATAATATAATATAATATAATATAATAATTATATTATATTATATTACATAAGATATTATAATTAACATTACATAACACATAATTATATATTTATATATAATATACAATATATAATATATTATCTTATGTATTATATATTATATATTATATATTATATATTATATATTATATATTATATATTATATAACATTATATTATTATATGTTATATACATATACATAAAATATATATTATCTATATTTATATATAATATGGACATAATAAACATATAAACACCACTCTGGGATCCTCTGGAAGCAGAAAAGCTGCCAGGGCAAAAGTTTTCAGAGGGTTTTACAAGCTGGAGAGGGAAATCAAAGCTGCTTGGCCGGGTCCCTGAGGCTTTGCAGTTGCTCTTTCACACCCAGGCCCCTGTAATTAGCTCAGACTGGTTCATATGGCTTCTTAAGAAATGAAAATCTCATTTTTTGGGGGGTTGTTTGTGCAGGCCACCAGCCCAGCTGGAGCCTTTGAAGTCCCAGGGCTCACACCACATCAGGAGCACCTAAAGCAGAATGGATCCTTTCATAGATTTAATTTTCCTTTTTTTTTTTGGATCATCCGGGTCCCAGCGCTTTGCAAACTGCACTAAAAGTTATTTTCCATGTGGTTAAGTGATGTTTGTAACCAGGCTGCTAATCTGGGCCTGCCCACAGAGCTGGCAATTTATTTAGCTGTAAATGCAAAGTTCTTTTTTCCTCCCCCCTGTGCCGTGGCCTGGGGCGGTGTTTGATCCCCCTGAGGATGCAGAGGGGGTCCCTGGCAGATCAATGCTGGCGTTCAGCCCCTCCAGGGGAGCTTTCAGCCGCATTTCAGAGGGTTTCCACCTGGATTGCACAGGAATGTTTGAATCGCACCAGCAAGGTTGCCCTGGGGTGCAGGTAACGTGCCTGGGCTGYTCCTTTTTGCAGCGTTTGGGGTTTGCACGTGAGGGGAGGCAGCCAAAAGCAGTCAAAGGCCTGGGCTCGAGGTTTTTCAGGGAGAAAATCTGAGTTTTCCTCATGGAAAAGGGTCAGGATTAACCCCTGGATGGGCAGAGGTGCTCTCTGTGTGTCAGCCCTGAGTGYTGGCGGTCAGAGGGACCCTGGCAGGGGATCCAGGTGGGATTTTGGGAAGAAATCTTTCTCTGGGAGGGTGGGGAGGTCCTGGCATGGAATTCCCATGGCTGCTCCATCCCTGGAAGTTCCCAAAGATTGGAGGGAATATCGGTGCAGGGAGCTGAGCCAGCCTTCTGTGTGGGTGGATTTGGGGGCTCTGGGAGGGGAGAGGGGTTCAGGTGCTTTTATTTGCCCTCTGGAAACAAGGACATCTCCAATGAAATAAATTTTCACCAGTTCCAAGTGAAACAAGAGAATGTTTTCCTACTCCAAGCCCGGTTTGGAGCCCGGCTCAAAACAACTGGGGGCTCTGAGGATATTCTTCTCCGAGGGTAATGGGAA
>JACDOX010000560.1:158591-169310 GCA_014549065.1 Cardinalis cardinalis
AGAGGCAGATTCCAGAGGATCCCAGAGCAGTTCCAGGCTTGGGCAGAGGCAGATTCCAGAGGATCCCAGAACAATTCCAGGCTGGAGCAGCTCCGGCACCCTCAGCTCTGGTGCCCTCTGCTGGGCCCTGCTTCTGCTCCAGCTCAGGAAAATCGGGAGTTGCTGATCCTAAAGGGCTTTAACAGCCTTCAAATCCCTGATCCCAAAGAAAACTCTGAAATTTAACCCTTCAGCAAACACCCAGAAAACACCTACAAACACCTACACYTACTAAAACTTCCTGGGAAGTTCCAGCAATCAAATAAATTCTCAGCAATTTTTTATTGCTTCATCTTCCTTGAGAATTTAAACTTCATAAGATTTTCCCAAAGSTTAAACTTCCAAGTGAGAAGATGAATATTATTGATTATTAATGATTCCTTTTCATCTCCTTTTTTTTTTTTCAGTTTTATTGCTGACTGTCCCTGGAATGGAAGAACCCACCTCTGATGCAGACAAAACCCTCTCCAAGCAAGGCTGGGACACTAAAAAGGTGAGAATTGCACCTTTCAAAGAGTAGAAATTTTATTTTCTGAACATATTTAGATAAATGAATGCTTTAGTCACTGTCAATATTAATACACTACTTGAGATTGGAGATTAAATGCTGTGTTTAAAAACGAATAATAAACATTAGAGCAGAAAGAGCATTTTATGTGGGTGTGAATGCACAGGCTTGGTTATATGAGGAGAAACTCTCGAAATTTAAGATTTCTTGGACCAATAAAGCAAAAAAATGATAAATATCTTCTAAGAGCTCCCAGATCTTACACAGAAATGATTAAATTGAACTCATAAATTGAAATATTTCTGAGGCAATACCCTCCAGCAGCATCTTTGCCTTTAAATCTCTCTCCCTTCTATTTCAGACTGGGTCATCGAGACCTAAATCCTGTGAAGTTCCAGGAATCAAGTAAGTTCTCAGCAATTTTTTATTTTAAAAGCACTGMGATCTGTAAGAAGAACTGTGCATTGAATGTCCTATTGCTTTGGAATTTTCTGGGAAGGTTCTAGGTACAAAACAAGACCCTCTGAAGGTCAGAAATACTAAAAATACCTTTATGGAATTTCTTGTTAAAAGTATTTTAAAAAGCTCAAGAAATCTTTTTGATTGTTAAATACATTTTAAAAACCTCAAAAAAATCTTTATGAAATTTYCTTGTTAAATACATTTTAGAAAGGTGAAAAATATCTTCCTAATGAAATGTTCTTGTTAGATACATTTTAAAAATCTCAAAAAAAATCTTAATAAAATTTTTGTCTGAAATACATTTTAAAAACTCAAAAAATCTTCTTTATGAAATCTTCTTGTTAAACACATTTTTGAAAGCTCAAAAGAATCTTCCTAATGAAATTTTCTTGCTAAATACATTTTAAAATCTCAAAAAAAATCTTAATACAATTTTCTTGTTAGATAGGTTTTTAAAATCTCAAACAAATTGTAGTAAAATTTTCTTGTTAAAGACATTTTGAAAATCTCAAAAAAAATCTTAATAAAATTTTCTGGTTAAATACATTTTAAAAATCTTAATAAATTTTTCTTGTGAAATAAATTCCAACAAGCTCAAAGAAATCTTAATAAAATTKTACTTGTTAAATACATTTTAAAATCTCAAAAAAATCTTAATAATTTTTTCTTGTCAACTAACTTTTAAAAGGCTCTATCCGGACGGAACCCTCAGTTCATTTGGTTGTTTTCTCTTGCACGCAGCATCTTCCCCTCAGCTGAGCAGGAGAACACTACAGCCCTGATCCCTGGCACGCACAACACGGGCGGCTCGCTGCCAGACCTGACCAACATCCACTTCCCCTCGCCCCTGCCCACGCCCCTGGACCCCGAGGAATCCTCCTTCCCTGCCCTGAGCAGCTCCAGCAGCACCGGCAACCTGGCTGCCAACCTGACCCACCTGGGCATCAGCACTGCCAGCCAGGGTGAGCAGCGCCGGCCGCAGCCCCGGTGTCCCTTGGGGGTGGCCTCGCTGCTCCTTTGTGTTCTGTGTGCAAAAAATGGGGATTTGGTTTACTCACAGGACCTTTATCTGCTGTTCTTGATGCTTTTTGGGGATTTGATTTGGGGCCTTTTTTATTTCTAATTTTTTTAAAATTTTCTTTAATTAATTCTGTATTATTTTTAATTTTTTAAAATTAATTTTTTTWATTTCTTAATTTTTTATTTTAAATTTCTAAGTTTAAAATGTTTAATTTCTTATTTTCAATTTTCTAATTTTTTAATTTTTAATTTTATAATTTAATTTTTATTTTTATATTTTTAATTTCTAATTTTTAATATTTTAATTTATTTTTTTTTATATTTAAAACTTTTTTTTAGTTTTTAATTTGTTAAATGTTTTTGTCTACAAAGAGGGTTTTTTGTTGGTTGTTTTTTTTTAACGATCAATGACAGTTGCAAGTCTTTTGATTCCTAGAATAGAAATGAGGAGTTGTATCCAAAAATACAAATATATTTCCTGTGCTGGGCAGGATTCCCTTTCCCACTTCTCTTGGATTGGGAAAAGGAAATGACTGTAATCAGGTGAGCTTGGGAAGCAAGAAGAGAATTGAACCTTTTAAAGGATTTGACCATTTGGGGACAGAGTGGGGCAGTGCTTTCAGCTGAAAAGTCCCCCTTTTCCCTTTCCACTTTTCAGCATCCTTGGAAGAGGTTTTTGGGCTCCAGAGTTTCAGGGATGGCTTTAGAAATSAGGATTTCAGCCACAGTGGATCTCCACAATTTTTTCCCCCATAATTAGCARAGTAAATGATGTAAACCCAGACTGGTGAGTGTGAAACTGCTTTGAAAACGTTCCCTGATCTGTCAGAGACAGAAGGAATTCAGCATTTCCTCACCGACTTCATTGCAGCTTCTCTCTGGAGATGATCCCACCCTTCATCCGCTGCCCCCCTCAGCCTTGGGTGCTTTCCAAACTGATTTTCCCAACCTTCCCTTGCTGCTAAAAGCTCCCTGAGGGCTCCTGCCCGCTGTGCCCTGCTCAGGAGTGTCCCAGAGCCCGGGGCTGTGCCCCAGCGCCCCGGGGGGACGTGGGCACACAGCGCCTGCCAGGTGCCAGCACCTTGGTGCCCGCAGGGGGTCAGGGGGAGCCGGTGCTGGCCTGGGCACCTGCCTGGGCACCTGCCTGCCTGAGCCCCTTCTGCTGCTGCCTCCTTGGCAGCCCGGCCTTCCTGGCTCCCTGGCAGCCCTGAGCCTGTGCCAGGTGCCCGGGAGCTGCGGGCTCCTGTGAGTTGCTGCTCCCTGGCAGCTCCAGGAGCAGCTCACGCTGCCTTGGCCTCAGATCCTTCCCTCATTTCCTCTGGGGTGAAGCAGAAAAGAGGGGAGGTTTCTAAACTCCCAGATTTTTGGCTTGATCTGAACAAAATGATGATATTTGGGTTGATTATCCTCACCCCACGCCGGGTTGTGGCTCCTGGGAGTGTGGTGGACATTTCCTGCCCTGCCATGCCATTAAAAATGGGGCTCTTCCTGCACAACCAGTTTTGCTTCTGCTTTTTCCATTAAAGAGCTGTTTGCTTTTACAGTACCTCAAGTGCCCTCTGATAAGGCTGGTTCCAGGATTTGTTATCTCACCCCCAGAGCCTGAGCCCACACAAACAGAGCAGAACCTGCTTTTCCTGGGCTGCCCGAGTGCAGGTGTGCGAGCGCGCTGCCTGCGGCGTCTGGAACTGCTRAGGCTGCTCTGCCTCTTCCAATTCCTCATCCTGGCCACCAACCCRACCAACCGTGCCTGGGCTTGAGCCAGGACAACCCACAGGGCTCTTCCTCTCATCCTGATGCTCTTCAACCTGACAAAATTAATTACAAATCACCTAACGAGCTCCCGCGCCATCGGCTGAGGCGCCTCCGGTGCTGCCCGCTCGGGCCGCTCTTTTCTCTGGGTTTAGGGAATTCTTTTGGGTCCAGAGCTCAGCAAGGCCCTGCTGTGTCCCTGCYGTGTCCCTGCCRTGTCCCTGCYGTGTCCCTGCTGTGCTGTGCTGTGCTGAGGGGGTTTTTTGTTCCCAGCAGGAATGACGACGACGCCGGCCCCATCCCAGCACCGCCAGCCCAGCGTCAGCCCCCTGTCCCTGGGCACGGACTCACGGCGACCTCAGTCCCAGCAAATGTCCCCCACGCTGTCCCCACTGTCACCCATCACYCAGGTAGGAGCTCAGGGGCAAATTCAGGCTTCCTAATCACGTCTATATTGGTTTAATCTGCTTAATCAGAGAGCCACAGGGATGCTGGGAAGGAATTCCTGGCTGAGAGGGTGGGGGGAAATGGCTGCACCATCCCTGGGAGTGTCCAAGGCCAGGTTAGACTGGGCTTGGAGCAGCCTGGGATAGTAAAAATGTCCCTGCCCATGGGACAGGATGAGCTTTAAGGTCCTTTGCAGCCCAAACCATAATTCCATGAACTTCATCTCTTGTTCTGTAATTTCCTCATTTAAAGGTGTTCCTTAATTGAGAGCCTTAAAACAGGAGAGGTTTGTGGAGGGGACAGATTTTACTTCCTCTTTTCTAGAGCTGTGATAAAAACCATCTCTTAGACCACGCTTTTTTGTGTTGTCCCAAAGTGAGCTGTGAAATTTGAAAACCATTTCTCTAATTTGTGACAGAAATTGAATTAACTTTTAAAGTCGATTTTATTGTGGCTCTGTGACTGCCCAGATTGGTGATTTCTGACCTTGAGATTCAACTGGGCTTTTAAAGTATTGTTTTATTTGGGATGGTTTGGCTTGGAGGGAAACTTAAACCTCATCCAGTCCAAGGACAGGAACATCTCAGAGCAGCTCCTTGACTCTGAGCCTTTAGGWGCCATTTTTACAACACAAACCAAGCCTGACTCCATTTCCTTGGTGTGAAGAGCGATCCTCTGCCAGCGTGGCTGATGCTGCTCCTTCTCTTGCAGGCCGTGGCTATGGATGCACTGTCCCTGGAGCAGCAGCTCCCCCCGTACCCCTTTTTCACCCAGACCAGCTCCCAGCAGCAGCAGCAGCCAGCAGTGGCCAGTTCCCTGCCCCAGACCCCCCCTCTGCTGCAGAGCTCGGGGCTGCAGAGGGGCCCCCAGCTGCCCCCTCTGTCTGTCACGGTACCTTCCAGCATCCCCCAGTCACCTCCAGGGAGCCAGAGCCAGCCCTCCATGGGGATTGACATCAACTCGGTGAGTTTGGGAGGGGCTGTCCTTGGGAAGGGCTGGGAAGTCAGCTTGGACAACCCCCTGGTCGTGAGGGTTTGAGGGAGGCTGAGGTAAACTTCAAATGGTTTTGCTTAARTGAACCTTTAAGTGTTTTCTAGAGGGAAATTTGTATTAAATTTTGTCCCAGGTTTGATTAGACCCAGCTTAAATCTATCAGCCTTTACTGAGGGATTTTCAGGGTGTTCAGTGTCCCCCCAACACATCAGGGTACAYACTGGAGGAACTCCCAGAGCCTCGAGAGAGAGTCCAACCACAGCAACCATTTCCCAGTAAAATACCATCTGGAAAATATACTTTCCTAAAGTTGTCTAGAACCAGGCATTCTCTGCAGTTTCACTACTTAGAACCCTTTTATTTCGAGGAATTTTATTCCAAAATGGGATTTGTGGCTGCCTCCAGTGCCCTGAAGAATTGAAGCAGGGATTTATGGACAGATCCCTTTTCCTGCTTGTTCTAACGTGGCCTGTTAGGAAATGTTCTGTGTCAGCAGCTGAAARTCCCAAATCAGGAATCAGAGGCCAGGCAAGGAGGGAAGTGCCAGCTCCCCCAGCCCCTCCTGCCCTGGGGGTCCTGGGTGTCCCACCCGGGGTGTCCTGGCAGTGCTGCAGTGACAGGAATGGCTTTGGCAGTGAAACAAAYCCTTTCTGCTGATCTGCACTCGGTTGTGGATGGAAGTTTTAACAGTTGGTGCTCCTTGAGAGCAGCTGCTTCCCTTCCAGGATTGGGAGGGGAGGAGGGAAGGACAATCCAGCAGTGGAAAGGATCCCACCCCATTCAAAACCTGTCCCTGTTTTGATTCTAATCCTCATGTAGCACCAGTACAGACAATTCTGATCTCATCCTTTGCTTTCTGTGTTGCTTTCCTCATCCTAAACCTCTTTATGACCTGAACTTTTAGGCTGCTGTGTTTATCTTCTAAAGCAACTCAAGTAATTCCTAAATAAACAGATTTAAAGCCACTTTATCAAAAAGCCTTTGAAGCTGTCACAGCCTCGCTGGCAACTTCTGCACAGGTTTTGTAAAGCAGAACTGAAATGTATTCATAGTTTGTACAACCTTCTGACAGGTTGTAAGTGGCAGTGCAGAGCAAAAAGAGACATTTTCTCAGGATTTACAGAATTTGAGGTCAAAAAATGGCAGTGCAGAGTTCTCCCACACTGCAAATCTGGTTAAATTCACTGGATTGCAGGTTCTCCTCAATCATCCCTTAATTTCTAATGGAAGTAAAATAAGAAGAGCYGGGCTACTCTTGATGTTAATTAGTGCAGCATTATTTAAATCCCATTAATATTATTAATTTGTTCCAAACCAGGGTTCTTTATGATGGGACTAAATCCTTGAAAATAACTTCTCAGGACAGCTGAGAGGAGTATAAAAATCCCAGCTAAAGCCTGCAGAACGCAGTGTGAGTTCCCTGAGGGTGCCTGCTCCATCTCCTGGGGTGCAGTGGAGTCTGGGGCTGTGTTTGGAGCTCAGGTTTGTCATGCAGGTGTTCTCACTTGCACTCTGCTGATAACACAGCTGGAGGCAGGGCAGATCCCAGTGAGCACACACGTGGGGCTGCAACTGAAGCATGAATGACATTTCTTTTGAATTATTCCCAGCTTCCAAGACTTCTTWGCCCTAAATCCTTGGCTGGCCTGATTTTGTGAATATATTTTGAACCGAGCAGAAGTGAGAGCRGGCAGGAAATGCTCCCAGCTGTGCCAGAGCTGTCCCAGAGCTCTCCCCATTTTGGGGACCTCGTTCACACAGTCCTGTTTTCCCACACAGAACCTGAAGAGGGTGGTTTCTCCCAGCAGGTGTTGGTGTTTTGAAGGCTCCCCCAATGCAGGTGTTTAACTGTGTGTTGTTCTGTAGGCCTCACTCCAGCAGTACCGCAGTAATGCTGGCTCCCCAGCCAACCAGTCTCCCACCTCTCCTGTCTCCAATCAAGGCTTCTCTCCTGGCAGCTCCCCTCAAGTAAGGGACTCTGTGCTTCCACAGGCCTTGCTTCTCGTGTGTGTTTGAGCTGGATTTCTCCATCACTGCCCCATAGTTGTCTCACTGTGATCCGTGTGTGCCTCATGCATCACCGACGCCCCATCCATCCCCACTCCCACAGGGCTTCAGGAGCTGCTGAGTTGCCTTTTGCAGTGAGCAGAGAGCCACAGGATCAGGCTGCTGGTGGAGCACTGGGGTGGTGTTTGTTTGGGGGGCAGAACCTCCAGGTAGAGCCCTTTCAATGGCCAGGATCCCAGGGGAGCTGAGGGAGGGCAACAAAGGGGCAATTTCAATGCCTCCTGCAGCAGGAMAACTCCTGGGCACTAAATATTTAAATATTTACACTAAATATCCCAAACTGATTTAGATCAGGACCTTTTTTATATGAGAACACACGCAGTGAGAGAAAACACTGGAGAAAATGCTCTAAAAATGAGCAGCTTGTGGCTGGCAGGGATTGGGTTCCCAGCACACTCCCTTGCATGCCAGCTGCTTTTCCTTGCTCTGCCTGTATCTCCTCACACATCCACATGTCCTGGATGGAAATCACAACTTGGGGGAGTGTGTGATCCTCTGAATGGGAGATTTTTACCTGCCAGCAGCAAGAAATTAAAACCAGGCAAAATTTGAGGGTGCCCCAGTGTAAGAAAGTGCATTTTCAGTGCCTGATGCTGCTGAAAGAGCYCCAGCTGGCTGCTCTGGAGAATCCCACCTGGAGAAAAGAAGTGCAGGGAATTCTTCCAGAGCATCACAAGAGTCTGAAAATCCATTTTCTGTTTCATCACTGAACGTTGAAGGCTGTAAGGAGGATCCTTTCTAAATAAGTGCTGCCCCTTCATGGTTCCCAGGCAGAAGCTCCAGGTCTCCTTCATTAGCCAGGTCATGGTAAGCTCAGCCCTGGATCCGAGTGGCAGGAATTGTCTGCATTTCCTTAACCCTGCCTCAAGTGCTTCTTAACCTCTCTTCTGCCTGCTTCTGTGAGTTCTGTGTGCCTCCAGAAACCAGCACTGTCCCCTAGAGCAGAGCATGCTGCAAACTCTCAGTTCTCACTGGACAGCGCGTCCRCATTTGGTGTTTATGTTGATTTATTTTCCCCCTTTGATTTCTCAATCACTCTGGCTTGGTTTTGTCCCCACTGGTCAGTGCCAAGGACCAGAGCACACACTGAGCTGTGATTTTTTTCTGCTGGTTTTATTCTGTAAAAACTTCCTTGGGTTTTGCTCTGTTTGACAGGGACACCACAACTCTTGAGTGAAGGCAGAGGAATATTAATTCTGCTCTCTGTAGTTTTGGCCTCTTAAATACCCACAGAATTCCTTAGTTTTGCTAAATTAAAACTGAGGTGCCTCCAGGAATGCCCCAAAAGCTGGTGGTGGTCACAAACATGAAACATGGAGAGAAGAAAAACCAGTTTGGATGGGAGATTGGGGTTGGGTGTGGAGATGGGGCAGTGGCARGCAGCAGAATCCCTCCATCTGCCCAGAGTGAAGGCAGAGCATCCCTTGTGGAGCAGCCTGGCACTGCTGAGCGGGATGCAGTGACCAGGCAGGTGCCTCCACGTGCTCCTCTTCCTCCCGTGGTGCCAGAGGACATTCCCTGAACCACAAACCCTCTGTGGGCTTTGATTTGTGTCCCACATCCAGCACAGGTTCCCCTCCATGCTCCCAGCTCTGCCCAGCCCCTGCTCCCCTGTCCCAGCCGTGTGTGTGTGTCCCACCAGTGCTCCCAGTGCTCCCAGTGCCCCCAGGGGTGGGAGAGCTCTGCCTGCCCCAGCTCTGTGTTTGCATGGCTTCCACCCCAGTGCCTGGGCTCTGCTCCCCTGCTCTCGCCTCATTCCTGTTCCAGTTAGACACAAACACTCCTGCTCTAGTGCCTCTGACCTGGAGAACCTGGTAGGTATCTGGAGATGGACATCCCAGCCAGGGATTTGTGCTGTGGGCTTGGTGTTTCCTCACAGTCACTCCATGGAGCCCAGAAGATGCTCTGGTGACTCTCCAGTGCTCCTGGAGACGGGGTTTGCACAATGTCCTTCCTGCAGTTGTTGATGAGTTATCCCGAGGCTCTGAAGTGTTGAAGGAATGACATTTCCAGTGGGAATTTCGGGTTTCCTTTGGGAATTTCTGTGCTTGCAGCTGTAGGAACCAGCACACGTCACAGGAGGAGCAAACCCAGGCTGGGCTGGGGTGGGAGGCTCTGACCTGGACTTGCACGAGCACATTCTGCTCTCCTCTTGATTACTTCTCGTGTTCCCCAAAGTTTTTTGGGATGGAAACAGTGCTTGGTGAAGCACAAAGATTTTAGGGATTGTCCTCATTTTGGGAATTGTCCTCTCATTCCCATTCCRTGGAATGAAACCACAGGAGTGAAAGGCACAAAACACCTCCATCCTCTTTGGAGCTCTCAAATATCCTTTGGATTTTAGTGTTGGTTTTGCTTCCTGTCAAGTCTGTGCCATCCCAAAATTCAGATTTTCCTTGGAAATGGTTATAAACCATAGGTGGTTAAAAAACCCAAATTTTCTTTAAATTGCTTTAAGTGGTGCTTTGCTTTTCTCCTATCAGCATCTTAGCAGTGGCTCTTGTGGTGTTTGATCCCTTGTGGTGTTTGATCCCTTTTTCCTGGGATCCAGCAGCTCTGGAGTGTTGATAAATTGGTGATAAATTGGAGAAGTTTCCACCCTGGGGTCTGCCTGGAAGTGGGGAGGTTTTTAAGGAATATCTTGGTGCTTCTTTCCCCTCATGGAAGGGGCAATTCAGGTGATTTTTGAATTATTTTTTCATAGAAGGTGGTTTTTTTGAGGGTCCAAAATCCGTGCCTGATCTGATTCTTCCTAAACTTTTCCTGAATTTCCCATACTTCAGTTTTTAAGGGGGAAATCGGTGGCCTTCTGCTTTTGCCATGTGGATAAACCAACAACTGAATTTTGTTTTCCAAAAGATTGAGACAACCACTCCATGAAAATTGTCTTTTATAGATGTTCTCTTTGTCAGTTAATGGTTTTTATTTGCAGCTGGAATATCAGAATTTAGAATTTTAAATCAGGAGTGATGTTGATTTTTATCTGGCATTTTTGATCAGAATTAAAGCATGGACCTCAAATTCTTGGTCACCTKTAGAATAATTGATAAATATGGAGGATAACTGAGGGACTGGACAGTGATGTGACAGGGCTGAGGAATTCCTCCTGGAATTCTCACTGGGCTTCGCCCTGAGCTTCCCCCTGACCTTTCCTGCTCTGCAGCTCCCAAGGAATGACTTTAAATTGGGAATTTTGCCCTTGGGGGCTGCAGACCCAGAGCCGGAGCAGCCTCAGTGGGGAGAAATGCCACAGAGCCCCACAGAAAGCAGAAATTGTTCTGTTGTCCCTGCCCGTCCCAGCGCAGTGCCCTGGGTGGGATCCCAGTTCTGTGCCCTGACCCTGCTCTGGGTGAGGCCTCTGGGGTTCCGTGGTGTCCCCGAGGGGGTCCTGGGGATCCATTCCTGCTCCGTGAGGGTCCTGTGGGATCTTC
>JACDOX010000560.1:174199-188355 GCA_014549065.1 Cardinalis cardinalis
AAATAAAGCCTCCTCCAGCCAGCTCTCATCAGCTCTTGGAGGTTATTTCACACCCAAATAGCTCAGCTACCTTACAAGGCATAAAATCAACAAAATAGCTTCTGTTGCAGTATTAGAAACAAAGAGACTTTAATAAAAGGCAAAATAACAAACTCTTTACAGGGTCCCTGCCAATACTGTACTGAGCAGCTCCTCAGGGCATGGCCCCAACCCTGCCACAGCTCCGGGAGGWTTGGACAGTGCTCAGGGACAGGCTGGGGKTTTGGGGTGTCTGTGCAGGGCCTGGAGCTGGATCCATGATCCCTGGGAGTCCCTCCCAGCTCAGGATTGTTCATCATTCCATGGTCCCAGYCTGGGGCTTTCTCCTGGGGATTGTTGCTGTTGAAGGCTTTGTTTCACCTGGGCTGTGGTGCTGGTCCAGTGTGGATTCTGACAGAGAGAGAAACAGGTAACTTCATCCTAGGGAAGTTGTGAGAACGCTCAGAGAAAGAATTAAAACAATTCTTACCTCAGTCTCTGCCCCTGGTGTTTGTGAACACGTGGTGTTTGTACGTGGTGTTTATGGAAAGATATTTACAAAAAGGTGTAGTTCCTACTTAGCCAATGGTGAAGGACCAATCAGGTTCTGAGTGAACGATCCTGTCTTTAAATATGTAAAGTTCCTAATAAATCTTTAGGAACTTTAGGGAACTTTTCCCTTTTTAAAAAAATTTCAAAGACTCATGTCTTCTGAGCATTGGAACCAGTGTCTCCTTCCTTCAGCCATTCCTAACTCGAGTCCAGGTGTGTGTCCCAGTGCTCACCTGCACACAGGTARAGCACCTAGAGCACCAGTTTTCCTGGGGATTTATCCTCCTGAATTCCCTGGATCCTGTGCTAGAGTGAGGGAAAACTGAGGGAGCCAAGCTCTGCCTGCTCAGCCCCARCTGGCCAGCAGAGGGTTGGAGTGTCACATATGGTGGCCAATCTGGTCACAGTGGGATTTTGGAAACAATCCCTGCCCGAGGATCCTGTGGCTGCAGCCAGGATTGCTGATGGGAATGGTGGAAATTGAGGTTATTCCTCCTAAAGCTGAGCGAGAGAAAAGGCTCCAGTCACACCAAACACGAATTTTGGGTGGTGTTTGGTGGCTTGGAGATGCCGTGAGGAATCTGAAATCTGAAGGAGGGTGGTTGTTCCTTAGCTGAGAGCTCCATAACCATTTCCAGGGGTTTTGGGAGCTGTTTCCTGACTTCCACGCTGGTGTTTGACCCCTGTGTGTTTTGTCCCTGCAGTGACAGGAGAATCCCCCCCCAGCTTATCAAAAGAACTGACCAGCTCCTTGGCAGGAGTGGGGGACGTCAGCTTCGACACGGATTCCCAGTTCCCTCTGGATGAACTCAAAATTGACCCTTTGACCCTGGATGGACTTCACATGCTCAACGACCCCGACATGGTCCTCACCGACCCCGCCACAGAGGACACGTTCCGCATGGACCGGCTGTGACCCGGGGAGCCGCCACCGCGGGGGCTTCATCCATCCTGGGGGCTGCATCCCAGCCTGGGGCCACCATCCCGGGGGCTGCATCCCACCCCGGGGCTCCATCCCACCCCAGAGCCACCATCCCGGGGGCTCCACCCCACCCTGGGGGCTCCATCCCACCCTGGGGGCTCCATCCCACCCCAGAGCCACCACCTCGGGGGCTCCATCCCGCCCCGGGGGCTCCATCCCAGCCCGAGGGTCCATCCTGGAGCCTCCATCCCACCCTGGGGGCTCCATCCCACCCCCAGGGCTCCCCCCCAGCCCAGGGTCCATCCTGGAGGGAGCAGCTCTCCGTGTCCCTGTCCCATGGGTCCCCCAGCTTGTTGTTCTGAGCTTGCCGCGCTGCCCAGCCCGTCCCAGCCGTGTCCCCCCGAGCCGCTCGTTGCCGTCCAGCAGTCAGGATTGTCCGGTTTGTCCCGGTGGTTTATCCCGGTTTGTCCCGGTGGTTTTTCCCAGTTTGCCATCGGTTTTCCCCTGCAGAGCCCCCCTGGCCCAGCGGGGCCCTGTCCCTGTGCAGCCCAGAGGGGTTTGGGCGGCGCAGCAGGGCCGGAGGTGCTGGCAGAGCCCCGAGTGTGGGGCTGGAGGGGCCCTGCCCCCTTGGGAAGCCAATCCCTGCAGTGCCACCGTCCCTGGGACTCTGCCGGTGCCACTGCCACCCCTGCAGGTGCCCTGCTTGTCCCCAGGTGTGTCCCCACCCTCTCGTCCCGCCCTCCTGCCCCAGCAATCCCGGCCAAGCGGAGCCGCCGCCGGCCGCCAGGCCCACAAATCCACTTTAAACACTATTTTTTCCAAGCTTTTTACGGTTTTGTTTTGTTTTTGTTTTTGTTTTTTTTTAATATATATGTAATATATATCTATTTCTATATATGGCTACATATATAGAGAGCATTTCTGAGCACACATGAAAGTTCTATAATTCATTACTTGATTAGACAGAGGATCAGAACATCTAAAAGCAGCTAAAAAAATAGAGACTAACCTGCATAATCCTAATTTTTACTTTGTGAGAGATTCCTGGGCAACAGGAAGGGCATTTCCATAGCAATGCCAGGCTCGTAGGATCATGATTTTTTAATTTTTTATTCTTATTCATTACTTATTCTGTTACTTATTTATGATTTTTTTTGGTTGTTGTTGTTGTCATTTCTTTTTTTTTTAAATTTTATTTAAATATTTGGATATTAGGAAAGTAGCTCAACTACATACAGCCAATGGAAGCACTCTACATAATATTTGTACAGTACTTTTTTTTTTTGTGGTTTTATTCCAGAAATATATTATATATATTATATATGTAGGTATTTTTAAACTAACTGGAATTTTAAACAGATGTTAAGCAGGAATAAGRAAGCCTAAGGCAAGTTTAGATATTTTCCTTTGGAATAGGCAAAATAGGGTGGTTGGAACTTAAAAATTCCTTCATTCACCCGGGGGAAAAAAAAAATCTCTTGCTTCACAATGACCAGGATTAAATCCTCCAAAATTCTGTTTAATTAAATGGAGAATTGATTATTTCTGATGGTCCTTGTGAATATTTTGTGCTGCAAATTAAAAAAAAAAAATCCCATCCAGATTCCCCAGGGTCGGAATTGGGGATTTCACTCCGGCTGGAGGGAAGGTGATTCCCACATTTCTGGGAATGAATGGAATTAAAGGGCACTGCTGGAACGTCCTCATTCCACTGGGGAAAGGCAGGAATTCATCAGGAATTAACAGGATTTGGAGTCATTAACTCATTAACTAATTAACTGACCCCGAGGGTGAGCTGCTCCTGGAGCGGCCCCATGGATTCCGTCCCTAAAATCCCCTCCCAGTTCGGTTCCCAGTTCCCACCAGTTGGGGTTCACCCCTCCTGCCYCCCTGGATTTTCTCTCTATCCAGCCCAAGGAATTCCCAACCCCAACCCCAAAGCTTCTCCTCTTTGGGAACGGCCTGGGCTGCTCTTAACGAGTTCCCCGCAATTAATGAGAGTCCCCCTGCAATTAWCGACTCCTCTCTTCTCTCCTGAGTTCTCCTAATGAGTTATCCAAGTTTCTGTGTGCTTCCAGAAATCCTGGGCTGCCCTGCTGAGGTTCCTGCCTGCTCTGCTGAGCAGGAGCAGGGTCAGGATCTCCCCAACCCCGGGGCGTCCCCTCACCTTCTGTGCCATTTGTTGACCATTTGCACTAAAAATGTGGAATTTTTTCTTGGCTTCCCTGTGTCTTTTTTATTTCTTTGTTGTTTTGTTTTGTTTTGTTTTAATTTTATCCTTCTCCRTGCCCTCCAGAGGTTTCCCTGCATCTCTTGGGAATGTTTTGGGATTTTTTGGCAGGGTTTGAGCTCGGTAGGACACATTCACTCCTGGCGGCTGCTCCTTTCAGATCCCTCACGCTTTCTCAGTTTAAGGAGGAGATAAAAGGCAGCTCAGACAGGAGGAAACCTGGAGAAAACCAGGAGGAATTTGGGCCCAGGTGACTCAGAGCCCCTTGCTGAAGGTGCAGTGAGAGCTTTGTGCAGCTCCATGTGGGAATTGTGTTTGTCTCCTGCTGGAATGACTGCGTGCATGTGCAGTCCTTGTGTGTGCTGTGTTTGTAACACCAGAGTCACTGCAGGGGAGGCACCAGCAGGAGCTGGGGTTCAGTGCAGCAGAGCTGGGGTTCAGCAGTCCTGTCTGTGCTGTTTTTAACCCCAAAGTCACTGCAGGGGAGGCACCAGCAGGAGCTGGGGTTCAGTCCAGCAGAGCTGGGGTTCAGCAGTCCTGTCTGTGCTGTTCTTGACCCCAAAGTCACTGCAGGGGAGGCACCAGCAGGAGCTGGGGTTCCTCACGGGAGGGAGGCTCAGGCAGGGAACTGCAGCTCCAGCTCCTGCCCGGTTTTTTAACTCCGTGTGTAAATAAGAGCTCTTTGTTTCTTAGACTTGTACGTAGACCTTGAAAATCGCCTTAATTTCAAATGAACACACCTTGGATGCAACTGTCACAGTTAGGGAGCCTCCAGCTGGGAGAAATGCAGGTTGGATCCCTGGGGAGAGGGAAGGAGCAGGGATGTCCCCGTGGGAGTGCCGGCTGTGACAGGATGGGCTCCAGCTGKGGCCAGGGAGAAGCTGCCTCTCATCCCGACCCTGTGAGATCCAGGGGTTCCAGCAGCTCCTGCCTTTCCCTTCCCCAGGGGAACCTTTCTGGTGGGAGCTGCCCCAGAGGATTCCCCCTTTCTCACTCCTTCAAATTCCACTTTTTGTGGCATCAGGCTGATCTRGAAGCAAACCCAGAGAGAAGCGTGGAGCAGATCCCGAGTGTTCCCAGAACAAATAATCTGCTTTTATTCCAAATGTAACAGCCCTGTGCTCATTCCAGTGTCTGGGGCTCCCTCCCCGTGGGTGGGAGCAGAAAGGGAAAACCGTCACTTAGGAAAAAACAAAAAAACTCCAGGAGGAAATGGTGTTAATTGCTATTATTGCTGACTTTGATTTCAGTGGTGGTGAAGCTGTCTGGTGTCTCCAGGGGTGACCGTCCCACCCTCCCTCCTGACCTCCCCTCCCTCCGTGTTTTTCTATCTCCATAAGGAATTACCCCCCAGTTCCCAAGCTAGACTGTTGCATTTGCCAATACAATGGGGAAGAGCAGGAATAAACCCTCGGTGCATCCAAAACTGTGATTCTTTTCCCAGCAGCCAGCCCAGCCCTGGCGCTGGGGGGGCTGGGGAAGGCTCCTTTCCCTGTACATAGATCCCCTTCCCCCTCTGGGCATGCGTGACCCGGCCCGGCTCCCACGGCTTCTGCATGGCAGGGAGCGCTTGGCAGCCCCCCCTGTGCCCCCCGACACGGCCTGGGCTGGGCTCTGCCCCCCCGGCCTGATTTCTCATTTTCCAGAGGGGAAAACCTCTCCAGGAACGGCCGGAGCCGCCCCGGAGCCGCCGGGCCCGCGCGCGTTCCTTCCGTGGATTGTTTGGTGAATTCGTTTTTAGGAGAGCTCATGGGTGAACCTTCAGCTCAGAGGGAGGTTGGGTTTGATGGTCCTGGAGGTCTTTTCCAACGCTGATTTGGTTGTTCCTTCCCAACCTTGATCCCAGAATTCTTTTCCAACCTTAATTTGGTTTCTCTTCTCCCGCCTTGATTTGGTCGTTCTTTTCCAGCCCTAATTTGGTGACTCTTTTCCAAACTTGAGTCAGGTTCTTTTCCAGCCTTAATTCAGAGATTCCTTTCCAACCCTGATTCAGTGGCTCTGTCCCAACCTCAGTTCCATGATTCCAAGAGCAAAAGCTGCCCTGAGTTTATCTAAAAGCAGTTTACCTAAACTTCCCTCAAAAACAAACCCTTGGACCCGAAACCTCGAATTTCTGCCAAAACAACAATTAAGGCTTGAGCTTAATTTCCTTAATTCCCTTAAGGAAAGACCCTGGAAACCCCCTCTGGACAGGAAGGAAGCAGGAAGGCCCCTCCTCCCCCCGCAGATCCCGACCTTGGCTGTTTTTTTTGGGAGAAACCCCAAAACCAGCGCGTTTATTCCTCGGAGCAACGGCCCCCCCGTCACTGTGATGGCAATGTGAAAGCGCAGGTAGCCTTTGTTACGTGTGTCTGTCCTTTTTAAAAAACGACCAGGAAAAAGAAAAAAAACCCAAAAAAACCTCCCTCCCTCTTAGAATTAAACTTTGTAGTGTTCCTGTTCTTTGTATTTTGAGTTGCATCTTATTTATACGGCGCAGTGTAGGCATGGATTGCATGTCGGTTTTCTATGCGGGCACCACGACATTCTGACTGTGTATTATAAATCATTTTTACCTTTTTAAACAGGGAAAAAAAAACCAACAAAACAAAACAAAACAAAAAAAAATAACAACAACACAACAGAATCATTGTGTGGAATTTCTATACTGCAAAGCCAAACACTACATGGAGTCCTCTCTTGGTTTGTGTTATTTATTTTCCGAGGCGGTTGGGGCGGGCGGGGGGCGGGCGGAGCCGTGTGTGCGTTGCCTTATGTGGGCTTGACCAATTTTATCAAAATAAAGGCCTGAAGGGGTAAAATCCGCTGGCTCTTGTCTTCAGGGGGTGGAGGGGTGGGATGGGGAAAGCGTGGAAAAAAGGGAGAGAATCCCGTGGGAAAAAAGGGAGAGAATCCCGTGGAAAAAACAGGGAGAGAATCCCGTGGAAAAAAAGGGAGAGAATCCCGTGGAAAAAAAGGGAGAGAATCCCTTGGAAAAAAGGAGAAGCTTTAACTGTTGTTCCGGCAAGAACCTGGCAGGGCAGGGCTGAGGAGAGGGAGGTTCTTGAGGAAAAGGTGCCTCCATGCATTTGGCATTTCCAAGAAAATTCCCAATCCATCCCAGGGCTCTCTCAGCCACACTGATCACAAGGAAGGTTTCTCCCACATCTGCAAGGGAAAAGCTTCAGAAGAGTGGAGAGAACACAGACATGACCAAGGAGAAATCTAGAATTTATTATCCAGCATTCCAAGTGTTTATTTTCCAACACTCCAGAACAAAGATACTCTCCTTAAAGTGCTTTTTCATTTATTAAAATGAGCAACTTGTACCGAGGCTGCTCCACACGTCCCTCTCAGACTCGTGCTGAGTTTACCTTGCAGCAGGTCTTGAAAAGGAAACCAACATTCACACTGGGGAGCCTTGGAGCAGGGAGACGATTCCTGGGAATCACCCACGCCACAGGAACTCCGAGCGTGCCAGCTGCGGCAGGAGCTCCCAGCACGGCCCCGGGCCGGGGCTCGCRGCAGCTCAGGCTTCTGCTCGCACTCCCTGTCTCCACCTCTGCCCTTCCCAGAGCACCCGTGCAACACTTCCAGGGATTTGCGGGTGGGGCAGGGGAGCCGCAGGCGGTGAGGGTCAGGACAGCTCTTGGGGCGGGATTCCAGAGCGGGAGCGGGGGCTGGGGGCGGGACGGGCTGCGGGGATTAATCCTGCTGGAACCGGAACGTCTCGTAGTCCTCTGGGATGGTGTCTGAGCGATAAAGCAAAGAGAGATCAGGGGCAGGAACAGCAGGGAAAACAGCCGCGGGTCCCGTTCGCTGCCCCGTTSCCGTGGCTGTGCAGGGGTCCACGACTGGAAAAGGGAGGAGAATTCCCAGTTTGCCTTTCCCAGCTCACCGTTGCAGCGGTAGCGGAGGTTGGACCAGATGATGTTCTCCTGGGAGAAGCAGAAGACCCCGAGGCGTCCCCCTCTCATGGTGGTGTCCAGGACAACTCCCGTGTCTGCCACGACCTCGGGGCCCTCGTAGAACCGAGCCCTGGAGGGGAGCGAGGCAGGGAATGGCAGGAGCTGCCCCGGCCTCAGGGCTGCTCCACCCCTGGGATGCCCGAGGGGCAGCGGRGGGGTCCCTGCCCGTGGCTGAGCTCCCTTCCAGAACGTTCTGCGGCTCCCTGGGGCTGCTCTCCCTGGCGGGGACCGTCCTGCCCCGAGCCTCACCTGATGTAGCCGACCTGGGGCCGGTGCTGCAGGAACCAGCGGTAGGAGGTCTTGTCCTTCCAGCCCGAGTTCCTGGGGTCCTTCCAGAGCAGCTTCACCTGGTCCGTGGTGTCTCCCGTGTGCCACAGGGAATTCCGCAGGTACTCCCCAGGGCCCGTTTTGGATTTCACTGCCTGGGACAGAGGAGAGCCTGCTCAACGGGCGCGCAGAGGATTCCACTGTGCAGCTTTTCCCCAGGCACCAACCCAGCAGGGAATTCCTCCTGCAGGGCTCCTGTACCTTCAGCTGAATGCCAGGCTCTGCCACTGCCCGGAAGGGGTTTGCCTGCCAGTAGGTCTGTTCCATCTGCTTCCACATCACCACGTAGAAGCTGGAGCTGTCCTGGTAGCCAAAGATGAACCCGGCGTAGTCGTCGTCCGTGGCCGTGTTGACGTGGAAGGTGCCCTCGAAGTCCACCCCGTTAAAGGCTGTGTACCCTGTCAGGGGCAGCAGAACAGAGCAGGATTCAGCTGGGGAGGTGGATTTTGCCAGGGGGAATCTGGACTCTGTGCACTACAGGAAACAGGGGATGGAGCCGTGGAGCAGTGGCTGATCGAAGCTGCACCGAGTGATGATTTCCCAAAGGGAGAAGGGAAATTCCTCACCTACAGCCAGGCCAGGGTCGCTGTTCATGGTCTGGACAATCTCCATGCCCTGGGAAAGAGGAATTGTGACTCTTTAGTGCAATTCCAGACACGCCAAACTCCCTCTTGTGCTGCTCCAGRGCCGTGACTCGGGGATTTGGGCACTGCAGAACCACGGAGCCTTTGAGGGAAAACCCCCCAGGACTGTTCCCAGCTGGGGCTCTCCCCACCTGGTTGAGGACGATCCAGTTGGGGTCAATCTGAGCGTCCCCCTCGGGGTCCAGCACCACGGTCTGGAAGGCCCTGAAGTCCGTGAGCGTCACCTCGGCGTTCTCGGGGCAGACGTCGATCCTGTCGATCACCATGTCCCTGTCGAAGTCATCCTCACACAGGTTCCCCACGCCGTCCCCTGGGCACGAGGAGGAGGAGGAGGAAGGAGCCTGGAGCAGCAGCTCCTGCCCTGGGTTTGCTCAGCCTCGGGCAGCACCAGGGGCAGCTGAGGGCACTGAGGGACTGGGACACCTCAAGGAGCTGCAGAGAAACCCCTCAAACCCTGGACAGTTCTGGGAGAGAGAACCTGACCCCAAACATGATCCCAAACATGATCCTAAACCTGACCCCAAACATGATCCCAAACCTGATCCCAAACATGGCCCCATACATGATCCTTAACCTGACCCCAAACATGGCCCTAAACATGGCCCCATACATGATCCTTAACCTGACCCCAAACATGATCCCAAACATGGCCCCATACATGATCCTAAACCTGACCCCAAACATGATCCCAAACATGGCCCCATACATGATCCTTAACCTGACCCCAAACATGGCCCTAAACATGGCCTCTGACATGATCCTAAACATGACCCCAAACCTGGTCCTAAACCCGATCCCAAACACGACCCCAAACGTGGCCCCAAACCTGACCCAGTGCAGTGTCCCAGGCCTGGCACGGGTCAGTGCCAACAAAACCCAAACCCCTGCGGCTTCCAGAGCCCGGAGCGACCCCAAAGGCCTCCTCCCCTCCCTCCCTCACCATCCGCGTCCTCCTGGCCGGGGTTGGGCACCAGCCTGCAGTTGTCGGGGCCGGGGGGTCTGAAGTCGGGGATGCCATCATCATCGTCATCCTCGTCACACTCGTCCCCCAGCCCGTCGCCGTCCGTGTCCACCTGGGAGCTGTTGGGCACCGTGGGGCAGTTGTCCCGCGAGTCCTGGTGCCCGTCCCCGTCGCTGGGGGAGAAGGGACAGGGACAGGGACAGGGACACGTCACCCACGGCCACCGGCACGGGGAGCTGCCCCGGGGCTGGGGGCTGCAGCTGCATCCGGGATTTCAGCCTTGAAGGGCACCCCAGGAATGGGTCAGGAATGTTTGAGGGTCCCCAGCACGAGGGAAGAGATGAGAATTGGCTCCGTGTTTCAGAAGGCTGATATTATATTATATTTATATTATACTCATATTATATTCGTATTATACTATACTATATTAATATTATACTGTATTAATATTCTATTAATATTATACAATATCATAATATCATATTATATCATATAGTATCATATGATACCATATCATATTATATAATTTTATATTACATTATATTACATTATATTATATATCATATAATATCATATCATAAATGCTATACTAAAACTATACTAAAGAAAGAGAAAGGAGACAGCAGAAGGCTGGAAAAGAATGAATAATAAAATCTTGTGACTGACCAGAGAGTCTGACACAGCTGGTTGTGACTGGCCATTAATTAAAAATTAGCCACATGGAACCAATCAAAGGTGCATTCTAAGCCATCAGATAATTATTGTTCACGTTTCTTTTCTGAGGCTTCTCAGGAGAAAAATCCTAGTGAAAGGGTTTTCATAAAATACRTMAGTGACACTCCTGCTGAAAATGGACAGCTCTGGGAGTGCTCCTTCCTTCCAGTGGTCACTTTCTGTGAGGTCTGAAGAAAATTCCACCTCTRAACCTCCATTTTTTTATAGGATAAGGCCAAGCCAGGTTTTCACAGCCTTTTGGTCCCTTCATTCCCAGGATTTCGTGCAAATAAATGGAATTTTTAATTTCTGCAGCTCACCTGTCCTGGTTGGTGTCACAGACATCGCCCACCAGATCGTGGTCAGTGTCTTTCTAGAAAAATAGAGGAAGAATAATTTCAATTTTCCAGAGGAAAAGGCAAGGAAGAGAACAGAGAGCTGCCAACAGCAGGAGACTCGGTGGGATTTTTTGGGGGGGATTTGAGGAATTCCAGCAGTGGGGCAGGGCAGGAAGGGAGAGCCCAGAGTGCCGAATTTCCAGATGTTCGCTGCGGAGGGAATTTCCTTTTGTGGCACAGGAGGGTGGCAGCTGAACTGTCCCCCGGCATGGCTGGGGGGCAGGAGGGGCTCAGCCTGGGCTCCGGACCTGGTCGGGGTTGCTGAGGGTGGGGCAGCTGTCACAGGCGTCCCCCACGCCGTCCCCGTCGCCGTCCCTCTGGTCAGGGTTGGGCACTCTCCTGCAGTTGTCCACGGTGTTCTTGATCCCTGGGAAACAGGGCAGAGAGGRTCCACAAAGGTCCAGGCGAAAGCAAGGATTCCAGCATTTGGGGTGGTGTTTGCTGGGGTTCCTGGCTGCTGGGAGCAGCTTCTGTGCCCGCTGTGATCAGCTCAGTTTCCAAAGGCACCCCGGGGGACGGCCCTGACTCCCCCAGCCTCGAGCCAGGAGCTGCTGGCAGCTCAGACATTCCCAAATTTCTCCCTTAAAATGCAGCACAAGGCAGCCAGGACGAGGCTGGCTGTGACTGTGTGTCAGTCACATTTTCTGGAAAAATCCMTTTGCCAGGATTTCTTCTCCTGGGAGGCCGAGAAGCCTCAGAGAAAAATGAAACAATAATTATCTGATTGCTGCTCCTGTGTTTTGCTGCTGTGGAATGTGGTTGGAGATTGTTTGATTGGTTTAATGTGAATTGTTTTGACTTAATGACCAATCAGGGTCAGGCTGTGTTGGACTGTGGAAGGAGTTTCCATTCTCATTCTTTGCAGCCTTCTGTCTGTATCCTTTCTCTATTCTTTAGTATAGTTTAGTATAGCATTCTTTAATATAATAAAATAATAAATTAGCTTTCYAAGAACATGGAGTCGGATTCACCATTTCCTCCCTTCCACGTGGGACCCTGAAAGCGCCACAACTGCGGCCARCAAAATTGAAAATAACCCCAAGGTGGAGAGCAGCAGCCGTGAGAGGCYGAGCCTGGGGGCACGGGCACCGCCCCGTCTGTSCCCCAGGAGCRGAGCTGGGGTGACCCAGCAGGGCCCAGCCCGGGGCAGCCGCTCTCACCGTCCCCATCCATGTCCTCGTCGCACTCGTCGCCCTTGCCGTCGCCATCGATGTCCCTCTGGTCGTTGTTCTTCACCTGCCGGCAGTTGTCACACGCGTCCCCGAAGTTGTCCTTGTCGGCGTTGCGCTGGTCCGTGTTCCTGGTGTACACACAGTTGTCCTGCGGGGACAGGGCACRCGGGCTGGGGACACCGGGCTCCCGGGCTGTCCCCAGCAGGGCGCACCGAGCGCCGGCTCCCCACCGACCTCGGGGGTCTCAGCCTGGTCTGAGATCCTCAGAGCCCCCAGGGCGAGGCCACACTGGGAGCCCTGAACTCCACTGGGACCCCTGAACTCCACTGGGAGCCCTCAATTCACACTGGGAGCCCTGAACTCACACTGGGAGCCCTGAACTCACACTGGGACCACTGAACTCCACTGGGAACCCTCAATTCACACTGGGACCCCTGAACTCACACTGGGACCACTGAACTCCACTGGGAACCCTCAATTCACACTGGGACCCCTGAACTCACACTGGGAACCCTGAACTCACACTGGGAACCCTGAACTCACACTGGGAACCCTCAATTCACACTGGGACCCCTGAACTCACACTGGGAACCCTCAATTCACACTGGGAGCCCTGAACTCCACTGGGAACCCTCAATTCACACTGGGAACCCTGAACTCCACTGGGAGCCCTCAATTCACACTGGGAACCCTGAACTCACACTGGGAACCCTGAACTCCACTGGGAGCCCTCAATTCACACTGGGACCCCTGAACTCACACTGGGAACCCTGAACTCCACTGGGAACCCTCAATTCACACTGGGACCCCTGAACTCACACTGGGAACCCTGAACTCACACTGGGAGCCCTCAATTCACACTGGGACCCCTAAATTACCACTGGGATCTCTGAACTTCACTGGGACCTCTGAATTCCTACTGGAACCCCTGAATTTCACACTGGGACCCCTAAACGCACAATGGGACCCCTAAACTCCACTGGGAGCCCTAAATTCCCACTGGGAGCCCTCAACTCCCACGGGCACCCCTAAATTCCCACTGAGACCCCCGGATCCCCACCGGGACCCCCGGATTCCCCCTGCAGGTGCCCCCGAGCCCGGACCTCGGCGTTCGGGATCCCGTCCCCGTCGGCGTCGTCGTCGCAGGCGTCGCCGATGCCGTCCCTGTCCGCGTCCTCCTGGCCCGAGTTGGGCACGGTCACGCAGTTATCCTGCRGGACAGACGGACAGACAGACACGGGGATGCGCGGCTGCACCCAGCCCTCGCTCCGCAGGGCTCAGCAGCGCCCAGGGAAACCGGCCCGCAGGGAAATCGGGATGGAATTCCCGGATTTTGCCCCCCTCACCTTGCGGCACTTCTTGTCGGAGCAGCGCTGCTTCTCGTCGGGGACGCCGTCGATGTCCGTGTCCTTGCCGCACACGTAGCCGTTCCCTGCCCAGCCCACGAGGCACTGCAAGGGGGGCACACACACAGCGTCAGAGCCCCCCAAAATCCCGGGATTYACCGGAGACACGGCACGGGGCGCTGCGGACCCGGCCTGTGAAACCCTACAGGGAAACAGCGCCCGGGAGCAACAGCTCTGGGATTTCACCAGCGCGGATCCCTGCTTGCTGCTGGGACGTGAGGAGGAGCGGCAGAACCTGGCCCTGAGGAGGAGCAGCAGAACCGGGCTCTGAGGAGGAGCGGCAGAACCTGGCTCTGAGGAGGAGCGGCAGAACCTGGCTCTGAGGAGGAGCAGCAGAATTTGGCTCTGAGGAGGAGCGGCAGAATTTGGCTCTGAGGCTGCTGATCCTGGATCCCGATTCCCCGGATCCTCCCCTGCTCAGCCCCAGGGAATTCCCTACCCGACAGGTTCGCAGCGCTYCAGGGAAAACCAAAACCCCCCAAAAGCGGGAGGGAGCAGCCCGGGGAGGAGCTCGGGGGACAGGGACGAGCAGGGATGAGTCGGGAAGGGCGATCTCCAGGAGAGGGCAGTGGCAGACCCGGGAGAGGAGCGCGGGACGACGGAACGAGGAGCGAGCAGACCGACCCCAGCCCCAGGGAGTTCGGGATCACACCCGACCCCAGCCCCAGGGGTGGTTGGACCGGACCCCAATCGCGCAGGAATCAGAGCAGACCCCAATTGCTGGGGGGGTTCGGACCAGACCCAAATCCCGGGGCGGGGGTCGGACCAGACCCACAGGAGTGTGGGACCCAACCCCAGCGTCGGGAGGGTGGGACCAGAGCCCATCCGCAGGGAAATTGGGATTAAACCCAGATCGCAGGAGGGT
>JACDOX010000057.1:0-37270 GCA_014549065.1 Cardinalis cardinalis
TGAGAGTGGAAGCATGCTGAGGGCAAGCATGCTGAGGCAACCAAAAGGCTCAGGTCCCACTGAGATTTGAACTCAGATCACTGGATTCAGAGTCCAGAGTGCTCACCATTACACCATAGGACCTCCTGCCCAGCTCCCCCTGGCCCCTGTGCTCAGCCGGACTCAGCCTTATGGCCCCACCTGTGGCCGCCTGCCTCTCCACTCCTCTGCACATCTCACACCAACTGCAGCCTTCCTGCAYGCCCTACGCACCCTCTCCAAGCACACCCGCCTTCAGGACACCACCACAGCTCCCTGCAAGCCTSRCATGCCCTCTCTTACATGYGCCACCGTTGAAATCACATAGCACCTTCTCTTTCCCAAATTGCAACAAGCCCTTTCTGTCTCTCAGGCCCTGAAGGTTGGGGTTTTGTGCTGAAGACAATGCCAGTGCTGGCAGGCCAGCRGAGTATTCATAGTTTCAGGGCAAGAGGGGCTGTCAGGGCGGTGCCCTGGGCCGGGAGCAGGGTGGGGTTGTCTTGGGGCAGAGGTCATGGGGCCAAGGCGATGGCAGCCATGAAATGTCCCTGTGAASTGTTGAGAGGAGCAGGCTGCTGGGRCCATTCAGCACAGGGGATTGCAGCATTTTTGGCGTGCATCTGGGCACTGCACCAGTGGCACCATTGGGCCAGCTGGGGTAGGCACAGTACAAAGGGGTCTGGCAGGGCATCAGGGCAGCATGGGGGTTGCCATCAAGTGATTAAGTGGGTTTCTGGCAAGTTTGGAGGGGCTCAGGTTCCTGGCTGAGATTTTCGTGCCTTTGGACTTTTAAGCAGTGCAAGAGTGAAGACGGCCCCATGGAGTTACTTTCAGATTCTGACTTGCTTTGGGTGGCAGGGGTTTGCTGCAGAGATTGCTCCACCTAACCTTCCTCCCTCCCTTCTCACTCCAAATCTGTTCATGGGATGGCACTGGCTATATGAAAGGAGCACCCAGAAATTGGACATGTCTGGGTCAGTTCTAGACAGAAATGTGAAGGGCAAACTGTCTGGCACTGGGCTTTCCTTGGTCTCAGGAAGRAGGAAGAGGAAAGGTCAGCAAATGCTTTTTGCCCTGGCTCATGTCTCAGTCCAAACTACAGCTGGAAATGCTTTGCTTTAGCCATGGACTGCCACCTTGAGAGAATGTGATGAATGCCATATATACAGTTGAGAAGTGTGCATCACTAGCGTGTTTCATCWAGTGTACAGACTGCAAAGGGACTATAAAGGCCAGTGTTGGCTTTTTCTTCTCAGAATTTTTCTTTGGGGGCAGCTGCTGGTTATTTTGAAGGGCTTTAGGATCTGCAAGAGTGAGAGGCTAAGATGGTATGTAGAGCTTGATGGAAAATGCAGATATCCAGGGAGCTGGATGCAGTTCAGTGGGTATGAATTACATGTTGAGCAGCTGATGGCACAGAAAAGCTTCTAAAAGAAAGGGGCTGTTCTGCAATTTCCCTTTCTTTTGCAGCCTATCAACTGCACCGCCAGCAGTGAAATGCTTCTTCTTCCTTCCCTGCTACACGCAGGATCACATTCCGTCAGTCTCCAAGAGCCAGGATGTACAGCAGAGCTCTTCCATGAACTGCTCCCACACGAATGGGACTGGGCCAGAAAAGAGCTTGTCCTTTTCCTGGGCACTGTCAGCGCTCATGACTACAACCACACGGTGGTGGTGTTGACTCGCAGAAGGACATGCAGCGAGCCCAGCTCGAAACCATCCCAAGGCCAGAGTCAGGTTGGAAACGTCCCTGCTCTCAAACCAACGGGGTCAGGACAAAAAGATTTTGCTGATCTTCCTCTTCCAAGCGCAAACCCCTTCTTTGCACCACACTCAAACAGCAGCATGAACTCCTTTGCCCTACAAAGCTTTTCACTCTCACAGAGTCCGGCCACAAACCTGAAAACATCTGGCAAAAACAGAGCTCAGGAAAGTGCCAGCTGAGAAAGCTGTTGCTGCYTGCAGCTTCACCTGCACCCATCGAGTGACCAGCACACACCCTGCTRTTGGCACTGTCCTCCTCAGCACTGAGTACCATCCCGAGCCTGCAGTCTCACAGGCAGCATCCAAACAGCACCAGGGAAGAACCCTATGAGYACATTTTTGGAGCTGGGAGGCTCCATACCTGGAAATGTTGCCAGCACTGCTAATTGGGCTTTTTTGGTCTTGGCCAAAACTGGGCATTACATTTCTTCCCAGGGCAAGGTGGTTTTCTCTTGATTGTTGGGATTACACACTGTCTTTTTGTCCTGAATGGAAGACTAGGGGAATGGGGATGCTCCCAGCTGTCACAGACATGTGGGAACAGTCCAGTGAGGAATGTGGTGCCCAGTTGGTGGTATGTACTGTGAGATGATCTTTCCTGGTTATTACTTACAGCCTGTTGGGAATTCTGGTCTTGATTTGGTAGGAGCCAAGTAGCTTGGAGGTTTCTTCTGTCAGAAATCCATCCAGATCTTTTGCCTGGCTGTCCCAAGGGGAAGGAACAGCTTTGGAGTTGTTAAGCCACAGGCTGTGGATGCATCTCCTGAAAACCAGTCTAAATTGTTTGTCCCTACCCATGGCTTCCAGGGACCCTCCTGGTGTTCTGRAAATTCCCAGGAGAGGATATTACAACACCTGCTTTTTAAGCCAGGAATTTCAAATGCAGTAAGTTATTCATGTTCCATGTGAGCTGTCCCAGTGGTGGGAYGTGAGAGGGAACACCCCACACTGCTATTTGACATAATCCAAACTGGAACTGGGGCTGACTGAGTATTTCGGAGCACTGAGGCCACAAGTTTATCTTTGAACAGCATCCCCAGGGAATGCTGAGGCATCCCATGCCTGTGGCACTTGGCAGCACATCCCTGATGTGGTGCAAAAAGAGGGTGGGGGAAGTTCCGAGTTAGTGGGAGGTTTCTGGAATTGAAYTGGGTAGGTGCTGATCCTGTCATGGAATCATGGGGTGGTTTRGTTTGGAAGGGACCACAAAGACCATCTGGACTTAGTTGTCCCATTCCATGGCAAAGAACGTGTCCAAAACTGCCTCCTTACCCTCATGGACAAAGCGAGTGTCTTCCATAGTGCTTGTTTGTGAACGGGAGTGGCTGTAGGGAGCTCTGGCAGAGCACCTAGAGACCAGGTGAAAATAGCAATGAGATTGTTTTTGCTGCTGCTGAATGTGGTTTTCTCTTTTAAGATGTTCCTCTGAGTGATCTTTTTCACAGTAGTTTCCTAGGGCTCATTTGAGGGTAATTCCAATAGTTTGAATAWAGGTGAAAAATAGTGGAGAAAAAATGTGAACCTCATCCATTTCTAGAAATTCTGAATTTCTTCCACAAAACCTTTCTGGGGGAAACCTGGTTAAAGATTAAAGATGGAGAGAAACAAGTGTTCTCTCTAACAGGGCAAACCTTTCTGTAATCCCATCAGATGTCTCTGAGAAACTGCAGGATCATAAGGTTTTTCAAGCAAACAAAACAAGGACAGATATGAGGGAATAGGCTTCCAATTAAYAATGATTTGATAGATGTAGGAATGATTTTTTTTGTGTTTGGTGCTCCTCTTTTTATCCCTGGAGTAATTTTTAAATTATTCCTTTAACAAGTAATCTAAATTTGAGAAATTGAATTTGAGAGGAAATGATGYAAAATAAATGCAGGAAGACACCATAGAATCATCATGGAATCCCAGAAGGGTTTGGGTGTGAAGGGACCTTAAGAATCCCCTTATTCCATCCCCTGCCATTCCATCCACCAGTCAAGGTTGCTCCAAGCCCTGTGCAGCTGTGGACACTTTCAAAGATGGGGCAGACACTAATTCTCTGGGTTTCTGGGCACAAGTGGAAATTTCCAGCAYGGAACTAAGATATGCTCTGTTTGGCTCCAGCATGCCTTTGGGAAGCAGAGGCTGTGGAAACAGGAGCTTTGCCAGCTGCCTTGGGGGAGTCACCAATGTCCCAAAAAGCAGCAAGGCAAACATTTATGGTTTAACCTCCCACTATTTAAGAAGAGGCCAAGCCATGAGTGGGAACAGACCACAGAGGTCTGAACAGACCACAGAAGGATGGTGCCCAGGAGAGGGGTGACCATCCTGAAGGTCCCACCACCCAGTCACTGACTGAATCACTGAAAAACAGGGATTGAAGCTTTCTAAAATGGGCCCATACCTGCCTGCATGCAAATTCAACCCCAAATCAATGTGTTTTTTGTACAGCTGGGATGAGACCACAGCTGATGTTACTTCCCTGGGAGTAGCAGAGAGTCTGCAGCCATGAAGGGCCAAGCTGTGTTTAAAACACACTGAGGTACAAAAGAGCTGGAGTAATTCCCTACCAGGTAACTTGACTTGGAAGCAGCATTCCAAACTTCTTTCCACATTTATTTTATCTCCTGGATGGGGATGCCTAAAGAAGAAGGGGGTGAAATGTTCTTAACAAAAGAAGAGCAAAATTCATTAGTAACAGAAGACTTAAAATATGAAAAATTGAAGTATGAATGGAARTGCCTTTAGGACTTCCTGTTCCTTAGTATCTATGGGATTTTACTTAAGGCCTGAGTATCCAAATCCTGGATTTGGATACTCAAGTGTTGTACAAGTGTTCTCCCTCCCTGCAAGTGTTGTACAGCCAGGGAGGGAGACAAGAGCCTGGAATCTCTCCCCAGAAACTGTCTGCTGGTTTGTTTGACCAGGCATAGGAATAATTGTGTAATCCCTAGGCCTGTACTTAAGGAGAAAGGTTTATTTGTCTTCTATGGGTTGGTTCAACATATTYTCAAAATGATGGAAACTGTTTTTATTGAAATGCCAGAGGTGCCAAGTGCTTTCCCCAGCCAGAGCTCAGGAGTGGTTAATGCCCATTTTCCCAATCTCTCCAGGCAGCAGCACTGGAGAACTTGCACCCAAGCACACSCAGGCTGCCAAGTGCCAGCAGGAGGCAAATCCAGGGACTGGACAGYGGGAGTTTGCCCTGCTCCTGGGCATGGAACAGCCACGGGTGCCCCAGCCCCTGCTGGGCACTGCAGCTGCTGGTGTGTGTTCCTGTGCCAGGCCCTGCCCACGCTCTGCGCACGGCGGSTTGGGTTTTATTTTTTATTTCTTCAATTATGTTCAGGTTGAGCCTGTCATCAAGAGTCAAGTTTCCATTGTCACCAAATTCCTTCCCAAGGGTTCCAAGCAACCAACTGAGCCCAGGTCACAGAGTACCCTAATATGGAATACTTTTCATAGGTGTAGGCAGGGAATTGTTTYTGAGAAAACACAAAGCTAAAGGATATGGGGTCTGAGGGAAGGAGAGAGCTTCTGTGTCAAATTAAAAACACATTGTGAAAAATAAATCCATGGAACAGCTAATTTCCARTCCTGGAGTGGCATTTCCAATCCTGGACTGGCTTTTTTAAAATAAAAAGATTTTACTGCACCATGTCCATGGTGGGATTCCAGAGAACAGGAAGGGTATGGTCCTCTGGAAGTGTTCCCAAGGAAYCACACTGACCCAATATGTGACCCCAGCCTAGAGGGAGATCTCTTCCCAACATCTCTGGCTGGTCTTGGTATGTCCTGACAGTTCCCATGCTGACACACAACAGGTTCCTCTGCCCAATGCATTGGGAAGTATCCCCAAGGTGCCACAAAGAAAGGAGCATCTTACAGACACAGAGTCTTGGGACTACAGATACAGAGTCTTGGGATTCAGGGAATAAAAAAGGAGTTTTCAGTCTTTTATATCTCMCACTCTGCAGCTTCAGGCTCAGGGAGACAGGGAGAGTCATAGATTTTACAGATCCTGGTCTCACTTCAGCCTTCCTGCAGGTACAGTCTGACAGGGAGTGGGAAGAAAACAGGTCAGGATGGATAGCCTGCTTCCAGAAAATCATCATAATCCACAAATCATTAAGTAGAGCTGTAAGAACTTCCCAAAACATTCATTTCCCTGTGGACTAAGAGCTCAGAGTGGCACTAAACTGAAGTACAGGCTGGATCTGCCATGGACAGACTGTGGAAACCCCAGAAGTAAAAGCAACTTGGCCAATTCCATAAAATATTCCAAAATTAGGCTCCTGAAATATGACCATCTCTACTCTCACCTGGTGGTGGAAGGATGAGCTATGGTCTTTCCTCTGATGGGTTTTTTGGGATCTGCAGTGAACTGCAACAGAAAACAACCAAAATCCAGTTATTTCCCACAACTGGAACAGAAAAGTGGGGAAAAAGGACACAGGTGCACTCCTCCCACACCTTGGGATCAAGCCCCTCCAAATCAATGTAAGAAACAACTGACTGACAAAGTCCTGGAGACCAAATTTCTGGGATTTATAAAAAAACTGATGAGTTTTATTTTGGCAATAAAGTCCAATTGATGTTTGTCTCATCAGCGAGGTGCAGCAGCATCTCAGGGAGCCTGGCCAGGTGCATCTGCCCAGCAGAGAGTTCCCCCCTTTCAGAGTAACCTGAGAGGTGCAGGGCCCTGGCACTGGCCATTATCAGCAGCACGTACCCGGGAAAGGGCAGGCAGAGGCTCAGCAGCATTCCCAGGCTTGGCCAATGCCTCCACAGCCTCACCTGTCAGTCAGCATCACCAGGAYTGTTAATGCCCTGCCTCAACCTGTTCCCATTGCTCACCACCCAAGAACACACAGCAAACCCCRGGAAATCTCCAATGGCCGGGGGAAGCCCCGCCCTGTGCCTGAACTCCTTCACTCCATTACAGAAATTCACAGTGAGCTCCTAGCAAGTTTCTGCATGACAGCAGAGTAGGTGTACACCTACAAAGCCATTCAAAAGGAGCTCTGTGCAAACAGCAGAGGACTTAAATTCTCAGAACTCATTCTCTTTGTTTTCTTTGAACAGGAAAACCACAAAAGGGAAAGGTCCTGATTAAATATATGACATCTGCTCTTTTTAGTTAGCTTCTCTGTAAGAAGGGATGGTGTGAACATACACACCATTACTGCAGGATAGACGCAGGATTGAATTTACAAAGATAATATCTTTAACGTGACTAATGCTGTACTCTCAAAGCCAGACCAGCTTTCAGGATATGCAGGCTGAAGCTTTGATCCTCAAGGCAAAATACAGCTTCAAACTTGTGATACGAGTTTAACTTGCACAAGTTAATCAATTATATCATCAAAGAGGTTTGTACCTGCAACACAGAGAGGGAAGATTCAGTAAGTCATTAGAGAGAGGAAAGGTGGGTTCAGCAGCACACAGAGGAGCTGCTGGTGGCTCAGGAATGGGRAAAATTATAACAGGGCACAGAACCAACATATTTATCAACTCTCAAATTTCTGTGCAGCTCAAGAACTGCTAAAGTTTAAACAGTTCTTTATCTGAATTTAACTTTGAAAACTGGTSTTTCTATTTCAGTGAAACATTTCTGTGTCTGAAGGTGTCTCTTCAGTTTCATTCAGCTGGTCTCATAAAAGACATCATTTGACCTTCCAATTTCTGTAATTATAGCAAGACCATAAAAACTTTTTTATTCAGTAAGGAAACTCACAAAAGAAAAAAAGAATATTTTTTCTATTTCTACAAATAAATTCCAAAACCATAAATCAAACAGAACTTTAAAGCCTTAACTAAAGATAATATAAATAAAAAGAGGGCATGATATAAAGTATCCTTCCTTTTCCAAAGTCACAAAGTTGCCTGATCCAGAAGGCTGGTATTTCAAAAGGATTAGAAGCATCTCCCTATGTCCAGTGGGATGAACGTGTTCAGAAGATAAATGTTTAGGAGATCTTTCTAGAGATGTAAGTTCTGGAGGGGAAAAAAATCCCCAAACATTTATTTCACCTTTTATTGCACAAGACACAACATCCTGAAATAGGATGAATTCCTATCCCAGCTATCCATTTATCATTGGTTATCTGACAATTAAAAACATTTGTTCCCACTCCTGTTGGGGATGGGAATACCAAGCAATGCAAGGAACCAGCCTCTCCAAATTCTTTTTTTCAGCCCAGATTCAGCAGGAAACTGGAAGTCACAGATCTCAGGGAGAAGGAAGTTTCTGTATTACAACTACAGATTTCTCTTATTTTTATATGAGAGTAATCACTGATAGTAAAGTTGTGTATAACATTCCTTAGTGGGTGAGGGTTAATGATGTGAGAGCAACTGAAGCATGCAGTTTTAAACCTCAACACTAAGCAGCTCTATTATTAAAATTCATATTTATTCCAATCTTGTGCAATGCTCGGCTCGTGACAGCTCACAGAACTTTGATCTAAAACAAATTCTTACTTTAAATACTGGTGATCYTTCTGAGAAGGCAAATTAAACTGGGCTCACAGAAGGTTGAAGCACCCAGTGTTTCCCAGGGTGAGACCCCAGCAGAAGAGTCAAGAGAAAATGCATATAAATAGCAAAGACACAAGACAAAAGGCGTATCAGCAGCAAATCAGAAATGATCACTTGTGTCTTTGTGTATATGTACAGAATGAGGCCATTTGGGGGCACTGACCTTAGTAACTGGACAGTTATTAAATTAAAAACTAATTAGGTCAGTTCAACAGCAAGCAACCAATGTGACATGTCCCAACATTCTTTGAGTGGGCTCTTGGAGTCATGAACAGTGAAGATACAGTGAAGATTCACCTTATGAATGCTTTCCCCAAAGTGGATGGTGAAGAGAAGAAGGAAATTACAAGGTGGATTTTCAAGAAGCTCAGCTTGGGAAACACAGCCTGAGTCTCAAATACGAGTGAGGTAAAAGATGCAGCAAAATTAGAAATGATGAATAACTGAACTGGGTGGTTTTATTTGTATCATGAAAACTTAGGGCCAATGAAAAATTGGACTGCTGTCTTTGATGTACACAGGAAATGGTAGAGGCAGGGGTGGAGGGAGAATCAGCAAATAAGCAAGAACACAAAAGTTTCTGGCACAACTTGAAATTAATCTCAGAACTTCTGGAGGCCAATTTAATACTCAAAACATCCTTTCCTTTCTCCAATGGGGGTTTATTTATGCAATTAGGTGGTAGGACTTGGGAAACATTTTAATACCAGCAGCACTTTACGCTGGGCCAAGTTTACCCAGGTAGCTTAATTTATGGGGGGAAGTTTGGTTTTGGTTTGGTTCATCTCTAGACAAGCCCCGATAGAATAGCTTAGAAGGATCCAAATCTTATTAATTCCCAACAAAGTTATCTCCAAATGAAGTAAAACTTCAGTCCCCAAAAAAATGTCACAGGTACCTTTACTATGCTTGAGAAGTCACTTCCAAATGCATAGACTGAAATTCTGGCCCCTTGCCTTTCAGCTGTTCACATTTTGCTAGATAACAAGCACTGCACTTGCCAAACTGATTTTCTCAGTAAAATGAGAAAAGGCTGAATCATTTTCCCACTAAAAACATTCACTAGTTTCCCAGGTATGTGTGCAGCAGTTTCTTGTGTCTCTGCTAATACAGTCTTAAGTGTGCTATAAGCATTTTATTCATTAGAATAGTGCATTTTCAAGTTAAGCTTGTMATTTGAATAACTCTGTAAAATACCTTTTTCTTCTTTAGAAAATARGTAAATATGGAGGAAACTGACACAGGCACCACTGAGAATATCTTGATCTCAGCAAAGTGCCTCTGTGATGCTGGCCTGTCACTGGGATTTGAAACTGGCAGTAGCATTTTTCATACAAGAGGACTGGCAGAAATAAAATATCATCTAATTTATGTGTTTTGTTTGCTTTTCCTTAGAAGTCTGAAGACACCTGCCTTTTGTGGTGTAGCTTTCAAAAGGCAGAGAAACAGTACATAATAATCCAACATACCTGCCTCCACTGTAAGCACCCCTAATATGTTAAAGCTACTAAAAACATGAGCTCTGCTTTTACAGCTACTGTCACCTGCAGAGATCAGAGCCTACACATACCTTACAAATTGTCACAGCTACACAAATGAAACTGCAAGTACCTGATCCTGACAGCTGTTTTAAACGGGATTTGCAGAGCTGCCTCCCRACTGAAACGCAGCCCCACGTGAGCTCAGCCATCCATCACTGCTGCAGACGCTGCCTGGCACAGGAACTGCCCCACACYGGGCTCCGCTCTGCCAAGGGCTGGGCTCTCTCTGCCCAGGACRGGAGCTGGTTTGGGTACCCCCACACGTTCCTGCAGCAGGGCCAATGATGAGAGAGGAGCTGTGCTTTTTGCCCTGAAGTTAATGAGTTAAGGTCTAACAGGACAAGATGTGGAATTGGCTGCTATTACACAAAACTGCAGAGCTCAGAGACATTCAGAGGCTTCTGAAGCAATCAGTGGTAGAGCCTTGGGATGTTAAGGCTGTGCAACAAAGGTTTAGTGGGGAAGATGCTTAASCTTTAAACATCAACACTAAACACCTGATGGTGATGGAAGCATAAACAACTTTTCTTTATTCCTTTTCCCTCTGAATTTACTTGTACTCTATAGTGGGGCTAAAAAAAGAAAACAAGGCAAACACTATTCTCCTAAGCTCTGATCCTTTGTTCTCTGCCCCTGCCACAGTACACCTAAATTTGCTTTAACATACCTTCAGCAGGGTTCAGCTTTGTTGCAGATGTTYCCAAATGTTTCTATTTTAGACAATGCCTTCAGAACACACTGAAGTCTTCTCTGAAGCAACAGCTGCTAYCTCAAGAAAAAGAAAATAACAGGACCTTGTGGGGCATCCAGGCTGGTGTGTGTTGTATATTTCCCATGGCTCTATGTCTACAGAGAATATTTCCCAAGGAGGAAGGAGGTTTTGGTGTCTTTTTGAATCAAGCAAACAAAAGGATTTCCACTTCATGATCACCAGACATTCTTTTGAGAGAAACAGGAATGGATAAAGATCCTACATGCCTTTAAGCATAGAGAATAAAACCCACTGAGATTCAAAAGGTTTATAAATGGAAAACCATCACCAAGGAACCAAGAAGTCTGGCTCCCCCTTTGAATGCTGCTCTCAGCCTCAAGGAGACACATTTTTTCATTCAACTTTCTCACAGCATTCACCTAACTGCACTTGCCAGCATGTTTTGCCAAATTAGAGAAACTGCTGCAGAAACCATCTGCTTGACATTGCTTACATATAATAAAGTATGGCTCAATACAATGTGTTGGAAATGTTTGGGGATCTTTACATGGGAACCAAGGGCAGCGGTGCTGACTCAGGCAGATCTCCCGCTGATGTCAGTGGGAATTGCACCTGAATGAGCTCTGCTGGAGCTGATACAGAGCTCGCTGTGCTGAGCTCCACTGGCAGGAGAACATGTGGTTATAGTTAAACAATACCAACTGTAATGGAGATGAGAAGGAAACTTTATAGCATTTCTGGCTTGCTGCTCTTCTATAACTATCAAAACCACTTAAATGATCTGTACACATCTGCTCTGTAACAGCTTTTCCCAGCTTCAAGTGAACACTGAGAAACTGCTCCAAAGTTAGGCCCTGCCTGAGCAAGAGTTTATCTGTTAATGTAAAAACATGGACACCAGAAAGACTACATATAAAGCCTAAAATAAAGCTTCATGATTTCCCTACAGATTGTACTACATTGTCTCTGGGTGAGAATGCAGGCATTTCAACACATCCCCAGTGGTTCAATGTGAGGCAGAAATAAAGCCTTTGTAGAACAGATTCTGTCAGCCCAGCAGCAGGACACGTGTGACTGCTCCTACATCAAAGCACAGCAGCTTCTCAAATTTGCCTCCAAATATAGGTGTTACAAAATTACAGTTTCACTAAGTGTAAAAGCTAAGTGTGTCACTCAGGTTACCAAAGCAGCACCTCCAGGGGATCAATCAATGAAGAACAGTAACAGGGAGAAAGTAAAGAAGAGAAGCTATGATACATGTTTCCACAAATCTTAACCACAGTTACAATAGAAGGAATTCTGAACCATCAGTAATTCCTAGGAAGGGGCCACATTAGAGAACCAAATGCAGAGCAGGTAATATATTTCCTTTTGGAACCCACTAATTAGCATGCACCCATCACAGAGGTTGCAATTTGGTTGCAGCTCCCAGGCACGTGCCCTTTTCCTTCAAATACTACCAATAAACTCCTGYGTTTTGCATTACAGAGCTTCTGCTGCCCTCACTTTACCAGCCATGGGAACACTGGGTGTGAGATTAGCTCAGCTGGTCAGAGCAGGGTATAAAAGGCTGTGGGTTTGATCCCCTTATGGGCCACCCACTTGAGAGTCAGACAATGATCCTTGTGRGTCCTTCCAACACAGAATATTCTGTGATTCCGAAATTCACTTCTACATCATGTCTAGCGAAACTGCACTCCTTTTGCTCAGGCACAGGGACACAGTGAAAGCTGAAATCCATCACATGGATTTTCTGTTTTTTCATGTGATGAAAGGCTGAAGTTGCTGGAAATTGAAAATATGAAGGCAAGGAAGATGTCACTCCAAATGCAAAAGTAGTGCAGCTTTGTAGTAAGCGATCACCCTCACGGTCAGATACTGCCCAGAGTGAACCTCTGGGTAGGAATCTTCCTGCATTTAGGCGGCCAGGATAGAGATTCTGAGAAGTTTCAACTGATTTGGTTGAAGGAATGTAACAATTTAGTGTTTGATCCCTGATTTGGGCAAAAGCCAATGCATGGCTACTTTATAGATCATTGCTCAATTCCCTCCTGCAGCAGACAGTGAACAACATCTGCATTCCAGTAAAGGGAGCCTGGGGAATCAATGTGAGGGACACAGCACCCAGGCTGGAACTCATTGCAGAGAGGAGACTCTTCCTGATATTTGTGAGGAGATTCTCTGACCACTTGTTTAGCCTCAATGCCTGATCCATCCTTACCTGTACTCCATGTTTCCTAAAAACCCTCCTGGAAGAGAATCCACTTGCACAGGGATGCTTAGGAAGAACCCTGAAGTATCATTAATATTCTCCATGCTGCAGTCTCATTACAAGGCTTCTGCAGACCAAGAAAAATGCATCAAACAGACTGGCTCCCAAAAACACGGCCCTAATACCACATGAAGGAGTGTATCTACCATCCACAGAATCTCAACATGTAACTAGGAAACAGTAAAATAATCAAATAGTCATTTCTGTAGAACTATAATGCCTCAGAAGATACTAAGTGTTAGAAAAAATATTTGAAAGTTGAAATAAGGATGTTTGGTTTAGAGAAATCATCACAGAAGGGGCATCAACTAAAATTCCAAAACAACTGTAAAGCAATAAGCTCAATTATCATACAGAGGCACCATTAATTTTTCTTACAATATCAATTCCCCCTTCACTGTAACATTAAAAAGCTGTTGGCCTGGGTCAGGGGAAAGAACAGTTGTGTCCCTGCAGTTATTCAAAGGAACATGAAGTCTGTAGTTACACACAGTAGAACACTAATTTTARGGAATGCTTACCTAACATGGACCTTGGTGCTACCAGAACTGCCATTCCTGAACAGCTACTTGCTTATGACAGATTACTTCACACACCTTTGTTCTGCCTTTTGTGTGAATATTGTACTTTTATAGCTCCTTCTTCCAATGTACCTACTGAGACAAAAGGTTTATATGAAATACAGCAAGCAGGGAAAGTAAGAAATGTGGATCACTGCAGTAGTTTCTTCCCCTTTGTAAGATTAAAGGAAGGAATGCAGTATGTACCACTCATCTGAAGGGAAAGCAAGTCCAAAATAATTCCATGCTGAAGCTTACAGTTAAACCCAAACAATCAAATATTASTTACTTAACTTTTGACATGCCTGTGTTACCTTGTCCTTGTTGCTTCCACTCTTGCTTGTGTTTTTGTATCTCACACTTCTCTTTTCCAGCTGGAACTGTAATTCTGTTCCCAGGGGTGACTGAGAGCAGGGCAGCCATCTGTGGGGCAGTGGTTTTGCCTGGATCATCAGTGCACAGCAGTCAGTCTTCAACCTGCCTCAAAAGCACCAAGTCCCAAAGCACAGCTTGGCACAGAAGTGAGGTTTTGTTCAGAGGAATCTGACCAGGATGGTGTTGAAAGCAAGAGCATGTCCATACTCAGGGTGAGTGGGATAAATCCAGAATGGAACAGGCCACTGCCTGCCATGTCCCTCACACAGGAGCCTACCTACAGCAGCAATCCCACAGAAGAGCCAAACAGAAACATTTGCAAAGCTGCACAAGGAACTGAACTTCAGCTCTGGGCTATGAGCAGTTTTAGCACTTCATCAAAGGAGATGGGAGATTTACTTTGGACAGTAGACTTTATTAGAAATTTTCTCCTCATTCATCAGTAAATTCACATTAAAATATGCTGAAGGCAGCTCAGTCTAAACATTTGACATTCTGCCCTAACAACAACTTCCAGTTTAAAAACTAGATAACCGATTCAGGCAGATAACTTGAAACATGTAAGAAACACAAACAGAAAGCAGCATCTTAAAAAAAAGGGATGAGCCTGAAAAACTGATACATTTCAGATGGAGCTGGAGAAAAAACCAGAATCAGTCACCCCAAGATGGGAAACAGTTAAATGAGAACTCCAGACGCTAAACAGATAAATAAACATTATAACCACACATACATTAAAAAGAAAACAAAGTACTTAGAGTTCATACCACATAAAAATTATGAATTTGTTTAAAAAAAAAGTGACAAGCTTCCTAAAATATGAATATCCTAAATTCTTGGGACAATGAACACTTTGTTATAAACTGCAGAACTTTGGAGGGACTAGATTTGGTCTTGAAAACAATGAACTGCACCTTACTGTTACCAAGTTCCAGAAACTGATCTGACATATAAACCATTTATTTCCTCTCAYGTTTTTAAACCACATTCTCTTCTTTTAGACAATAATCTGCTTTTTTTAAACATCAGAGATTTTAGATATTATAGGCCTAATTATGTTGAGCACTGAACACGCAGAACTCTCAACAACTCTGCATACCAAGGTTTAAATATTCTTCAAGAGTTGCTGTCAAGACTTTTCCTTTGCTAATTTATTTTTATTTATTGGAGTAAAGTGTAAGAGAGAGAATGAAAAATGAAAATCATAACATTGAAAAATGGTCTGCCTGCAGGACACTGAATCTTGCAGGTCAGATTTTCTATTGGCATTTACCAGAAGCAACAAAGATAAACCAATCAGTGTATGAGAGATGAGAATTATAGCCTTCAGGACTGTAAACACAAAAGGCAACAGGTAACACATGAACCTCAATCAAATCAATGTTTTCACATTCTTTAGTAGTCCCCCACAGTGATCTGCTTTCACTGGTTCAGAAAAAAATACATATATTAAAAATTAAATAACACTTCAGTGTCCATCACAAAGATTTATATTTTGCTGTAAACAATTTTCTGCCATTTGCATTGATGAAGTCCAATGTGAGGCCAGAGGGTTCTAGATTTCTTATTGGTACTGTAAATAATTTTTCAGAGACAGAGGCAAAGGTAGAATTTCTATGTCATGCAGGCGGTCTCTGCCAAGAGCAAAACGAATTGATCTTCGGCACAAGTCCATTAAAGGCAGGGGCTCCGCTGGAAAAACAGAAGAAAGAAAAGAAAACAAAGAGTTAATTTTTCAGCATCTCCATTTACAGACAATGTTTTGTTTATTAACAGAGATTCTGTATTCTATTGTCAGTCACAAAGATAGTAATGGTATTGGGAAAACCTCTGTATCTTGAGGCAATTAAGATAATCAGCAGAAGCCAGGACAGAATTTCCTACATTTCACCATAGTCAGGGGCTGCAAAGTTTCACACTGAGCTTCTTTATCTGTGAGGTTTAAATCAATAAAGCCAAATCACTCTTCAGGCTGCTCTACCAAGCATGAGAAGTTCCTACATTTCCAGATCTCAAACAAGACAGGGAGTTTCTGCTGTGTTTACAACACAACATTCATCATTTTGTGTTACCATGAACTACACTGGCAACTTCTGACCTTTACATCCCAGCTCCTTCTGCATCTTTGGAACTGGAAACGGCACTTAGGGGTAACCCAACTTCTCAGCCAACAGTGCTTTTCCTCCAACACTCTCTTAGCCTTTCTTTCTAGGAATTCCTTTAGAAGAAAAAACTAAACAAAACACCCTCCAAAATCTAGAGGAAACATAACCTTTTCCTCTGTGAATAAATTAGTGGAGGAGGATTTGGCTGACTGGAAGGCAGAGTGTGTGTTCCCATATGTATGCACACTAACACCCCCAAAATATATAAACAACATCTTCAGATGTCTTAAGTTTAGTTTAATCGAAGTGAATTAAGTATCTGCCAGAAATGCCTCGCTGATAGCACTTSAGACTGGACACCCAAACTCTGATCCCCAGCATCTCAAACCATCTCACCCCTATATCCCATCCTGGCCTGCAAAGCTAGCACAGAATTGCAGGAACATCACAAAATTTCCACCTCATAGTAGCAAGAATCATCTCTGTGACTGCAGTTTTGGCAAGGAAATCCCTCTGCCACAGGAGCTGGAATAAAGCTGTGAAGTCTTGTACCAGTTACTACTATCTTTAAGAATTCCAACCAGATGGATTTTGTTGCACMTGCTGGCTTAAAAGGGTAAGAACTTAAAAGATTAAAGGAAACTTTTCTTCTTTACATGATAAAAGAGCAGTAGCCTTAAAAACCTTACTAGCACTTTCAAATGGAGGGAAAAAAAAGTATTGTGCCTATATTGTAATGATAATGTTTTATAAACTTGACAGATTTCTTACAAGTGCTCAACACTGTACATMATTCAGTGGTTTTATCCAGATCTGTTGTATGAGCCATGCGCAGATTTACACACACTGCCTAGAGGAAAGTGTCCCCTCATGGCAGGGAAGTGGGACCAGATGACCTTTAAGGTCTCTTTCAGGGACTATTCCATGACTTTATTCTATAATTCTGTGTTAATCCATCAATCTATTAGCTAATACTTTTAAAACTACTTGGGAAAAAAATCATTACAAAGCACAAAATACCCAGTTAAGGACTGGATTTATATGCTAGCATTGTCTGCTCTGGTGACACACCACCGACTTAATGGATTTTCCATCATTTATCCCAACATCACATTTGATTTGYGTCGTCCACAGTTCACAGTGATATTTCCTCAAAGTGGTTGCAAAAAAGCTTAGAAAGCATTCTGAAAGACTAAAAGGTTTTTTTAGCTTATAACCACTTCAGTGACTTGATATGGAGTCTACTTCTTGACAATACACCTCATTGATAATTTTACCTATTAAAAATTACACAATAAGAGCCCTCACATTCCATTAATAAAGCAACATTTTCTCTGCATAGGTGATCTTAGTTTTCATTTTTTCCACAGCAGAATTATGGATATTAAATCTTAAGGGATGAAGCTGTGGAATTCATTAACCAGGATTAATAAGCAGGAACAAAAATAGCTCATGAGTTCTGGGACGCAGAATACAACACATCTTACAAGCCTTAACCATAAACAACAATTTTCTGAGTATCTTCCCACAATCTCTGAGGTCCCATTAGGAAGATCTAAAATGAGCAGGAGGAGTGTTTAAAGCCATTAACTGACCATGTGGTCTCTCTTTTTTTCCTAGACAAAGGAATATGTAAAATGTAACCATCTGTGCAGCCAGGCACAGTGTTAATCCCAAACTTCAAAACACWATTTAAGGAAAGGTTAAATTATTTTTCAAGCTTGAAATGCTAAATGAATGTCTCCTGTCTCACTTCTACAGGGAATTTTCAAATGCTGAAGAAAATGCCCTCAAGTGTTTGCAACAGCTGCTAAATTGCACATACTAAATGTGTTTTTGCAACTTGAAAATTGAACTATATTCTTTTATTCTACCCGACAGCAGTGCAAACCTACAACAAATTCAGAACAGGTTAGTCCTACAATACTAAATAAAAATTATGTTTTCTGGGGTGCTGCCTGTAAGAACTTGAGAAAAAATTGTAATAATAGCATCATAAGTTAAAAGTGTACATAGCTGTGCATAGTCCTAAATGAATAAAAATTTAATTCAGAAAAAGAAATAATCTTATTCTTGAAACCGTTTATGGGACAAAGGCAGAACTCTTAAAATTAAAGACTGGCAATTCTCAGGCAGCCTAACTTGACAGAACTATTATGAAGCACTTGGTGTGTACCTTAATGCAGGCACTCCCCTTCCACCACATCCCACATTTTCACTATGCATTTCTCAAAGCAGGAATCCAAGTACCAGAGTAACTCAGCCCTTGCAGGGGGGAAAGSACTGGTTCAGCCCGAGGATGTTGCCATGCCAGCACAAAACACTCCACAGCACATTCAAACGTTCAAATCATACTTCCAAAATGCTGTTTTCATTTGAGATCATTGAAATACTGCTGAGAACACTCTAATAATGCAAGAGATGGGAAAAGATGAATACACTGAAGACACATCATTAGCTTTAACTTGGCTACAGAAAAAGCCTTTCCTTCACACCTTTAAATATTTACCTTTGAAAAACTTGTRAATTCAGGGATATTAACTGTGTGTCAGAACATCCCACTAATTCTAATGCATATTAGGTGTACCAAGAGTTGTATTTTGAAAACAATCCCCAATGGATTGGAACTGGAACATTCAAGGCCCCCAGAAGAACCTGAACTAACAATTTTTCCAAAGTTATGTGACCTCCAGTAAAGTCCTTGCCATTAGAAAAAAAAAAAAGAGGAATGAATTGTTGAGCTGGAATGCAAAATTGCAAAGAAAACATGATTCACAAGAATGGCTCTTTGTACTAAATTCCCAACCAGGCTAAGAAACSCAAGGTGAGACACTCCAGGGCAAGGGAGCAAGCTTTGCACAGGAAACCCAGCGCTTCCTCTGGGCTGCAGCAGCGCACGGAGAGAAACTGCAGCTTTGGGAAACAGCTCCAGGCCTGGGCCAGCCCCAGGCACCTTCCTGAACACCCTGTACCCTGTCACCTCCTCATCCAAAGTTGGCTCTGAGACCTCCTCACCCAAAGGTAGCTCCCCATATCTGCCACATTATAGAAAAGCATTTCTCRAGAGAAGAAAAAATTAATTTAAAAATACTGCTTAACCGACATGTCAGAGTTTAATTCCTGTGCCTTTTGGCACCAGTAGTTTAAAAAAAGGTCCATTTGCAAACCCTCCTGTCCATACACTACAGTCACACCCAGGGGGACACTGTGGCAGCACAGCCACAGCCACTCCTCTCACCCAGAGCTGCACTTCACCAAGAGGGCCACAACAAATGGCTATTTAACATAGTAGCTAATAACTTAAACATCGCTTAAATATATGTTTGGTTAATTACATTAATTAAAACAGCTATTGAGTAACTGTTGATTCAGCTATTGATTCAGTTGTTAATAACACAAAATAACTGTGTTATTATACATACAGATATAGTCATTCTAATGGTGTCACTGCTGGGTTAAGGACAAAGGCAAAGAAACGTTTGTAATCAGACAACCCTGTGCTTGTGAGCATTCCTTCAGCGCACATACATTTTTGAGAGCAATTTGCACATCATTACCAGCTGAAAAGTTCATTTAGTTTTGGCAACCTGTAGTTATTTAACAATCTGGCACTCGAGCAAGGCTGCCTCCTCTCTGCAAACAGGCTTTTGTAGAGGAGATAAAGTCATTGAGCAGCTGATAACACTAAATGTTATTAACTGCAATGTTACATGCCGCTCACACAAAAGAGCAGCTCTTAGCAGACAACACTTATTTGCCAAATGGCAATACTATTTTTAAAAATAAATTTGTAAAGCTCTAACAGCACCTCATGTTCATGGCTTTCATTAATCTATGAAGAACGTATTTTTATCTTGTGTTATAAAACCAGAGATGACTGGGAGGGGGAACCACAATCAGCAAAATTAAAGCTGGGTGAAAGACAAAGGAAGTTTCCTTAAGAACTGATGTCACCAGAACTTAGGACTTCTTTAAAGTTATTTTATATACATACCTAAGACACCAAGCTATCTTATATTTCAATAGTTTTGACCTTTAACTGATTAAAAAGCACTTAAATTCAGCAATCCATGTTAATGTTAACAATTGCTGAAAGGCACTTTTAAAGTCAGATTTAAAAAACAAAACCAAAAACCAACAAAACCCCCAGTATTAGGAGACAGAGATATGATTGCACACCATTAAATAAGTGAGGGACATCTCTCCAGTCCTAAMTTTACTTTTCTCAAAATGGATGGAGCCAGCTCATTAAGGAGCTGAAGCCACAGTGCCTCAAGAAAGGGAATGTAAAGTCTTGCAGAAGTGCTGCATGCCTGGCGCACAGAGAGGAGCCTGGGAAGGAGGGAAAAGCAGGATGCCACTGCTCGTATCCTGATGTCACTGCTTGTGTCCTACCTGGTGTCACGGTTTAACACTGGCCAAATGCCAGGCACCCACAAAAGTCATCTGCTCACCCTCTTCTGCTACAGCTGAGCCTTGTCTGCCCACCAAAACCCAGGCTGTGCCAAATCAACACACCTGGGCACAAGGTTTTCCTTATTTTCTGTACTTTCTGGCTATTGCCCTGTTCCCCTTCCTGCTCCCAAGTCTTCACCTCTCTAAGTCAGCAGCACTCCAGCTCTGCCCAGCACTGCYGTTCATTGCTCCATTTTTACCTCACACTTGGCCAAGAACAGTGAGCATCACAATCTTTAGGGGGATGATGCCCTCAAAGACTGATCCCTTGCCATGGAATGAGCCCCAAGATGGACACAAAGTCTTACACTGGGCCTGGTGGGACTTCCASATCCACAAAGTGGGAAGGGAAAGCTTCTCCATGGCTTGTCAGCACACAGCTGATGTCTCTCTGCTCTGAGGGACAATCCTCTGTTCCCTACCACGGCACCCAAGTGCCCACTGAGTGCCCACTGTACAGACTGCAGCATGCTTCTGGTAAATTCTTTTTCCTCAATTTTCATCCTCCTCGAGTTATTAAGACACCTGCTAAGAGGTAACGTGACCTAAGTGCTYCCATTAGGGTGATTTAGAGTATGCAGAAATTTGTAACTACCATTTAATCAYACACAATAAGCACACAAATATATGTAAGCCAGGAGTTTTCCTTCCAACCTTTGTGTCAAAGCCTAATTATTGCTTTAAWTTTACACAGTACAGGCCAAATTCTTTCCAACACATAATAGGGTACATAAATACACCCCTTGTGACATATTTATGGCTTCCCTGATGCAACTGACGGAAAATTTGAGTTGTGTTCCTCAAATGGCACAACCTAGAGAAAGGAAATTGCAAATAATATATTAAAGAACACAGGCTATGACCAGCCATAAAAAATGCTAATAAATCTCCTAACAGCAATGGAAACTCAGACAAAGGATAACACTTATCTATTTTCCCCACAGAGGCCTTTAAGCTCTGCRGCCTAAACCAGTGAAGCACCTTAGAAATCCCATTTAAATCACAGTCCAGGCGATCCAGAGCAATCACCTCTGAAGAATTCTGCAATCCCARAGGGCACGGTGTGATTTGCAGGAGAGCATTGTCATTTTCCCCCAGCCACAGGTTTATCCATCCCCCGCCTCCCACGGGCAGCCCCTTCCCAGCAGCTGCAGCTTCAGCAGCGTCTTCCAAAGCTCCCGGGTGGCAGATGGGAGATTCCGTGTTATCAGGCACGGCCGATAAGGAGACACTGTCTCCAGCAGCTGTCTGCCAGCACAAATAAAGCTTTGTGCTGTCCACACCCGCCCTTGCTTTTAGCAGGCACCGTGGGGAAGGTGAAATGCATAAAACAACACAAACACCGCCCTGCAGCTGAGCTCACCCGCATCCCACAAAAATTCGGCACTTGAAATTTAATATGTTAAAGGGAGAAAGGAAGGCAAGAAAGCTTGAACAGAGGGAAGGACTCAAGGGTAACTCTCCCCCTCCCCATCCTCCTCTGCCTACCTGGGGCTGGGAAGGGAGAACTGGTTTACAGGTTTATCTTTTAAGTGTTAAATGCAACTAAGGGCAGATCAAAACTTGAATCAAGCAGCATTTAGCAGAACAAGCAGATATTCTGCAACATCATTTRTTTCCAGTTAATGCTCTCCAGCTGTGCTTTCTTGAAAGAAAATGGTCGAAAAGCAGAACAGAATGAAAACAACCAAAATCGACCCCCAAAGCCAGTGGCTGCTGCATACAAGTAGAGATATTATAAAAGAAAAGCCTTATAAAATCAGGCCTTGCTGTGCTAAATTACCAGCAAGCCTGTTACTTCTTCTAAGTGCAGCTAGCTAACTTCCCATGTGAAAAATCATAAGAGTGAAAGCAGTTAACACAACAAGCTATTCTAGTAAGAGAACCGTTTACACCTGTAATAACAAAAGATCTGTCCCCTGAGAATCTACAAAAGAAAAATATAAACATCTGAGTAAAACAAAAAGTCTTAGCATGTACACACAAAACACCTTTTAACCAATGAATTAAGTGGCAAGAAAACTACTAGCCAATCAAAGTTAAACACAAACTCTGTAAAAACTATGTAAAAGTAAGTTATGTGAATAAAAAAAAACTTTTCTACATAAAGAAACTGAATCCTGTCTGCTTATTACTGCAACAAGTGGCCTCTTGTTATGGGCTGGATAAAGAATCTGTCCTTTAAGCACAAATACACAGCTCCATGCAATGTCTTTTTTGCAAYTCAGAGTTTGAAATCTCCTGGGATGTAGACATACAAGACTCAGACAACTGATCTTGACTCAGGAATACCAGAGCCTAAATTCAATTAATTCAACACAGGCTTAAAATTCTCTCCTAAAGATTTCAATTTAGTAGGCTTAAACATAGGCCTAAACATTTATCATGTTGGCTATAGGAGAGTTCTTAAAAAGGAATTTTTGTCTGTGTACATTTGTAGGAAAGCTGTATTTCTAGTCATACACATCTATACCTGCAGCAAGCCCTCTGAGAAACTCCTTGTGGTCTCTAATAGCTCTTACTCTCTAGGCAGGTTTATGATCCACCCAAAAAAGGGCCCTGACCCGCCACATTTCATGTGAAGAATGGGCACAGTACAAAGTCTGGCCCTGGCCAAATCTACATGCACACCTTACTGTGCAAACTCACCTGAAAAATCATCTTTTCTGAATTACAACTTCTAATTTAAATGTACATATGCATCATAATAATCCAATTTCCACCACCAAAATCAAGGGTATAACTCATATTTTAAAACTTTTTACTACACTATTTCTACAGTTTAGATTACTAAATTGTATTGCTTTATCTGATTCAGAAACTGCAAAACAGTCAGATAATAAGGAATTTTAACAGGAAACAAGTGGCTTTTTAAAAAAATGCAGCAAMACTGTGTAATAATTTTTTTGCCATATCTTGATAAATTTGCATGGTGACAAAGAGCATAAGCAAAAACAGTGGCCACTTCCCTTCTGAAAGAGAAAGGACACATGAATTCATTCCCTACGTGCTCAGGAAAATGCAAATAAGGAGGATGGGCTGGAAAGATTTCCTTTCTGGCCTTGATTTGTTTGCTCTTCTCCTCCCCTCAAATACTTCCACATTTCAAGCTTTGCTCTTGAACACAATGTGAAGGTAAATTGGGACAGTTGCTTCAGTGATGATTTAAAYGTTCTGTTGTAGCAAAGACACCAAAAATTAATAGACACTCTTTAAAACCAACAAACAAAACCACGTGCTTGACATCAGATTAGCCTAAGGCTCCTTGGCTCCTCCCTAATCAAYCGTCCCCAAATTTACCACACCGAGAATGAAGATTTGGCACTGATTAATCTGCAATGTATACTTTATAGCTTTTAATCTCAGAAATACATTTATCACCATTAAATTTAGCTTGTGTGCCAGCTCATAAAGAGGGGAGTTAAAATATATCAAGGTGAGAGAAGATTAAAGCTTGGATGAGAATTTCACTGAGTAGATGCACTGGAGGTCAAGGACAATGTTGTTTAGGGGTTACGGACAGATTTATAGAAAAAGGGATAACAGAAGAAGTTGAAGGAAAGTTCAAGATTCAAGGACAAACCACTGGAGACAACTATTGCAACCTGCACACTGTGAGCAACATCYTGACTGCAATATGCTGAAACAATTCCCTGCATTTTATCTCTTCATGAGATGTGCTTCATAAATGGGCATATAAAATAGCACACACAGGTACACACCTATAACTGCCTTTATGGCCCTGAGCAAGTCCTTATTGCTCAGGAAAAGGGGGCAGGAAGTCGAAGATATTTTTGGTGAACCTCTTATAATTTCTTTAATTCATTTACACATTTCTGCCTTAATAGCATGACAGCAGATGAGATTTCTTGGTGGGAAACCTAATCATACTGATTAAAATATCCTAAAATTCAAACTTGTACATTTTCACAGCTGTTCTTAAACACATTTTTTTTTAGTTTTGGGTTAGCTAATCAAGGATGAGAGGGGGAGAGGGAAAAGTGATGAGAATGAATGGGAAGCATGCAAAGAACCAAAATGCTGGCACTATGTGCTGAACCCAGTGGGYCCCTGGTTGCCTGACTGCCCCCTCTGCTCTTCTCCCATTTGCCTCTTTTTTACCTGCTGCATTTTGTGTGACACATTCATTGTGTGGGACAGTGAAGTACTCCCTGTCACCTTTTCTTGTACTGTGCCCAGCATGCTGGAGCCTCAGCACAATTTCTCCACACTACCACACTGAAATAACAGAAATAACACACCCTCATTCAACATTTCCACTGCTTACAGCTCCCATCCTCAGCTGGAACCTCTCACAATAGTTGCCTGTGTGCCTGTTTAGTACTACACCAAAGTTGTTTACCCTAGTTAGCAACTAAATTGATTCAAAGCATCTTTTGCATCACACTTTGAAGTTTCACCATATTGACAGGATAACAGAACTGATGACTCACCTCCTTATATTAGTACAGATTGTGCTGAACTGTTTAGGACAATTAATATATGATTACATTCCTCATATCATTGTTACATGACATTTTCTCAACTACTTCAATTTAAATTACCCAGAGGCTCCAACACATGCAGATTTTCTCAAACCAAGCGAAAAAATTACAGCAGCATGTCATTTAAATTTTAATGCAGTTGTATACAAGCTAATGATCTCTAGTGGAGATTTACAAACAATAGACCTGACTCATCACTTTATTATTCTAGTTTTGGTATTAACAGAATTACATTGGAATCAATCTGGAGCCATGAAGTTGAAATTAAGCTCAATATGACGAATTTGATCCCATTAGTTTAGTACCATTTATATTTTGGACTTGTTGAAAGTGATTTTTTTCTTAAGCACCATAATCTTCACCAGCAGTAAATGGTTGCTGGAGATGATCTGAATTATTTTCATACTGAATTTAAGATTAATCATTGTTCCTGGCATGCAAGCACAGCTGATGCTCTCTGAACACATTTCTAAAACATTCAGTTTGAACACAAATACACTCTCATAGCACAGAGCACACAGGGCTGTCTCCACTCACCATTGTGCAGCTCTTTTCAATCACAAACTCTCGTTATTATCTTTCAATGCTGGCAAAGCTCTGTCTGAAATATCACACCCCTTTGCCCCAACTACAATCAGCATTCCTGCCATGTCATCTTTCTGAGAAATAGGAGTGTGGAAAGAGGATTTCCATACTATGCACTCTACGGCCACTGTGTGAGATGTGTTATCAGCTCCCAAACCTCCGAAGCACCAGCACAAATCCAGAGAGATGAGAGGGTGGGTGGGCTACAGAGTGGTTGACGTGGGCTACAGAGTGGTTTGCCCACTGAAGTGACTTTTCTGTTTCTAGGCATGTGGGGTAGGGGGATACAGCATGAAGACAAACATTACAACTCACAGAAACACGCCCTGGAATTTCACACAGGATTCCTAGAATCTGATAGCTAACTTGAGTTTTGCTCTCACTGAATTTCTTCACCTCTAGGGCAGCATCACTGAGCAAAACTTTCCTGTACTTGGTCCTTCTGGGTACCTGGACAGCAGGAGTCCCCTCTGAGCTGCCTTCTCTGGCCAGGACAGCTGAAAGGGGGATGGCAGCTGGGATGGACCTGCTGCCATTCTCCAACCATCCTTCAGCCTACTCCTATACACTGCTTAATATACCTTGAGAATCAGCCTGCAGGGTAATCACTCACAACTTCTCCCTGCCCTCTGCAGCCCACCAGATCCAGCCAACACATTTCCCTGRGATCTCTCAAACTCTGCACAATGACCCTCCCTCCCCCAGGGGTGTTCACGTAATATTCCAATGAATTCAGACACAAAGGGGAGGGCAAGGAATGACCAGGGGGACATTAACCCCAGSCCTCTCCTCCTCACACATCTCCCAGCTTCACGCTTGATCCTTCTGTCCCCACCTGTAGTTTTAGGGCCACCATCTGCACAGGACCCCCAGGTGTAAGACCAGGAGGAGAAGGCCAGGAACAGCTGAAGCCYTGAGTGCTGTGGCTGTGCTCTGGGGTTGTTGCTTCTCACGGATTCATTCAGCAAACACACCCTGTCCATAAACAGCCTGTTCCAGCTCGCTCTGCCCCAGCTGCCAGCTGGCAGCAGATGCACAGGTGTAAATGAAAGCATCATTTGGCCTGCAGGAAAGCTATTAYGAACAAAGATTTATCTAGAATTTCAGGTCCCAAAGTCAATCTGTGAGGCTGGCAATTAAAAAAGGCATCTGGGAACAACAAAGCAAAGCTGAGCAATTCACCCACCTCTTTCATGTACTTGCACACCTGATTTCTTTAGGAAAGGGAATCTCATCCACCCACTAATACAACTGATAACGAATAAAAAACTAAAATGAAAGAAACTGAATATGGATGAAAAACCTTACCACAGTTTCTACATGTTTCTGTTTCAGATTCCTGAAGGCATTCAGGCAGGAGCTCGAGGCACTCCRCTCACTATTACGAGTGTGTGATTAATATCATAGGAAAAAAACCCATTTCCAGAATTCAACAACCTGAGCAGATGTGCAATAATTTCTTAACACAAAATATAAACTRTTTTCAACATGGTTTTAGCTCCATTAGGGTCTGCTTTCTGATCTGCTCATTGGTTAATAGGCAGGTAACAGTTTTCCACAGTAAATGAGTCTATGCAAGCCCATACTGAGGTCCCACAATAAATGACTTGGTTCATTACAGTGCCAAGCAGACAGCACAGCTTACTGAGCACAACGAGGCTATTTCCAGCCCCTACAACAGGGATGGGGGTTTTGTCATTTTGAGGGTTTTCACATTTTATTTACAGTTTAGAATATYGATTTTGAACTTACACATTAAGTTCTTCAATGGGAATAATATTGGGGCTTTCTGATTTAGTTTTTGGTTTTTTTTTTCCCCAGGAACTAGAGTATCAATTTGATGCTAAATTTCCAYTGTGTTTGAACAGATTCTGGACAGACTCCTTAACTATCAGCCTTGTATTTTGAACACAAATTTTTAGGGTTTTATTAATGAGATTACAAAACCAAAAAGTTGAGGGACAAAAATCAATCTAATTTTAAGCTTGTGTGGCAGGTATAAACATATATATATATATATATATATATACACAATATCAAAATTATATATAACTCCATTTTGACTCTTTTCAGTTAAATCTTCTGACCTGTTAGACCATTTGCCTTATTCTCTGTCTTATCAGCTGGCTCCTTCCCTATCTTCTAATCTCCTACTCTCAAACTGTGTCACTCAGTGAACTGAGGTTTAAAAAGAAAATGCCCTTCTACCTGTGGTTAGAAGGGAAACATCAGGCACAGAGTATTTTACTTGTTTTAAGTAAAAATCTAGGTGACATTGGTGCAACAGATGAAATGCTAAATTATAAGCCTAAATTCTTTCAAATGGTACTTAGTCCAAAACACAACTCTCCCAATTCAGAATCACACAGAGGACAAAAGAAGGCTTCCCACAGAATTCCTTCTGCTCCCTGGYGACTCAGCCTTCTTGACTCTACAGCACTGTCAGCAAAGCCAAAGGGATTTTTGCCAGGGTAAATACAGCTAAATGGGGTCCCCCATCCATACATATTTCACTTTCTCTCCGTTGCCAAGTCCTTTCTGATTGCCAAGTCAATCTCCCTGTAAGATTAACTGTTTTTTCTTCCCAAGCACTCAGAGTTGTGGGAYAAACGCTGGCTCCTCAGGCATAGGAACATGCCCAGGCCATTCTGATGTCTTGGATATTTCTTAACTAATTAAGTTAATCATGTAGACAATGACTGAGCAAAAAGCTACACAGAGCTTTCCAAAACTACCCTTCTCAGGGGTGGGAACAGCCAACCAGAGCAGACTTCCTGGGGAGCATTCCAAAGCCATCCTCTAAACCCATGGCATTAGTTTGTTGTTTACTTTGGATTTGCTTTTACCCCAGGAGGAGAGACCAAGACCTCGTGCTTGTTTTACATCTTATTCAACCATACAGAGAATCAAACCCACAAACCCAAAGCAGACTGCAATCCAGCAGTAAGGGGAAGAAACAGGATGCATCCCACTTCCCAAAGTGCTGAGACCTGGTTTGCATCTCCTTGTCCTTTCAAAAATCAGAAAAAAATTCTTCAATAAGAAGGACTAACACATGAAGGAAGAGGCTTTCCTTCAGAGCTGGGAGACAGCAGYAAAAACCAGAGGGGCACCAGAGGAAAGAGAACTGGGCTGACTTTATCCTTCCAAGYACCTTCCAGCTCAAGAGGTGATGAGGAAAGAAGGGCAGTGCCCATCCTGATACCTCCCTGGGAACTCAAAATGCAGCTCTGYGTGTGCTGCAGTGACAGAGGGGAGACCTGGAGCCCTCCACAGCCTGTCCCTCCTGCTTTCCTCTGCAGACACTCCCAGAGAGGCAGGGCATGCTTCCTCCTGCTGACCCCCTGCCTGGGGAAGTTGAGAGAGCAGGAGATTCATAATGGACAAAGACAAAAGCAAAGTGGGAGTGGCCAGCACCATACCAAGATCAGTGTTAAAATATCAATGAACAAATGAAAAACAAAGGCATTCCTTTCTCTGTGTTTCTGTTCAGTGCATTGCTTTCATCATCTCTGCTTGACATATTTGAATGTTGACGTAATGAATTTCATATTCTGAATAAAATATTTTTATCATATATAYTGTAATTTTTATTTACTGACACAAAACCAGAATTCTGGGCTTTGGATATTTGGAATCTTGGTAGCAATTGAAACATGCATTTCACTGTCTCTAAGGTAACTTTCCAGATTAGTARAAAGGGCAATGTTTTAATTTTTTCCTTTCTTGAAGTATCTTCCAAAGACAAAAGCAGGACTGTTTTTTCCTCACTGCCTCTTTCTTGGTAGGTAACATCAATTAAAACTGACCTTCCAGGACATTCTCCCCTTCAAAACAACAAAGCCAAATGACAATTCTTCAAAACTCCTGGACCCCTCTCCCATTCAGCTTTGAACAAGAACTTCTATGCCTGGACACAAGCAAACTTCATAGAGAGCAACCTGTATCACTGCCTGAGGGTCTCACAGAAAAGGAACACTCACCCTGCAGCAACAGGAGACCACRGCCCTTCCAAGCAGATTTCCAGTGTGGACCAGGACTGGCACATTGTGTTTGAACCTTCCAGCACCATGTGAACACATTCCCAACAAAAACATTTCATCCACTTCTCTCTTAGAAGCATCCCATATTATTTTAGAAGCCAATTGTGCATGATACTTGTAATTTCATCAAATTCATGCCTAGGATGATCCATATGGATTTAGCAATTACCACTGACAGAAAATGTCTCAAAATTTTGCTGGTTCCAAACCTGTCTGCTCCTCTTCAACTGTTGCTCAGTAGTCACAGCAGAACTGAATCCTTGCTTTCAACTTCAACTGTTGCTCAGTAGTCACAGCAGAACTGAATCCTTGCTTTCAACTATTCCCCAGGTATGCAAAGCTCAATTAATTTTATGTACATTTTCCTTATGGGCTTTACCCAGTTCTGATGAAAGATCCAGCTTGTTGCCATGCTCTTGGCAGCAGGGATACAGTTCCTCCCTGAGTTAAACTSTGCCACTCCCCACCAGAATTCCAACCATGCCCAGGACTTGTGGTTCCTCTTAGGACAAGTGCACCAGAGAGGGAAAGGAGAGGAATGGGAGGGGATTCATCAGTAGTAACAAAATATTTAGAGAAAAAGTACTTCAGAGAGCAAGCCTACATGAATTTCTGTCTTCCCTAAGGTCCCAGTGCCTGGTGACCCCTCAGGTGCTGATGCTCCCTACAGACATTTCAATGTTGTTCTAAATAGCTACTGCCTGTTTCCTTCCTGCAAACCCACTGCAGAGTTTGGCATTTCTTTTCCACTGCCCATCCAGGCCAAAGCTGCAGTTCAGAGAAAATAAAGGCAAACATCACCACATAGACAGGTCAACCCCAGCCAAAATTATTTTTGGCTGACAGGTAGCAATGATGACACCTGCCATGCCTTGGCTTTCCTGTTTCCCCAAAGCACCCCTCCTGGGCAGCATGGCCCTTTAGACACACAAGTATTACAACAAATACACTGCTAATAAACAGCTACACCCATTGCCATCCAGATGGAACACGTTCATAATGAATTTCCAACCCATTACTAAAACCTTAGTAATTAAATTTGACAATTAAACTAATTATATGTGCACGCACAAAGTAATCTAGAGCCCATGAAGCAGGGGAGTTGAAAGAATGACAAAGAAAGCAAAAAGTAAGCAAAGCAGCAGCTCTCTGGAGCCTCCAGCTCTTCTGAGGATTCCTCTGTGCAAGCTGTGCTCTGCAGATCTAACATGGGGTATGGTCTTAACCCTGCAGAGCCTCACTAGAACTGTCTACTGGGAGCACTCAGCCACATTTTTGGGAAGCTCAGAAGAACATAAAAGTAAGAACTGTTATCTGAAATTTTAAAAATGATTATTCCCCCACAGTGCTGTAAATTATTTGTTTTTTCAATTTAAGAAATAGCATGACCCTCTGCATCTACCATTTGTGAGAATTTCAAACATCACTTCACAACCCTGAAGTGTATCTGATAAGGGCAAAATAGCACTGCTCATGCAARGCCAGAACAGTTTAAATCCTATGCAGGTCTTTACCCCTGGGTTTCAGGAACAGCAATTTAAATTTCTAGTTGCACCTCTGTGACTCCATTTTCTCCAACGAGCAAAAGGCCATTTCTTACAGCTCCTCTATGAACTGTGGGCAGTGCAAGGAGCCCCAGGCTGGCAGCAGTGCCAGCCACCCTGCTCAGCTCCTTCCCAGGAGCCCCAGGCAGCCTCCAGGTGAGAAGCCCAGGCTACATTTTCCCAGGGATGTGGTCTGTGACGTAAATGAGGCTGCTCCCTGAGCCTGCCTTCAGAAAACACTCTCAGGAACCCAGATCTGCCATATCCTCCTTGAAATCTCTCACTCCTGGAAGGAAAGAGAAAAAAAMCCCTAAGCTTCCCTAGCAGTGAACATCTGCTAAGAAATTTTAAGTGTTCCCATCCAAATCCTCCTCCTTTTTCTTAAGCTTTCTATTTCTTGCTCTATTATAAATCACTCTGGGGAAATACCACAGACTCTGAACATTTAAGAATGTTTCTAAGTGGTAAACCATCAGGTTTTACTAGACTCTTTAAAATAGTGTGGTCCATYTGCATAAACAAATGATACATTGCTTTTCCTACATTAATTATATGTTGCACAGATTAACAGCCATAGAGAGAAAAAAGTTTAACCAGCCCTTATTATGGAAATAATAATTTGTTCTGAAACAGAACAAATATTGCAAGGGTTCAAGAAAGCTTTGGGGAAGGCACCAAAACACTCTGCAAAGAACAGTTCACTTTCAGGAACTAATTTAGTAGCAAAAGTGCCTGTCAAATTCATTTTTCAGAAGATTAATACTGTCTTCTTACTCTGGTTTATCATGACAAGCTGGAAAGAATCACAGTGGCTGTTCAGGCAGGCAGGAATGACATCGRAGCACTCTGGGTTTGGATGTGCCTGGCCTAATTCCATTATTAAACCACTCAGTCTTGAAGAGCAAAGCTAGACATCACTCATTCCACACAGTCAGACTTATGAGTCTGAAAAAAAAATCTCTTCCTTAAGCAGCTTTCAGCATATTTGAATAACAGTGACTGTGAAATACACTGAGAGCATAACAGATGGCTTGCTCTGAGACAGGGCAGCAAAACATGCCAAGGGGATGGACACACAAAGTGTCTCCCAGAGGTGAATTATGGAGCRTGACTCCAAGGCAAAGCCCAGCCATGTCTCCAGCTCCTTCCAGTTCATAGCAAGGGAAAAAACAGCCTTCAACTTCCCTAATCCACTTTCCTGGTGCAGAATCATTAAATTGTACATGGTATATCACTGCATTACATTAGTACAGTTCTAATGTTCTGACACTTGTATGCAATATTACAACATTTAAGTCTGATCTAAGGTTGGCTAAATTTAGCTTGAGAGGGGAGATTAAAAGGACTCACACCACAGAACTYGTTAAAATGAAAGCAGTAATGAGGAGATGATGCGACAGAAAAACATCAGATGTGGCAGCTCTTCAGCATGAAAAACAACTGCTCAGGAAATACTACAAGTTTTGGACCACAAAAGTGGTTCAAAATGAATACCAGAAATGAGCCGTGAAATAACCTCCTGAGCCAGACTATGAGAGTTTTATAATTTGGTACTTGTAGAATAGGAATGGAGATGTGGAGACAAAAAAGATGCTGGAACTGTTCAGCCCAGAAAAACAAAGTCTTCAGACAGATGAACAAAAGCCTTGAAAAAAACAAAAGTGAAAGGGTCACTGAGTTTACTGTGTTGCTACTGTAAGTAATGCAGCCCACACTTTCATTACCTGATTGAGCCTCATCTTAGAGCAYGCTGAGTTTCTTTCCCTTGTAACAAATATTATAGTAGCAAAAGGTCAGTTCCAACACCTAAAAATAAACTGGGAATTGGAAAAAGGATAAGTAAAAAATTTTATTTTCTATCCTCTTATTACTCCAACAGGCACTGGAAAATGAAACACCGAATATACAGCTATAATCTAAAGAGAAATACTGTTTCCTACAGGACCTACAGGAAAGTTACTTTGCATTTTTGCAATAAACGTCTAGTTGCCTTCCATTCAAGGGCCATTTAAAATAAACTGGTTTTGAATAAATGGCTGAGGAATCCAATAAAACCTACCTTTTTCATTAATTTTTTAGTTTTATGTTTTTAAATTGACTCCTGCTACAAAATAWACCCACTATTACCATGGAGCAATGCAAAATGTGCCTTTCAAGCAGGCTGCACGTGGTGTTTGTGCTGGCTGGCAGCTCCCAAGCATGCTCTGGCTGGAGCACCAGAGCAGGGCAGGGGACACAGGCCCACAGGACAGGGGACACAGGCCCACAGGACAGGGGACACAGGCCCACAGGACAGGGGACACAGGACAGGGGACACAGGCCCACAGGACAGGGGACACAGGACAGGGGACACAGGCCCACAGGACAGGGGACACAGGACAGGGGACACAGGCCCACAGGACAGGGGACACAGGACAGGGGACACAGGCCCACAGGACAGGGGACACAGGCTCACAGGCTCACACGACAGGGGACACAGGCCCACAGGACAGGTGGCTCTCCTTGCTGGCCACATCTGACTCCTGCTCCTGGAAGTCAGCCTCACTGACTATTAAGCTGATGGATGAGGGACTGCTGCCAAAATTAAAGCTTGTCACTGCCCTGTTGTAGACAGAGGGATAGTTCAAGGAAGGTGGTCTCAGGTATAAAACTGTTTTTCCTCAGAAATTGCCTGGTTGGTTGAACATAACTGTAGCTTTTAGTTTAAATTAGTATTCAACTAAATAAATTTAGTTTAATTTTTGTATGTACTACCTGTCTTCACATCTGAGCTCCAACTACCTCTTCTGTCCTCCTGGAAGTGTTTTAGGCAGACAAAAAAGAAGGAAAAGCCCCCGTCCTCTCTGCACACAGTGGCACATGTGCACGYTCAGAGTTGTGTCACTGACTGAGGGAACTGCTAATTACAGTGCTTCTGAAATGGCTGGGTTTCAACTTGATAATATGGTTAGAACTATTAGCTTCTTCCATTACCAGATGGGCTGGATAATGTGAAACACTTCCCAGGGTTGCTTAAATGACTGATTTTAGCTGCAGGCACCTAGTAAGTTATGAATGATTGCTGATGTAAAAGAACAACTCTACTGGGGGCGACAGTAATTAGTCTCTACAAAATTCATTGAAACATTGTCAGGGAGAACAAGACRTGTAAGTAATTTATGCACCAATTAAACAATTGTTAGAACTTGCAAAAACTTAAACCTGATAAATACTGCATATAACATGCAGCACCTGTGGATTTAAAAATCTTATTTTACAATTCCACTTTTCTTTTAGAATAAATAGCTCTTAAGAAAGGAAGATAACAGTGTTGTCAGCCTAAGTTACTTTTACCATCACCCATTGTTTTCTAAAACGTTTCTCATGTATTGTGAAACGATGTAAGTCATCTCCCTTTCTCATTTTAGAATGAATAAGCAATAAGACAGCACTGAGCTGTTAGTATATTATGCCAATAAATCTCACCTATTGTCAACTGTTTAGGACTATATAAATGTCACTAGATACCACAAAAGGCTTAAATGTTCCTGATTTGCCAGTCCAGCTACAGTTTGCCATGAATCAAAAATAATTTCGTTAGGGTTCAGTTATTCTTTACTGGGATCAGCACATCAAGTTAWCCAGATGAAAAATTGTGCCTTGAGAAAAAGCACAATGTGTCRTGACCTGGTTCTACCTCCTGTTAACCAGACAGCCTGAGGCTTACTCACCTATCATCACACACWTCACAGCCTGCCAACCAAAGTATTTCCTTTTAAAGGAAACGTTTGAATTACAGATTMTAAATGCAGTCAGTTTTAGCAGGTGCTTTGTCAATCCCTGCCTTTTCAAGTTTTGCCTTACCTACTCTACACGGAGAGAACATGTCACTGAAATGAACAGACCACGCCAAAATTCTCCCTGCAGCTGTGCTGGGTAAACAGGAGAAAAAGATCTAAGCTTTAAGTAACACTTTCAAAAGGATATTCTGTGTGGATAAACAAATACAGAAAGGTAGGTTTCTCTTCTGCAGCCATCCCAGGAAGGGTACATCTGTGTTCCAACAGCTGCCTGACCTTCAGATTTGGTATCAAGCACAGAGAAAGGACTGCAAAGGGCACCCTGCCAGCACCTCAGTGCCACGCTCACTGGCAGGGCCAGCAGAGCAGGTGGGACCAGCTGCAGCTCCTGCCTGGTGTGGGCAGCTCCCTGCTCTGCCCTGCCCACCTCGCCCACACAGCAATGCCCAGGGGCTTTCACTGCATCCAATGARGCTTTACACACAACACTGGCTGAATACTGGCACACCAACTGTGTCCACAGCACAAGGGGGATGTTCAGTAAATCCAGAGACAAATCTCTGCTGAAGAATTTGAACTTTGGAGCTGYTTTACCCATATAATGTTATTGTCTCCTACATTCACCAGCCTTTGTAGTCTTGAATGTTTGTGGTTAATTCATTTTCTTCCAACAGGATGGCAGCTAAGTAATAACAGGGAGAAAAAAACCTTAAAGGCCAAGAGAATTAACTGTATCTTACTAAAGCCACGAGGTTCTGCATTATTCATGCATGGACAGAGTACACTAAGCTAAGAGGGCTACAGGGAACTCGAACTCTGARGCTCCTATGATTTGTAGCCATTAAAAAGGCAAGCTGCATTATTTTATCTGAAAGCAAAAGCCAGTTAACTGCTGCATCTCCTACAGAGCCACAAGGAGACAAAGGGATTGCTTCTGCTTCTCACAGACAATGCAGGAACTTCTGCTGCAGAGCKCACAGAACTTGGCTGTTCTCCCTCAGGCACAGCAAGGAAACATGAAGGAATATTTAAGCCATGCTTTCCTGGGCCCTAATGAGACCATCAGCATTTAATGCTGGCCAATATACAATCCTTTAAATTAATAAACTCACAAAAAATAGCTACTTTGTACTAAAAGCAGCCCTTTACACTTAAGCTATTTACATTCACTGTGAAGTGCCAGTCCAAACTAACATTGCATGTTTGGAACCTTCTTTCTAAAAATACACCCTCATAGTACAGTAGCTATTATTTCCCTACAGTATAATCATGGAACTGCATGACTGCATTACTGCTAGTCCATATGKGTTGAATAAGTGAGCTAATTTTGTAGAAAATTTCACACCCATGTCTGCAATCTGTTACAATACAGTATTTACTTTTTACTTGGGCTGTAAACTATTAAAGCCACAACACCAAMTCCTGTAGCTAAAACTCACATTCACTGAAATCCTAATTGAAAATGCATAATTGTGAGCAATGATGTTCATGCCACAGACAGTGTTGGTGAAGGAAGGCTGAAGAACTTCAAAGAATTATTTCATATTTGACAACAACCTCTTTTGAAGGGGGTCTGCTCCCTTAAACCAAGCTTTACAATTTGGACACCCTTAATTTCTACTTCATTCTTTCCCATATGCAGATATGAGCTGTTGCATAATGTCCTTAACCACCCACGTCTCACAAGCAGGGTCCCCAGAGCAGATGAACTATTGATCCCTTTTCTCCTTCTTCTACTCTATAAGTCTAATGAACTATTGATTCTTTCCTCCTTCCCCCATTTTCTGCTTTGGCATTCCCCTCCTCCACTGTCTCAATCTCCTTTTCTGTGCAGCCTTAGGCTCATCCTTGTCCACTCTGTCTGTGTCTGAGGTGCTGCTGCTCTGGCCCGTGGTGGGTGTGTGACATCAAAGATCCTGAGTCAGAAATACAATTGCACATGGAGCTGTGTCCAGCAATGAAGAGCACTGGAAAGCAGCTGGTTCTCAACTCTACATATTGAAACAGCAGYAGGACAAAACCTGCCACCTCCTACCCTCCCCATGGCCTGATCCCACACGAGAACAACCAGGCTGRGCATCCTGCTGCCAGTGAAGAGGCTTCAGTTTTGCATTGTTTGGTAAGTCAGTCAAGGTACTAACTGTGCTCTGCAAGTCAACTCCAAGTGGGGTTTTTTGATTCCTCTACAAGCAAAAACGATGAGTTCAATCCCTTACTGTGAGGGAAATATTGAATGCTTCAAACCTCTTTGCTTGTTTATTTTTCTATCCCTAACCAGCTTCCTTCTTCCCCTGCTCCAAAGATTGCCTGGGTGCTACGAGCTGCCCCCAGCTCCAGCCCTGCACACTGTCCCTGCCAGCACAGCCACCCCAGCACAGCCCTGCACACTGTCCCTGCCAGCACAACCACCCCAGCACAGCCCTGCACACTGTCCCTGCCAGCACAGTCACCCCAACACAGCCCTGCACACTGTCCCTGGCAGCACAGCCA